>OY728578.1:19427160-20027160 GCA_963422195.1 Carabus problematicus
GTCCTGACTCTGTCACAGGACACACGAACTGTCTGTACTTGCACTCTTCTTCGTGATCTTTCATCTCGTCTATGCACACCGTCTCCGTGCAGCCGTGCGGCTTGTTCGCGCACGGGAATAGCAACATCTCTGCTAAATGTTCGTACGGTGTGATGTGCAGTGTCGGCTGCCCTTCGGGGTCGCAGCACCGACCGCAAAGCGCGGTCCCATCGTTCTTCATGCGGACAGGTGCACACGACAAGTATTCACCACACACTGAACATAACAGTTTCTCTAGTATGTCCGGCCATACTTCCATTTTACTTGTCGCTTACTGTTGACGAAGTTTAGAATTAGAATTTGATTAATTCCACGTGTTAGATCGGATCGTGAACACTGTATTTAATTTTCAGGTGGCTGATACGCTGTACGAGAATGACAGCGATCAGAATACGATTAAAATCGAGATGGAATTGGTCGACGATGATTTAATTCGGTACGATACACCAAGCAAGAAACGTGCGAGATCGATTCTGGAGTTGGACGAAGATTTCACCGGTACCAGGTTGTATCAAGTGCAAACACCCAGCAGGAGGAAGACTGCGTACTTAATAAAGAACGAATAAAACAGGTACAAACACTCACACATAACCAACACACAATTGACAAGCTATGTAGTTCGTGGGTGTTCGGCTATGTTCGTGTTGGCGCGCGCGAAAGTTTAAAAACCTATCACGAAAGTTGTACGACACAATAACTATATTTTTTCTGTATCTATAGAAAGAATCTGAGCTGAAATAATTTCCTTATTTTTATCAATCGTCTGTTAGCGAAATACGTTTGTAAATAAAAACGAAAAAGTAACTTAGGTTAGAATATTACGTCGAATTATCATGAAAGTTGTGATTCTGCCAGAAGATTTATGTTTTTTTTTATATTGTTTCGAAAAATAGTGTTTAGTATTTTAAGTAAATATTGAACTAGCCGCGATCTTTTACGAATAAAATTGGTACATTTTGGTTAAATTACAGAAACTACTGGGGAATTCTTGTAATTGTTTTACGGAAACATCCTCTACGGCCCTTTCTGTAGCTATACATACTAGTATCACGATCTCTGGCAGCTAAATATGAACGCCCTGTATATATACATTGATTTTATGAACTTTTATTTTATCTTTTACAACGTTTTATTTCATTTTTTTACGTTTCTCTAAACTAAATCGCTATGTACAGATTATTAAAATGAATGTTTGTATTATAATAAGCAATACATTGTTGTCGAAGAAAAATCAATGACTTTGTGCTCTAATAATCAAATGACATTGGTATTTGTTTGTTAAATCTACATAATTCACAACGTTCATATTGAATTTTTCCCTAATACATCTCTGTGTAACATGTTATTGTGGACAGGGCTGTACTCTGCTAGATTTTCCGGCCAGAGTTTAATTTTATATTTAAACTTCAAGAAATAAATCAATGAATTATTTATTCGGAAATTACGTGTAAATAAGTATAAGTAATACTTGATATTTAGAGCACATCAGTTGATTGAATTTGACAACTCACACGGATCTAAACCCACCTGAACAGTATTTATAATTAGAAAAATACGCACGCATTGAATTGTACCGATTCTTTTTTTGAAAATTTTCACATAATACTTTTGCAAAGTGACAAAATATCGAAGAAAATTGTTTATGGAAACGCCCTAATATAAATAGCTCTTTTTTCAATGCTATTTTGTCATTTTGAGATGTGTAAAATTTCGGAAAAATACGGATAAAATTCTCCTGTAAGTATTTTTGTAGAATTTTATGTATTTTGTGGTGCCTCAGCAAGGCACTGATTTGATTTTGAATGTGTCATGAACATATTTGGGACCACTGTATGTTTAGTTTTTTATTTTCAATATAAAATAATAATTTTTAACTCCCCGCGCGGCAGAATATGCAGGGTCTACGCCACTGAAAGAATATTATTATCATTTGTAATATGTTAAATTTTGTTTATTGTAATAAATATTCAATCAGGAATGTTTATTACACTAGAAATTTAATAATTTAATTTAAAAATGAAATTCAAATTTATATTTAAAGGTCCCACACTGCCATTTGTAACGTTTTCGAAATACCTGTATTTTTAGGTTATGGTAATGTTTGTTTTTTTTAAGGTTGGTTACGCAAATCATTATTTATTATCATACACCATAACTGTTTTTTTTATCATTTTATAAATATGATGTTTAGTATAAGGTATACAGCGCAGGCTCCGCCCACTTGTGACGATTCAAGGTTAACCAATAGGAATCATTCTATCCCTTCTTTCATCCTGGGAGAGGGGATAGAATCATGTATTGACCTTGGAATGTCAAGATTACGCGAGCTATGTTGCAAACATAAAATATGTAATTATGAATTGTCATTTATATTAATCGTACAGAAAAATTAACAAGAAATGTTTATTTTTTATCACAGTTGGTGATCCTGTGCCAAAATAAACGGTTAATATTTGTGATTTTGTACGCTGAAGAAACTGATTTTGAAATACGAATTTCTATTTGAATTTTCCATAGGCTTATACTTAATAGTTTGTGACGAAAACAACAGATTTATAGATTACAATTTAATTTATATATATTCGTATAGGTGTGATTGTACCGATTGTAAATGTTGGTATTACTGAAATAACTGTCAGTTGGTAACGAACGTTGACAGTTGTTCGCTTATGGATAATTATTAGGTTAGGTTCACTGTATAGTGTAATTGTAACATATAAATAATAATAATATTTAGTGATTATTACATTTTAATGTTGTAAAACAAATTCTAGCGTTGTAAGGATTTTTGTAATTTTACAGTAATATGTAAACAAACCTGTGTACAAAGAATTTCATTTTTTTAAATAAATATCGAGAAAATATTTATTTGTGTTGATTTATTTAGATTATTAGAAGAAAATATTTGGTCCCTTTAGTTTTGTCTGCAACATTTTCCATTGTAGAAAAATATATTGTTTTATAAAAATATTACATATTTCATTCTACAGGTAACATGATAACAATTCTAGAAATAATTTGTACATTTGGATATCCTAAGAACAAACATAATTATATATAGCGTTCATGCTAACATAGACGTATATCTTTGATAACTTTGGACAGTTTATTTCACACCTTCAAAGTTCAATGTGTAGTCACTAAATCTGTACCTTGAAACAAGAACAACCAATGTCAATAATTTGTAGATTAATTTGTAGATAAATGGCACGAAAGAATGGAGCAAACAATTGCTCCATATGATATTATTATTATTGCGGTAACTTAATATTTACAAGGATTTTGACATTGGTTGTTCTTGTAATACATAAAGTTCAAATACAGATACCAAAGTATGATATAATCTCATTTTAGAGAAATATTGACATTGGTTGTTTTTGTTCCAAGGTACAGATAATATATTAGATATTTCCGTATATCTTACTTGAATATTTACTAATATAATTATTTTTTTATCAGCTCGATTTTTATATCAAATTCATTGTTACTGACGTACATTAAGAACTCATCTTTGTTCATACATAAATCCCAGTCCGAATATTCACTGTAATTCAAAGGCAGTATTTGACGCAGTGTGTATCCGGCGTCAGGATTCCTCAGTTTCACTGCACACCTGTAGTCTGCTAATTGTTCAGTGTGCAGTGGCGTACTTATACGCAGTATGAATTCTGAATCGTCTAAAACATAATCACAGCATAATATACCAACATCACTAGCAATGAGAAAGGCTTTCTCCTCATTCACCACTGGTGCCCGCCACATCACACCAGCCTGGTACGTTACGACAGAGTGCGCAGACTCATAGTGCTGCTCAAAGGGATCAGCTATATCCGTATTACATATCATACACTGGGTAGTATATTGGCAGTAAAACATTTCGTGCCTGATTGATTTACTCCAGGTATCTGTATAAGAACAAGAATCGCTACGGCTACATTGCCATGTGGCCGGTGCACAGTCCTCACAGCACCAACCCTTGTCTGTTCGCCACACAGATTCAATCACACACTCCCCACATTCCACGCACTTACAGCCAACTCTGATCTTAAATATGGTGTCCTTGAAATCACTTAAGTACTTCAACATGGTGTTAAAATCCACGTGCACAGACATGTCCTCTTGCAGTGACATGCAGCCCTGCGGTTCGACGTCCCGGCTCAAGCACAATTTCTGTTTCTTGTTTAACATTCTCACTACGTACTCGTAATTGCTAGCAAGCGCAGACTTGCCAATCAACCGTACACTGTGGTAGGTACTCTTCGTGCTGATACACACTTTACAGTGAATAATAAACAACATTTGAAAGGCCGCCAATAAAAAAGTCTTATGATTGGTTTTGTTCATTTGATGTTTTATTGTATACGGATTCTGCAGCAGGTTGTCCGGATGTTGTTCCTGACAGTGGTCCAGGATGTTCTTCCTGGCCCCGGACCAGTCACACAGTCCTGACTCTGTCACAGGACACACGTACTGTCTGTACTTGCACTCTTCTTCGTGATCTTTCATCTCTGTCATGTACAACGTCTCCGTGCAGCCGTACGTTTTGTTCGCGCACGGGAATAGGAACATCTCTGCTAAATGTTCGTACGGTGTGATGTACAGTGTCGACTCGTCCTCTGGGTCACAACACCGACCACACAGTACGGTCCCATCGTTCTTCATGCGTACAGGTGCACACGACAAGTATTCACCACACACTGAACATAACAGTTTCTTCAGGATGTCCGGTCGTACTTCCATTTTACTTGTTGATGTTTGAAATAAGAATATACTTTGTTAGTGTTCGTTTATCATACGGTTGATTTGATTAATTCCACGCGTTAAATCTGATTTTAGCACTATTGGCGAACACTCAATTTAATTTTCAGGTGGTTGATACGCTGTACGAGAATGACAGCTATCAGAATACGATTATAATCGAGATGGAATTGGTCGATGGTAAGACAGGTTATGGTGCATGCACAAAACTGGCTGATGACAAGTATACAAAGATCAAGGATCATTCTTATCAAAGATTGATAACGATCGTCGGACTTTTTCGTGTTGGCGGAACTGCGCGCGCGAAAATTTAAAAAATATGAATTTTATACAACTTCATTATTATTTTTAAATAAATATCGAGAAAATAGTTATTGGTAATTGTTTATTTATATTATTACAAGAATATATTTCACGGCACACTGTTAGACACTATAAAGAGTTACTGAATGTGTTTACTAGAATTGATATTGTTGCTAGTAGTAATTTGTTATTAGAAATACCCTCAATTTTCTATAGTGTCAAATTTCATAGAAATATTTTATGGCAATGTTAGTGCAATGGCAATGAAATGTTATTTGCCAATATTTAATTACTGTTAATACGTAATTCAGTACAAAGTGTTTGTTTATTCAGATTATGTTATCAAAACACTTTAATTTTATCAGTTCAGTATCGTATTTCAGTTGCTAACAAAGATATACAATAATATGTATTACTAATGCACTATCAATGTTACAGTTTTCCTTTTAATCAGTTTGGATTCAAACAATGGATATATGCTATAAAAAATGGTTCATATCTAAATATAAAATCATGTATTACAAACAGATAATCAATAATTGTACCATTATGATTCATAAAATCAGTATCATGTGATATTTTTGTATGTAAATTTTACAAAATGTTTTATTTTTTATGCAAATATCAAGGTAATTTTTACAATTTAGAATGACGTATTTGAACACAAAAATATGTTATCCGAACGGATTAACCAACAAAATAAACCTTTAAACTCAATTACACCTCATTGGAATTCGTCAATTAATTTTTAATTGATAAATAATCACGTGTACTTTGAAATTGAACGATTCTAAAACATTTTCCTTGCCGCTGGTTCGTTGACCAATCATCGTGCTATGTTCGCTGTATAATCCCCCCACTACTTTAATGTCAACATTGTCGGTTAGTTGTCGGATGTGTCACCAGTTGTCTATTGTCTCTGCTGGTGTAAGGTTGTGTACTCTTCTCAAGTGACATTTATAAAAAGTGATACGTCATTTTATTTGTATAAATATTCCTATATTTATTCTTCACAATGCAGCGGATATATTTATTAACTTTATTTTTCATTGGTAAGTTATTTTTTTAGAGCTATAACCTTTGTTTGATCTTATGAATTAGTTGGTATGATATTAACAGGTTATGTTTTTGTTTCATAGTATTTGTTTATACAAAATAAACTCAATTGTTTTTAAGATTACCGTTAAGAGTTTGTATATGTTTTCATATTATAAGTTTTATATTTTTGTTATTTTATATTTATAATGGAAAATTTTAAATGTTTTTATGATTCTTTTTTGTATTAGTTAGTGTTTATTGAGATACAAAAAATCATTTTTTGAAAGGTCAACAAGTTTTAGTCATTTTAAATATTGTGAAACGCTGAAGTTTTGAAATTATAGTTTGAACTATGCAAATTTCAGTGATTTTATTTGCAAATAAGTACAGTTATTGACTATTTTTTCTTTGTACAATGTTTTTTGTGAATATATTTAAGTACATCCGATGAATCCGTTTAAAGTGAACTTTAAGGGACCATGAATTTGCTTAATTATTAGCTAGTGTACACTATAAAGTATTTAGCATGTAATGTATTTATTTGTGATAAGTTCATTATAACCGAGGTACCGCTATATGCATGTCCACTATAACTGGATTCCGCTGTAGACATTTACATGTACAAAGTTCAGGTATTCATGACGTAAATACCTGTGTTGTTGTTTTCTAAAATAATTAGTCTGACCATCAAAATACCTTAATTAATTTTCACAAAAGAAACTTTCGTAGAAAAAAAACCTCTTAATATCATTTTAATCTATTACATTTTCCATTTTTTGTACTTAAAGATCTCATTGTGTGATTTTTGTGTACAATATTTTAATATTTGAACTAAATTTAATACTTAATTTTTTTATTTTAATACAGCGTAATGGAATTCTGTTATACGTGATTGAATACGGAAATATCTTTTATGGTTCTTGAAACCGGATATACTTAATTGAATTAAACCATTTCCTATATTACATTAGAAATTTCTCCATTACTGTAATTGAATAAAAAAATGTATCGCATTTTCTAATTATGTATTAGAAATTCAGTTTTACAAATACGTTGATAATTTACAAATAACAACTATTGTGATAACCAACGAGATTCAGATATGATGTATGATTCAGGTTGTAATATTTTCAAACTGATATCTCTGCTATGAACTACTTTATTCAAGGTTAACACCGTGAACCCGAAAAGCTGACAGTTGCATGAACTTTGAACCTTATTCATCATTGAATCAGACACACATACATACATATGTATGTTATAGACTAACATAATTAATAATAATTTATTTACAGTTCATATTACAAGCATTCACAAACAGTATCACAGTTTATATAATAGGTGTATTCTTTTTACCTAAGCTGGCTTAATTACTTGGTTATTTCACAGTGGCTTAGTTATTTGTGTGTTCTTTTTACAAGTCGTAGCTCACTTTATCTACGTTTATCAACCTCCCCCTTTCCGATGACGCACTACCCGCAACACAGGCTTAGAAGAGCTATGCGGCATTTGTACGCGCGAAAGTTTGATATAAAGAGTAATAGTGAGGTTATTTTCAAGTTATTTTGTTGTTTTTTGTTTAAAAATTGATAATTTCGAATATGCAAATGATGCCACTATTATAATTATGAACGAAAACGTAGCAAACGCATTAGTTTTGTAAAAAATACTTTTTATAAATAAATACATAGAATAAATAGTTGACCATTTAATGATACGATGGTATTAATTAATATGCAATATAACCACAGTGCAAAATTGCTGCTCTGCTAATTTATATTTCTTACATACCAGTGAA
The DNA here is from genome assembly GCA_963422195.1 of Carabus problematicus. Classification (NCBI taxonomy): domain Eukaryota; kingdom Metazoa; phylum Arthropoda; class Insecta; order Coleoptera; family Carabidae; genus Carabus; species Carabus problematicus. Next base: position 19,435,097 of record OY728578.1, read on the forward strand.
CTATCTGAGAAAAATAAAAAATCTTGTTCTTTTTACATACAGTCAAGTGAGCTTAGCCTGGCTTAGCTTAGTTCTTAACTCAGTCAGCCAAATTGTAAAAAGAATACACCTAATAATAGAATTAAATAAATTGCAAGATTTTTTTGAACATATTTATGTATATTTATAAAAAAACGCAGTTTGTGTAATGATGTAACTGAAGCCGTGCCTGTAGGGATATTTTATATATGTCAATGTAAAAATATTCGTGTAACATTTGCGTTATCTGCTTCTGAACAAAGGTTGTCGATCAAAATACAATATTTATGTAATAAACCAGCAGATATCAAACAGTAGTACCAACTGTCGCCTTGCATACAATACGCATGTAATTATATTATACAATTTAAATTCTGACAATTTTTTTCCTGTACATGTTATTCAGAGTATAAATAAATTATTCATAGTTATGTGGTTTATAAGGAATAATATGCGATTTTTGCCATGAAAAACTACAAAATATTAAATAGTATTTTGTTAAGGTGGTAATAGGTTAGGTAGGGTAGTTTTTTGTGTTTTTAGGGAGTTTTCACTGATTTAAGTTGAATTCATGTCTTGGAAAATAAAAATTGCTTCTGTGAGCTATTTTTTCTTTTGAATTTCACACAGTTACTATAGAAAATTCTGTATTTTTAAGCATTACCACAATGCTAAATTTAGTAACTGTTATTAGAGCTGTCAAAAGCAGTCATTATGTTGAATTTCTAACGTTAATTGTATTTCCATACCTTATTTAGTGATATCCATTAAAGATTACTTAATTGCAAAGCTCAAATGACAGTTGTTGTACCTTGATCAGCTAGATTTTGCGCTAAACCTTTTCCTTCACGTCATACGTCAACTAATGCATAATGATATGAGTTATTCAGCTAACAACAGTTAAAACATTTATTTTAGAACATGTTTCACACGATTTTTAACATTTAAATATTGACATTTGTATTTTCCATATGTAAGATTAAATTCCAAATTTGCATTTGCTGTTTTCATTTGCCGTCAAACAGTTTTTTGTTTAACTTGAACATTTTATTTACTTGGAGAAGATTCAACAATATTGATGGCTTATTCCTTCTAATCCTGTAATTATAATATTCAATTATTATTATATAATATGCAGAAAGGATGTAATGGTAACTGTGCTGTACATCCTGGCCTAAATCTGACACATCCTTTGTATCCTCAGCCAGTCCCGTGATTATTCAACACGTCATATATCATCGTTAGTCAGATTGTGATTCATTCTAATCGCAACGTGCCGGATACTGAAACGGAGTTATCAGTTGTGATAGTGGCCCATTCTGCTATCATAATTAACGCAAATCTAGTATTTTATTACACTAACAAATGCGTAGCACTGTTCTAGATACAGATATTTATTTCCCAGAATTGATTGGCATTATAAAACTGTCAAATTCCTCTGTTGAATGTGTGTATTGTGTGTTACAGGCTGTGCCATTGCAAATATTGACAATGCGAACAACTTGAATGATGAAATCTCTGGATTAGCGGACAAATTACCCTCGGAACTGACAGATAAATTACCGTTAAACGGCACGAATGTCCCATCCGTGGAAGATGCCCAGAAATTGTTCAAAGAAAAGTGTAGAAAACTCACAAATAGCGATGAAGCTTATGAGAAAGCATTTGTAAGTACAATAATTAATAAGATAGTAATTAAATTTGATATTGTATTACGATTTAAACGAGAATTGTGTACGCCTGATAGTTATACTGTACTGTTACACACAACTGTTTTGCTAGTTGCTTTACCAGTAGTCATAAATATAATTTTATTTTAATTGTATAGGGCAATTTGCTAAAACGTCATCTTTGGCTTAATTGTAATTTTTACAGTTTGTAAAATATATATTGCGCGGCTGATGTCTCTGCCGGTAAAAAAAATCCTGCCTACGACACTGGAATAATTCTATTTAGTTTTGACAGTTGTTATATTAACCTACAATTGAAATTATGTCGGCTTTGATTAAAAATACAAATACGTTTCGTTACGAACACAAATTGAAACTACATTTTGCATTTGCAGGTTGCCAAGGACGCTTTAGAAGCTTGTGTGAAGAAATTCGTAAATGTTACCGAATTACAAGTTGAAATTGAAAATGCCAAACCTACAGGTAAGAATAAATAACTAAGCTTCAATCTGTACAACTCTGATTTCACTGTGTTTTTGCTATGAACCAGGTGATCTCGACACTGTATTTGGCAAATACTGCGCTAAGGCTCCATCGCTAATGACCTGCGTGAAAGATTTCCTAACCTCCGTTGATCCTTGCCTTGAGGAGAAGGAAAAAGATAACAAGAAGATGGTTCTCAATATGACAGAATCGCTGATCGACTTTGTATGTTACCGAGATGGTGACAGAATTGCAAGTTAGTAGTGTATTTACCTGTGAAATAGTGAAATGACAACTTAACCTTGCTTTTTCCGTTAGTGTTCATTGCGGAAGGCGGTGTTGAGTGTCTTTCAAGCAAACAGGACGCCATGCAGAACTGTGCGAACAACACATTAGGCAAGAAAATCCCTACAGAGATGCCAACTATTGATAACTTACCTCTGTTTGTGATTGGCAAAGAACAATGCGAGTAAGTGTGATCAAATATGGTGGATTTGTGACAATTCTTGATGTTTGTTTCCTGTGTAGCGACTTGAGTGAACTGCAACGATGTGTCGTGACTGAATTGGAGAAGTGCAAAGAGCCAACACCGGCTAACATTGTAGACGCACTGTTCAAATTCATTCGCAAAGTGACACCTTGTGGTAAATTGTCTGGTAATAATCCGGAAGCAGGCGCTTCCGTGCGGGACAGCAATGAACCGGACTCTGCACCTGCACTTCTCGGCTCTACAATCATGCTACTGACAGTTGTGTTTGTAAGATACTTCTAACTGACAACCTAACTTAACTTTCGACATACACATCTGAAGTTTAAGCGAAACAGAATTAAGATCAAACAAGATTAATATTTGGCGTTATAGAGATCTTCCAAAGTTCATGATATTAAATGTAATTGTTGCCAAAATAAACGTTTATGTTGAAGATTAATGTGAAATATAGCAATTATACTTGACATGAACGATAAAGAGATATTTTTGACAGAAAAATCGCCAAAATACAAACGTTTTCAATTGTAATGAGCTTAATATCTATAATTTATTGCTAATAAATAACAACAAAACCTTTTTCTACGTAAACTACGATTATATTTTTACTTATAAGTCACTTTTTTGGTCAGATATGTTAATAAACTATTACATAACCTTACATCTTTATGTCAAACTTTTTTTTGATTGAGAAAAATTCAATTTGGTGAACTGTTTTTACAACTTTAGGTTATTTTGTTACTATTCTTTTTGTTATGTTAGTTTTTTAGTTATTTTTTAATAATATTTCTGCATTTTTTTTTATTAATTGAGTTGAAATCTTATTTTCAGGCTATAATTTAACAATGAACAATTTTCATTGAAAGTACAAATAAAAATTTGTTCTAACAATTTCATGAACAAACATATCGCAGATGAAATATTATAAAATCTATATTTAATTTAATAATAATGGTTATTGGATGAATTATATATGTACTAATTAATTAAGATTAAATTGCAGATCGATTTTTTTTAAATTAAATTGTGTTTTTGAAAATTATAATTAAAAAGTTAATTTGTCATTTGAAAATATATTACATTTTCATGAGAATAGTTATTATATATATAAATATTAAGTTAAAATTATATTTTATGACTTATTAAATCATTGTTTTCATTTATTTTATACATAAAAACTATGTATACATCGAAACAACTGAATAAAGTGTGATTATTTATTTATAATAATACTTTGTGATAATATTCTCCCAATTCCGACAATGTTTACCTTAAATTTTAGTCTTTCTTCACCTCATAGTAGCTAAATATAGCATGGAAATTGGTTATTTATTACTTGTTTCAAAAGCAGAGCAGGTTTTTCACTTTTTCTCCATTAAAATTTTTTATGCCCCCGCCTAGAAAAAATCGAGTTGAACAACACTGCCTTCACAGGTATGCATTTAAATGCCCCGAAAGGACACGGCCTTGCACGAACCAGGCCGAACGTATCAGAGCATCAAAATGGCCGCATAAGTTTTGTGTATGTCGTGCTGGTAACAAGTGTTTGTTTTGAATTTTTGCAGTGCAGTGCTAAATAAATAGTTAAAACTGTGGATATTTAAGTAAATTTGTTCATTGATTAGTGTGCGCGTGGTGGTTGTGTGTGTTTTATTCAAGAAATTGTGGTTTAAATGACATTCATGTCAATGCACTCTTGGATAGACTAAGGTACAGTCCGTTAAGAAATTTACATTTTTTTATTTAAATAGATACATTTTTCTTGCATATTAAGTAAATATATACTTATATTTACCCCATACAGTCTAATTTATCATTTTAGTTGTGACCAATTCTTTAGCGTGATGCAATAATCATCTTAAATGCATTTATTTTTTCCAATTACATATTACAAATAAAAATATATCTACATTTATAAATAATGCATCTTTATAGTATTCTTATTAGATTACTATATTCTATTAACTTTTTTTCTCTCTCATATTAATTCTATACTAAAGTATATTAATATTACGAATAATTATTAAATACTTTTAATCAAAAATATGCATCAATTTTTATCTAAATTTATCTTAAATCTATGAACATAACTGTATACTACTCGTATTTTGTTTATAACATTAGTTAACTGAAATGTACACTATTTTTTTATAACAAAAATAATATTCATTGTTTTGAATATCGATGCATAAATTCGAAATTGATATACTTTTATGGATAATTAATTTTCTAGACATGTAATACAATTAGCAAAATTGGATTAGTGTTATTGTGAGTCATACTGCAGAGCAGAAACCTTAAAACTATTTCATAACAGATGCATTTGGGAGAAAGATCGATATTTTTCTTCCCATTGACGGTGCATAGTGTAATTAACGCAAGGGGCTTTGTTTTAATTGACTCATACTAATTGTGAAAGCCAAGGTATAGCTGCAGTATGCGATGAAAAATAACTATGTATGTACAATATTTATAAGTACAACTAAAATGATATTTTTATAATCTCTGATTCATAATTTCTATCCGAGTTCGTCTAGAAAATGTTTTTATTATACTATTGTGCGACTAATATATTCAAATCACGTAAACATGAATTCGAAAAATACTTTGCAATGTACAAAGTCGGGCTTAGGACAAAGTTTGCTAAATTTTATTTGCAATACATGATTCCAGACTCTCATATCATTGCAGAAATTATCTGAGTGCTTATTTGGGCCGTTTGGGACCGCCCCAAACAGTATATAGTATTAAAATAAGGGATACATACATACATACATACATACATACATAACATCACGCCTTTCCCATTACTGGGGTAGCAGGCCCTTTATTCCCTACAATCACTCAAAAAAAAGGGATAAAATCGATAATATCTGGGGACTTTATAAAAATAAAATTTCAATAAAATTTCTTTCATTCAGATGATATATTTTGATAGCATTAATACTAGCTATAATAGGAATTTTAGTAAGAACAATTTAGTAGTTCCGAATAGCAATGATACTAATTTATTGGGGTAGGATCTTATAAACGATAACTTATCAGGGGTTTCTGAGAGCTAGATAGGTCTACTCCACCCTTGAAATAGGGAAATCTCAAGGGATATATTTGGAACGCCGTTATGAAATATTAATTTTATTTATAGCCAATTTCTGAAATTGCTAAAATATATAGAATTATTAAAACATAATTCACTGTTGTTTTATAAAATTATTTATACCAAATTATAAGAATTACGATCTAAATTTTAAATGGTAAATGAAATGGTGCTATCAGAAAGATTTTACGATAATCTTCAATTCTTTACCCGCAAATTCAGGTTTACAAAAGTATGGAATAAAGTGCTCAAATATTTTTTTGTTATAAACGCGTGTTTCAACCTGTGACTTTTGCATCGTACTGTACTTAATAAGCACCTGCTTAGGAATGCTTCAGTTATGACTTGAGAAGAACCAGATCGTACGGCACTATAGCCTCTATAACTATCTAATCTAAGATCGAATATTGTAAAAAACATATCCGTGCATCGGAGTATATATCGTAAATTTTGTTCCGACAGCTTTGCTTGGATTTTTCAAATAAAAACGTTAGATTATTTTGAACTTGCGTGTGCATTTTCTAGGTTATGTTACGCTACATTCAAATCAAATCGTGGGAAATGTCATTGTCTTGTATAATTATACAGAAACTATTCTTACAAACGGTGGAATGCGTGTTTTAATGTAAATTTTGTTTGCATTTGCAGGAAAAATGAAGCCACCATTAATGAGAGCATAATAATGAAATATTATAGTGAACAATGGTCTGTCAAACTTTTTCTATGAACATCATTGCTGCGTCTTTTATTTTACTTTCGATACTGACCGATGCAAATTCGTATCTTTTAATTGTAACGGAAGATCAGCCGGCTGGCGATCTGGTGTTCAATTCGTCTGTTTATAAGCTGGGCTCCGACAGGCATTACAAGATTAATCACAAACGATCGGCAGGATTTGTGCATAACTTGTTGTTTGTGGAACCACGGACTGGACAGGTATTTTTACGTGAAAATTTGAACTGTGATGGATTGTATTATCCGAATCTGTTCACGCTGTACATTGATTCAACTTCGACAAGATTAAGAGATGTGGAATATTATAGTTTGCCGTTGAGAATCCTGATAGTTGGGAACAATTGTGGCATCGCTACTAAGGAAAACTTTGAGGCGAAACATTTCCTAGAAGAATTTCGAAAAAAACGTGAAATAAGCTTGAAAAAACCAGCGAAAAGTTTTAATATACGATCGAATGGATATATTGAGAAAGTGTTCTTTCCGAATGTAAATAAAGATGGCGGATTTTGGGTATCGCGGTATGATAGTAGGATATCTACGAGAGAAAACTGGATATCACAAAAAGTCGATTCAGAACCGAAAAAAACAGCTGTCAATAGGATATCTAACAATAATAAAAGAATATCTAGCAGTGTAGATGAAAATACGTCGATATCCCACGAAGATAATGATACTGCTGGGATATCGGTAAGGTTCAATGAGATATCAAGTGGAAAAAATGACAAATCGGTAGAGTCCAACCAGATATCCAAAGAAAATCACAATATAGGCAAGGAAAAGTATTGGATATCCAAGGAAAATGCCGAGATTGACAAGAAAAACTATTGGATATCCCAAGAAAATGACGAGATATCGCAAGAAAATAATTGGACGTATGATACTAATGATGCAGGCGTGTCGGATGATCCGATATCTCAGGATATCTCTAGGATATCTCGGGATATCTTTAGGATATCCCAGGATATCTCTAGGATATCCCATGATATCCCACATCGAGCAAAACGTAATATCGACAATACGTTTTACACATTTGCCGATAAGCCAACACGAACTCGGATATCCGAAGCTCGTCACTGGATATCCGAGACTTACTCTTCATTTGCTATTCCCACCACAGATAAATGGCAAAAGATCTGTTTACGAAAATCCCAGTTTATCAACTCGATATCCGCATTCCTACCCCGCACGATTGTGCAACAATGTGTTGTTAATTTTCTCGAGATTAACGACAATCGTTTCGTAATCGAACAATCCCAAGGTGATCTAGTCGCCCGGGAGGATGTCTGCATAGCTGAGCCGATGTGGAAGATCATTGTTACATTCAGCACTCAGTGTAGGGACTCAAAGATATTAGACTCGGAACATCGGCTGAAGATCGTGTACCATCATCAGAAGTTTAACGATACGGATATTGCCAAACGGGTACGACGAGAGTTGCGGAATCAGTCACCGTTCTTCGAACAGGCTTTGTACATGTCGAGCGTGCTGGAAGAATGTGAGCCTGGTGTTGTAGTGACAACAGTTAAAGCCCGTGATCCAGAGAATTCACCCGTCACTTACCAAATGACAAGTTTGTTGGGTAAGTTACAAATAGTACATGTTTAGTCAGTTTATGTGCTTCATTTACCAATAACACTGGACAAATCCACCTTTAACTACAACATAACCTCTTCCAATTACAATTTCTTTCATTCATTTCGATGATTTTATAGATTCCCGAACACAAGGAATGTTCGATATCGATTCCAAAATGGGCACTGTTGTTACGAAAGTCAAATTGGACAGAGAATTACTAGATGTACACTATTTCAGGGTGACAGCTGTGGACGATAGTTTTCCGCCAAGGTTAGAATCCAGCATGATTATATTCTTAATAAGAATTGTCAATTGTATTTAAGCTTACAGTTCGTAAAACAGTCACGTTACTTCTTATTCACAATCTGAACTTCTAAACTGACAATATAATGCCCGTGACACACCTATCATACACCGTCATAGAGATTAAGATGAAAAAAAAGAACGCACCCGTCTATGATGAAAAATAGCGGCTTCTCTATTTTCATCATACTGTAATATGATGAAACGAAGGTGTCTCATTTCACACGTATCTTTTGTGTCTCATTTGACGTTAGTTTGGGTTTATATTTGTCATTTTAGTTTGAAAAACGGATGCGTTCTGTTTATTTCATCATAGTTTCTATGACGGTGTATGATGCTGTATGATAGGTGTGTCACGGGCATTATATTTATATTGTTTGCTAGATCTGGTACAACGACTTTGCAAATCAACGTGATTGACGCGAATGATCATGGGCCGGTATTTGAGATGAACGAGTACGATGCAAGCGTCAGAGAGGGCGTTAGTATCGGCACAACTGTCATTACACTGAAAGCCACTGATCAGGATGTTGGTAAAAATGCAGAGGTATACATTGTCAAGCTTAACTTAGATCGCGCGATACAATTTTGTATTTATTTATCGTCTATTAGGTGGAGTATTCGTTGCAAAGTGTTCATGGCGGTGGAATGTCCTCGGAAGAGTCCGACAATCACGCTTTTCGTGTTGATTCGCGAACGGGCGTGATCACAACTCGTGCTTTACTAGACCGGGAGACAACCGAAGTCTATACGATCATTGTCCAAGCTACAGATCAGGCTAGCCCTCAGAGCACTAGAAGATCTTCCTCGTAAGTGTTGCTTTTAACTTGTTTTGTACAAGTTTTAACACATTAATGTGCGATTTCGTGTAACAGTTTGAGATGCACAGGCTTAACGAAAGCTCTGGCAGATCTCAAACATATTTATGATTGTTTGTTGTTTTCTTTGCAGCGCAACAGTTGTAGTGCACGTGTTGGATGACAATGACAACTATCCACAGTTTACAGAACGAACTTACACTGTCAATGTTAACGAAGACGCAAATTGGACCGAGAATCCAGTCATTGCACATGTCAAGTAAGACTACAGTTACTCATAAATACCACGCTTGTGATTATCTTAACCTAAAAAGTATTTGACACTTGAATTTACAACCATTTTGATTAAAAGTTTAAGCGACAATTGTATTAAACTGTTTTTCTTTTTAAAACCAAGTATTACAAGCACGATTTTTCGATTTAAAACGTCCTATGAATCTTGACAATTGTGAAGAGAACAGTTCTACTTGATTTTTACAGGGCAACTGATGCGGATCAAGGGAATAATGCAGCTATACGTTATGCGATTATCGGTGGCAATACTCAATCACAGTTCAGTATTGACAGCCTGACAGGTGATGTGTCATTGGTTAAACCTCTAGATTATGAGAGCTTGCGCAGTTACAGACTTGTTATACGATCACAAGGTAAGCATTGCTCAATTTGTTCTGCATTATATTGTATATTGATGAAAATCGTGACCAAGTTGAATCTGTCGAAGAATGTACTTCATTACATTGTATAACATTGATTATCTCCGTGTTAGATGGTGGTAGTCCATCGAGATCCAACACTACGCAGTTGCTGATCAACGTGAAGGATATCAATGACAATGTACCACGATTCTACACTTCCTTGTTCCAGGAATCAGTCTCCGAGTCCGTCCCGGTCGGATATAGTATCGTTAGAGTACGTTATTATAACCACAATGTGTGACCGACGATGTATTATGATTGTATTTCAACCAGGTGCAAGCATATGACGCTGATGAAGGCCTCAATTCGGATATACGCTACTCCTTGGCCCCGCGAGACTCAACCGGTGGCTCCACAGATGATATCCCACTGTCTGTGGATTCACATAACGGCTGGATCATTACTACAAGAGAACTAGACAGGGAAGAGCAAAATAAATATATGTTCCAGGTAAATAATCCATAGTGACACTCTTTTAGCGGAAACTTAGGCCGTGTTCGAATTCAAGATTTTAGTATTTTAGGCAACGAAATTCGGGAGATTTTTGGATCTTGGTGGCCAATTTAGGGTATGCAATTCAGGGCGTAGTGTGCTTTTACAAATCCTAATGTCTATTTCTAAAATCCTAACGTTATTTAGTGCATAATTTAAGTTATAAAACCAGTCACGTGGTACATTAGTGCACTAAATAGTCCAATTCGAACGCAGCCTTAGCAATGGATTCGTTGTTATTTGTGTAGGTAATAGCCACAGACCAAGGCAATCCACCTCTATCTGCTAGCGCAAGTGTGATAGTCTCACTGCAAGACGTCAACGACAATGATCCTCTGTTTGAACCGAAGATCTACGAGGCAGTTGTCAGTGAAGATGACCAGCCAGGCACTCCAGTAGCCTCTGTAACAGCTACAGATGCCGATGAAGATCAAAGGTAAGCTGACACAACTTAAATCTGTCCTTTTCAGTCATAATTCCCATAATTCGAACATCTAGAACAATGAAATTTTGTACAAATGGAAATGATTCTATAGCCAATAGTGTTTAGAAAACAATTATATGCAATTTTTCGTAGATAAGTTTAACTTTTATAACTTGAATTCTTCCATAATTTAGTTTGGTTATGTTTTGTGTGACAATGTTGTGATTTTTCTGTTTATGCAGGTTGCACTATGAGCTTACGGGTGGAAATACGCGTGGTCGATTCTCTATAACATCACAGAACGGTCGCGGACTGATAACCGTGGCTCAACCGTTGGATTATAAGCAAGAGAAGCGCTACATCTTAACCGTAACGGCTAGTGACTCAGGCGGAAGACATGACACAGCTACTGTGTACGTAAATGTATCAGATGCGAATAATTACGCACCAGTTTTCGAAAATGCGCCGTATAGTGCTTCGGTAAGTGCTCAACCAGCGCAACCAACACTTATTTAATCCAGTAAATCTACAAAAATGGATTCTAATGTATAATCTTGTGTTTTTAAACGATAATCACGGTTTATAATCTATAAATACAGTTGTTTGTGGTTCATGTTTAGGTATTTGAAGATGCACCAGTTGGTACAACTGTCCTGGTAGTGTCCGCAACGGACAATGATGTTGGTATCAATGCTCAGATCACTTATTCCTTGGGCGATGAACTGTCATCAGCCACGGATCATTCACCAGAATTCTCGATCAACCCACAGACTGGCGCAATCGTTACTACAAAGTCCTTGGACCGGGAAAACATCGGTGGTTACCTGTTAACAGTTACCGCTAAAGATGGCGGTAACCCACCGCTGTCAGACACCACGGATATCGAGATATCCGTGACGGACGTGAATGATAATCATCCAACATTTAAACAACAATCGTATTCGGGAAATATCCTTGAAGATGCATTGATCGGCACATCGGTTGTACAAGTATCGGCCACAGATGCAGATATTGGTTTGAATGGACGCATTCGTTATACCCTCAGTGATAGAGATTCAGATGATGGAACATTTGTCATCGATCCTACCAGCGGAGTTGTAAGAACAAATAAAGGTCTGGATAGGGAATCAGTCGCTCAGTATGAGCTACAAGCCATCGCAGTAGACCGTGGCTCGCCAGCGCTGAGCAGCGAAGTAAGTTGACGTTTAAAAGTTAGGTTAATGGTCCCGTATTTAAGAGATAAACCGGTGTTTTTGATGTTAAATGACTGAGTTTCACACAGGTAACAGTTACAATCCGTATTGAGGATATAAATGATTCGCCACCAGCCTTTGATACGGATAAAATCATCCTATATATCCCTGAAAATAGTCCTATAGGATCCACAGTTGGCAAGATTCACGCAGCTGATCCAGACGAAGGAGTAAATGCAATTGTACAGTATTCTATCATTGGTAAGTGATAATATCACATGACATTATTGTTGAAATAAAACTTTAAACTCTGTTTCTTATTCATTAACATTCTTGCTACACAATTCGAGTTTATGAAGCTGTGATTTGTGGATTTAAAAGCAAAAGTTGAAGGTGGAATGTGAAATTGTTGACATATTTTCTAGGTGGTGATGATTCCAATAGCTTCTCCTTAGTAACTCGGCCCGGCTCAGAACGTGCCGAGCTGCTTACAATGACAGAACTGGACTATGAAAGCCCCAGGAAGAAGTATGATCTTGTAGTCCGTGCTGCAAGTCCACCATTGCGAAGTGACGTGCACGTTGAAGTGATTGTCACAGACGTTAACGACAACGCACCATTGTTGAAAGACTTCCATGTAAATATTCACACAATCCACACAAAAATGACGTGCTTTAATCATTTCTTTCCAGGTAATGTTCAATAACTTTCGCGACTGTTTTCCCACCGGCACGATTGGGCGTATCCCGGCTTTCGACGCGGACGTATCCGACCGGTTGCGCTACAGAATCCTGTCGGGTAACAATGCACACTTGGTTGCACTGAACGAGACAACAGGCGAACTGTTACTCTCACCGCAGCTCAACACAAATGTACCGAAGGTAGCTTCCATGGAAGTGAGTGTCACAGACGGAGTTAATGATGTTAAGGCCGTAATGCAGCTTACAGTAAGGTAAACGCAGGTTTTTGTAAAAATTTCACTTAGTTTTACATAATTCTTGAACTATAATCGCGAGAAGTGTAATCTAATAAGTTATTTGCCTACCAGACTGATCACTGAAGATATGCTGTTCAATTCCATCACTGTCCGGTTGAATAAGATGACAAAAGAAGCATTTTTGTCACCTTTGCTTGGATTTTTCATTGATGGTTTAGCAGCTATTATTCCTTGTCCCAAGGAGAATATATTTTTATTCAGTATACAGGTAAACAATCATGGTTCATCTTGCAAACTGTTAGAATTTACTAATCAGTGTGGAATATTTGGTTGCACCATCCATGCACAGATTATTAACAGCTGTGGTTTGATGTTTTTTTCAGGATGATACCGATGTGAATTCCAAGATTTTAAACGTGAGCTTCTCAGCCCGAAGACCAGATGTCGCACGGGAGGAATACTACAGTCCACAGTTCTTACAAGAACGTGTCTATCTCAACCGAGCTATATTAGCTCGTCTTGCAACTGTTCAGGTATGATAAACTGTTCATTTCATTCCTCTGGCAAGATAAAACATCTTATATCACGATATTTCCAGTTAATATTTCAAAATATTGTACAATTCTCCACATTTGCTATATATAACAGCCTTTTTTCTATATCTAGGTCTTGCCTTTCGACGATAACCTTTGCGTTCGGGAACCTTGTTTGAATTATGAACAATGCTTGACCGTTCTGAAGTTTGGTAACGCATCGGAGTTCATCCACAGCGATACCGTACTGTTTAGGCCCATTTACCCGGTCACAACATTCGCTTGTCGATGCCCAGATGGATTTACGGGGTCAAAAGAGCACTACTTGTGCGATACCGAGGTGAACTTGTGTTACTCGAACCCGTGCAAGAACAACGGCACTTGTTACCGCAACGAAGGCGGTTATAGTTGCGGTTGTTTGCACGGATTCACTGGTAAGTACCTTGTGCATGTTCAAGATGAGTCAGAATCGAAGTTAACCTGTGTATTTGTAGGTTTAAACTGTGAAATCATCCTGCATCAAGATCCTTGCAAACGCGACATCTGCAGGAGTGGTTCTACATGTACACCGCTTGCTAAAGGCGGGTTTATCTGCGAAGATTGCTCTCCTAACGGCGGTTACGAGCACTATACATCTCTGTGTGAGCTGAAGTCTCGTAGTTTTAGTAAATCATCGTTCTTAACGTTTCCTAGCCTGCGACAGAGACATCGGCTGCATTTAAGTTTGAAGTAAGTATATCTGCTGTGCTGGTAAGATCTACCGTATGTCTCATGACGATCTACACATAGGAACGTTGCATACGCTCTTGATGGTGAAATATTAATTTGATCGTTTTAGTTTTTTACAATCTAGACAGTATAATTGTTAATATTATGCTTACTATTTTATTTCCTTTGATATCTTAGTACAATTTTGTAACATATTCGATGTAATAGTACATTTTCGAGGAATCTAAACGTCAAATTGACATTACAATTTAAAAAAAAGAACTAAACCAGTCGGATTAATATTTTGATTTTAAAAATCAAATGAGCGCGCAACTTTCCTATGTGTAGATCGGCATGAGACACACGGTATATAACTTTTCTAGAACAGTCTAGCGATATATAACTGCTATTGACAACTACAAATGGTACGATTAAGGTTTATTAAATTTGTTTATTCATCTAGATTCGCCACACAATCGCCAAATGGCATATTACTATATAACGGCCGGTACAATGAGAAGCACGACTTCATATCCCTTGAGATTGTGAGTGGATCCGTCCAGTTCTCATTCTCTCTAGGCTCAAATGTGACCCGCACAAAGGTTACAATCCCTGGCGGAGTAGCTGACGGTGTCTGGCATACAGTAGCAGTTAGTTATTACAACAAGGTATGTTCTTAATAAGCAATTCGCACAGCAAACAGCCTAAAACTTACAAATGTATGTTCTTAATAAGCAATTCGCACAGCAAACAGCCTAAAATTCACAAATGTATGTTCTTAATAAGCAATTCGCACAGCAAACTGCCTAAAATTCACAAATGTATGTTCTTAATAAGCAATTCGCACAGCATAAAGCCTAAAATTCACAAATGTATGTTCTTAAGCGTGCATTACACGATGAAGTTTTTCTTTTCAAGTAACCTTAAAAGTTTTCTCTCTCGCACAATTACGTAAGTGTAAGAGAGATAGTAAAGTCGACTTATAACGAAAAACTTATAACGTAAAACTGCAACATGCACTACTTTTTCTTAAAAGTTCCTTCAAGTTCTGCCCGTGGGCATGCGCATCACTGCTTATACTGCAATACCAACTTAAGCGTGTTTAAAAGTTGCTTCCATCTATTTTCATCTGTCAGTTTGCTTTGTTATTTGTTTATTTTGTTATTTGTTTATATTGTTTAAACTGTAAAATGGCATATTGGAGTAGAGAATAAATTGAAATTTAATTAAGTTAATTTATTAAATTAAGAAGAAATTTAATTTATATTGGTATGGCTGCTTGTTTGACACTTGGATATTTTAATTCACGTAAAACTTGATCGTGTAAATAAACTTGTAAGGTCACTTATAAAGACGCTTTTAAAGTTACTTGAAAAGAAAAACTTCATCGTGTAATGCACGCTTTAATAAGCAATTCGCACAGCAAACAGCCTAAAATTCACAAATGTATGTTCTTAATAAGCAATTCGCACAGCAAACTGCCTAAAATTCACAAATATAGTTCTTAATAAGCAATTCGCACAGCAAACAGCCTAAAATTTACAAATGTATGTTCTTAATAAGCAATTCGCACAGCAAACAGCCTAAAATTCACAAATGTATGTTCTTAATAAGCAATTCGCACAGCATACATCCTAAAATTCACAAATGTATGTTCTTAATAAGCAATTCGCACAGCAAACAGCCTACAATTTACAAATATAGTTCTTAATAAGCAATTCGCACAGCAAACAGCCTAAAATTCACAAATGTATGTTCTTACAGACCGCTACAGTATCACTAGATGATTGTGACACATCTTTGGCAATCAAACACGGCACAGATCTGGGCTGGCAATGGTCCTGCGCGAATTCTAGCGAACAAATCTTAGAATCACGATGCGCAGTGCTCACTGAGACTTGCCACAGATTCCTGGACCTGACAGGCCCGTTACAGATCGGTGGATTGCCGCGAATCCCGTCGAGTTTTCAAGTAGCAAACATGGATTACAACGGCTGCATTAGTGATCTATATGTTGATCATAAGTTTGTGGATCTTAATAGGTAAATCAGCAGTCTAAATAAACATTTGTGCACCAAGACTAACAACATTTGTGTTTAGTTTTGTAGCTGATAATGGCACAACAGCAGGTTGTCCTGAGAAACGCGAATTCTGCGACTCAAATCCTTGTCGCAACGGCGGTTCTTGCAGAGAAGGCTGGTCCACGTACAAGTGTGATTGCCCGCAAGGTTTTGGCGGCAAAGATTGCAGCGATAGTAAACAACAAATAAGTTAAAAGTGACGATCAATGTGTAATCTTTTCT
This sequence comes from Carabus problematicus, assembly GCA_963422195.1. Taxonomy (NCBI): domain Eukaryota; kingdom Metazoa; phylum Arthropoda; class Insecta; order Coleoptera; family Carabidae; genus Carabus; species Carabus problematicus. The sequence continues at coordinate 19,451,568 of OY728578.1, forward strand.
TCTTGTAGTTATAAGCCAACCGTGGAGGTTCTCGGGCGATGGAACCTTGTCGTTCAATCCACTTTTGCGTCCCATTCAGCTTCCGTGGCTGAATGCACTGTCCGTGCGGACAATGCAAGCTGACAGCTTCCTGATGTCCGTTCAAGTTGGACAGAACAGTTCAGCAGTTGTTGCTGTGAGTTTTTCTGCATATAACAAGCTTCAGTTTGAAGTTAATATTCGCATTTGTTTGTTAGTTAAAAGGTGGATCGTTACATTATTCGTACAATGGAGTTTCGTTGAACACAAGCTCAAAACCGCTGTCGGACGGCAGCTGGCATCACTTGGAGATTACCTGGTTAGGCACAGAAGTACGACTGAACGTGGACTACGGTCAGACCATTGCTCTGGTGCCATTTGCACCCAAGATTCAGGGATTGTACGTGGGAAAGATCCTCATTGGCGGACCTGACGGCACCTATAGCAGCTTGAACGCTGGTTATAGCTACTTTGAAGGCTGCATACAAGACGTACGAATTGGGAATCAACAGAGCAGCTTGAACCGACCAACTGTGAGTACTCTATTGTGAAATTCTTGACAAATACTAAGTCCATGATTGAAACTGATTCAATCCAACGCAAACTCCTCCGTAAATCTCTCAAAAAGCACTTAATTTATAATGATTCTTTATAATTTGCTTCATGAAGGTACAATTACGGAAATTGTGGCTCAATTTATAGAAAATAAACATTTAACGGTGGTTTCTCATATGCTGTTTGGTTTAAGCGAGATCTTACTGTCCATAATTGCTGTAAAATCTATATATCTTTCTTGTAGGTTCGCGAGAACGTACTGGACGGTTGTCCAGACCACACAGAATGCAGTGCTGAGTGCCCAGACACGGCTGATTGTGTTGGCAAGTGGGGTGACAGCCGATGCGAATGCCGTAGAGGCTACGTAGGGCCCGACTGCACTTCAGTTTGTGAGGTTAGCCCTTGTGAGACGACAGGCGTATGTGTTCAAGCCGCTAACAGTCTGCGCGGTTATGAATGCAAGTGTAACAGCACGGAATATTCAGGTAAATGATGCAACACCCAATGAATCAATTGCTGAAGTTCCAATTTGCTTATAAGCTTATGTTTACTTATTGCTATAATGCTATTAATAAGCAATAATATGAACTGGTCAATTGTAGATCACGACGCATGTTGAACACTACAGTGACTATATTAAAGACAGTGTGGACAGACGTCAAAACGCCGCCATGTTCCTGCCAATGTCATTAGTAACAAAAGAAGGATATTATCTTTATAGCTGGCTTTGCTCATGTTAGCAACCAAAAATAAGCGTTTTGACGAAACGAAATGGCTATACCGTGTGTCTCACGACGATCTACACATAGGACGTAACGCGCTCATTTGATTTTTTAATTCAAAATATTAATCTGACTGTTTTTGTTTTTTTTTTACTATTTAGACAGTATAATTGTCAATTTGACGTTTACTATTTTATTTTATTTGTGACATTCTAACAAATTTTATCAAGAAAAACAAACAGAAAGTGAAATCTAAATTAAAGAAAATGCAATCAACAGCTAGTGCACTAAGAAATAACTATTTATTTGGAGTAGTGTTTGACACTTCAAAACAAAAACAATCAGATTAATATTTTGAATTAAAAAATCAAATGAGCGCGTAACGTCCTATGTGTAGATCGTCGTGAGACACACGGTATATTATTTAATATTATACATATATTAGATGAATTAAAATATTAATTCATATTATAACAATTATTTATTAGCCATAGATTTGAAGTTTTTAAGCACAAAACACTACGAAATACACGAAAATATCTCAAAAAACAACGGTACAGATCACAGCTATCTTTCGATTCAAAGCAATTTGGCAGGAATATGGCGGAAATCTCATCGACCAATCAGCATGAATACACTGGTGTCCACACTGTCTTTAATATAGTCACTGTATTGAACACTTGTTAATTATGAGCTCTATTGGTTGATTCTGTAGTTAAACCTTTGTTTTTCAGGTGAATATTGCGAGAACAAGCTCGACCAGCCGTGTCCCAGTGGTTGGTGGGGTTACCCAGTTTGTGGACCGTGTAACTGCGATGTAACCGCTGGTTATAACCCGGACTGTGACAAGATCAGTGGAGAATGTCGGTGCAAGGAGAATCATTGGCGACCAACGCTTAAATCGACTGGTATTAACTTATCTGGGAAAGGTAAACATATATCTTGTAAAACCTTACAAAACGTAGTCTTGTACTTGAGTTAATATGTTTTTTTCCAGCTACTGTTAAGCATAACGCTTGTCTCCCATGTGATTGTTACGCTACGGGATCATTTTCACCCCAGTGTGACCTGGAAACAGGTCAGTGCCGATGTCGGAGCGGCGTTATTGGCCAGAGATGCGACTCTTGTCCGAATCCATACGCCGAAGTAACATTACGTGGTTGTGAAGGTATTTGTTACTTCATTTCATTGTACAACACTATAAAATTGATTTAAATATTCTTGTATTTCACGATAAAACTGATTTAAAGATTCTTCTTGTATTAATACAATGCTGTACTATATCAGTATTCTTGTACAACACTATAAAACTGATTAAAAGATTCTTCTTGTATTAATACAATGCTGTAATATATCAGTATTCTTGGACAACACTATAAAACTGATTAAAAGATTCTTCTTGTATTAATACATCGCTATAATATATCAGTATTCTTGTACAACACTATAAAACTGTCTAAAAGATTCTTTTTGTATTAATACAATGCTGTAATCTATCAGTATTCTTGTACAACACTATAAAACTGATTAAAAGATTCTTTTTGTATTAATACATCGCTATAATATATCAGTATTCTTGTACAACACTATAAAACTGATTAAAAGATTATTTTTGTATTATACATCGCTATAATGTATCTCTATTCTTGTACAACACTATAAAACTGATCTAAAGATTCTTTTTTCTATTATTACAAGCCTTGTAATCTGTTTTTTGAAGATTTATTCATTATCAACTTATCTTTTCTTGTAGTTGTCTATGACGGGTGCCCCCGAAGCTACGCTGGTAACCTCTGGTGGCCACGTACGAAGTTCGGCGAACCAGCTACCGAATCTTGCCCGAAAGACACGCATGGCAAAGCTTCTAGATCCTGTGATAACCTGTTAGGCGGCTGGCAACAGCCAGACATGTTCAACTGTACTTCAGAACTGTTTATGGAACTTCGCAAACAAGTACGAAGTCGAACGAAGCTGAAGATTCAAAACAAAATTGTCTAAAATGTGATTCTGTTTTAGTTGTCACAGATTGAGAAAGGCGAGCTGTTGATCAACACATATGTTGCTGTCAAAATGGCCGCAGATTTGCATCATGCAACAAACCATACAGCAGAACTGTACGGAGCGGATGTGCTGATCACGCAGCAGTTGATCAAAGAGCTGCTCAAACACGAAGGAATGGAAGCTGGACTTAACCTCACACATAGCCAAGATAAAGACTACATTTCGGTAAGTAACAGTTTAATCAAATAATAAACATTAGTTACGAGATTAAACCTTAGAGGTTGTGTATTATGTGTTGTGATCTTTCTAGAATCTCGTTCATTCAGCCAGTGTTGTACTTGATGTTAAGTACTACAACATCTGGATTCGCATTGAAGAATTAACCAATGATTCTAGTGAAGCTCTTGTTTTAGCAATTTATAGGTATATAACAGTTCTAGCCAAGAGCCAGCGAGATACTTACACGAATCCATTTGAAATCGTAGCACCAAATATGGGTAAATCAATCTTCTGTTCATTTTTGTTAAGAATCCACACGAAATTCTGTGTTTAACCTGGTTTCCAGCACTCGGTTTAGACGTAGTCACCGCGGTATCACTGTTTGGTTATGAACCAGACCATATACCGCTACACCAACCCGGTGACCAGACTTACACCACCGAAAGAGTTATATTACCGGATACGTCGGAGTTCCTGCAACCCGGTATCGAAGTCTCACATTTGGTTAAAGCTAGCCCGGTGATTTCGTTCCCAAAATATAACAATTACCTCAAGGATGAGTCGAAATTCGACAGTAATAGTAAATTTCTTGTGCCTTTGAACTTGCTAGGTATTAAACCATTAGATATCGGTGAGTTTTGTTGCAATCAGAACTTAATGTGATCAGCAGTTTCGTAAATATATTTGTTGATGTGTTTGTGTAGGTGAATTGACCACTAAACATTCGTTGTCAGATTCAGGAGCTATCATCAGTTATGCTCAGTACAGACAAGCAGGCATTCTACTGCCAGAGAAGTATGATGAGTCTGTTTTGCGACGATGGGGCATTGGAGTCTGCATAGGTACATAACTTTTCTTCTTTCAACATCAGCTGATGATATGAAACACACTTTGAGCTTTGACACTTCTTATAAATCATCTTGCATTATTTTAAATCATCTAGCACTTCTTATAAATCATCTTGCACTTATTATAAATCATCTTGCATTGTTTTAAATCATCTTGCACTTCTTATAAATCATCTTGGATTGTTTTAAATCATCTTGCATTGTTTTAAATCATCTTGCACTTATTATAAATAACCTTGCATTGTTTTAAATCATCTTGGATTGTTTTAAACCATCTTACACTTCTTATAAATCATCTTGCATAGTTTTAAATCATCTTGCATTGTTTTCAATCATCTTGCATAGTTTTAAATCATCTTGCATTATTTTTAATCATCTTGCATTGTTTTATATCATCTTGCACTTCTTATAAATCATCTTGCATCGTTTTAAATCATCTTGCAATGTTTTAAAATCATCTTGCACTTCGTATAAATCATCTTGCATTATTTTAAATCATATTGCATTGTTTTAAATCATTTTGCATCGTTTTAAATCATCTTGCACTGTTTTAAAATCATCTCTTACTTCTTATAAATCATCTTGCATTATTTTAAATCATCTTGCATTTCTTATAAATCATCTTGCACTTCTTATAAATCATCTTGCCTTATTTTAAAATATCTTGCATCGTTTTAAATCATCTTCCATCATTTTAAATCATCTTGCATTGTTTTAAATCATCTTCCAGGTTCTCCTGTCATTTCCCTAAGTATTCTGGTGCCAGAGTACGTTGAAGCCGTCACAAAACCGCCCGTAAACTTTGAACAACGTCCTCGAAAGGTTACGAAGAAAACATTCTCCGATTCTGGCGATACAAAGCTTGAGAATTCTGCATATTTACGGGAAGAGACCTTATCGCGACGTCGGCGCGACGAGTACGAACTCTCGAAGAAGTTAATGTACAAATCGCTCAGTGGAATACCACTTAATCAACCTATTAGAATCCAACTAGCCTTGGATACTGATAGGGTTATATTTAACGAGCGGTCCAATCCACAATGCGTGCATTGGTCAACTGTAAGAGGGTAAGAACTACAAAATATCACTTGTTTATAGCAAAAACTCTTATTATTTACCCGTATTTTGTGTGTTTATTCTGTATTTCTACATTAATAGGTTAATTTACTCTATATTTCTGCATTTATAGCAAAGGCGAGTGGTCCAGGGTTGGCTGCAGAACAGAACTGGACGAAAATTGGACAGACAAAGCCCCGCTGATGATAAACTGTACCTGTAATCATCTGTCATCGTTCGCCATCTTGGTTGACGTTATAGATTTAGAGGTTAGTTACTGTTTTCCTATTTTTCAACTTAAATTTGTGAATCCAAAGGTTTTCATAATAGCAAATCTATCTAATAGATAATTTTCGAATAATCTATGCTATAATACGGCATTAGTTCCGCTGTCAATGTTGTAATTTTTGAAATTGAACAAGTAGAAACACAAGATTTGTTTATTTTTGTTGCAGTATATCCCTGAACCGTCCCTGTTAGAGGACGTATCCAGTTATAGTTGCTTCTCTGTGTCCTTGCCACTGTTGCTGTCAACGTGGCTCATACTTGTACTGATCCGGGGCCTTCAAACCAACTCGAACACGATTCACAAGAACCTCGTGCTCTGTGTGTTCCTAGCTCAGCTGTTGTACTTTGTCGCGCTGAAAGCAAGACGAACTCTTGTTGAAAATATGGTAAGTTTGTCTACAAACCATTGACATATATTGTTAAGAAATAATTTATCTGTTTTATGAAATTTACTTAGCATCGTGACACGTTTCGAACTGTCGAAGATAAGTGACAAGGTGTGGTGTTGTGTTGTATACTAGCTTTCTATATTATTTGTCACTTGATAAATGCACGAAAGTTCAAAATGCGTCGTGATATTAACTGACATTTACGACATTTTACCTGTATTAATAATAGGTGTATTCTCTTTACAATTTGGCTGACTGAGTTAAGAACTAAGCTAAGCCAGGCTAAGCTCACTTGACGGTATGTAAAAAGAACAAGATTTTTTATTTTTCTCAGATAGTTCACTGGCATGTAAGAAATATAAATTAGCAGAGCAGAAATTTTGTACTGTGGTTATATTGCATATTAATTAATACCATCGTATCATTAAATGGCCAACTATTTATTCTATGTATTTATTTTTAAAATGTATTTTTACAAAACGAATGCGTTTGCTACGTTTTCGTTCATAATTATAATAGTGGCATCGTTTGCATATTCGAAATTATCAATTTTTAAACAAAAAACAACAAAATAACTTGAAAATAACCTCACTATTACTCTTTATATCAAACTTTCGCGCGTACAAATGCCACATAGCTCTTCTAAGCCTGTGTTGCGGGTAGTGCGTCATCGGTAAGGGGGAGGTTGATAAACTGAGCTACGACTTGTAAAAAGAACACACAAATAACTAAGCCATTGTGAAATAACCAAGCAATTAAGCCAGCTTAGGTAAAAAGAATACACCTAATATCTGAACTTGAAAACTGACAGGTTAACCTATATTGTTTGTTTTAGATCTTAATTAAAATTCACAACATATTACTTATTAATAATATCTGAATTTCGGAACTGACAGGTTAACCTATATTGTTTGTTTTAGATCTTGTCTAAAATTCACAACATATTACTTATTAATAACATCTGAACTTCTGAACTGACAGGTTAACCTATATTGTTTTAGATCTTAACTAAAATTCACAACATATTACTTATTAATAACATCTCAACTTCTGAACTGACAGGTTAACCTATATTGTTTCTTTTATTGTCTAGTTTCCATGCAAACTAGTAGCCATTGCTCTACATTACCTTTGGTTATGCGTGTTCTCCTGGAACTTGGTGGATTCCGTACACTTGTACCGAATGTTGACGGAAATGCGCGACATCAACCACGGACAGATGCCATTCTACTTCACCATGGGCTACGTGCTACCCGCTGTAGTTGTCAGTCTGCCCGTTGGCGCTCGCGTCGACCAATATGGCAACTATTACTTGTAAGTGAAGAACCTACTTGCATTTTAGCAAATACCAGCGTAAATATTCTACAATGAATGATTTATATTGTCCGGTACTTTTCAGCTGTTGGTTGTCGTTGTACGAAAGCGTAGTATGGAGCCTGATAGGCCCCGTATGTGCAATGGCGTGCATCAATTTGGCAGTGCTCGCACTGTCTATCAGGGCAGCCTTTACTTTGAAAGATCACGTGATGGGATTCGGAAATCTGAGGTATAATTTAAAATAAGTGTTTCTCGCCCTTGGTGTATAATGTACTATTATATATCCACAGGACGTTGCTCTGGTTGTCTGTCATTTCTCTACCACTGCTGGTAATGATGTGGGTACTGGCTTTGTTGATGGCTAGTGATCACTCACCTATGCTCACATACCTGCTGTCCTTGGCTGTACTCATCCATGCACTGTTCTCAATCCTCGGATATTGTTTCATCAACACCCGTGTTCGACAAAACTTGTTCAGGTGAGTTATCTACTCAGCAAATTACATAGGTTATCAACAAACACGAAATAACTGACTACTGTTGTTGGAAATCTTCTAAATGTTACAGATCTGTCATGTACTGCATGGGCAAAAAGGTGCCACTATTGGAGACCACGTCTGTGATTGGTGGAGCGAGCACTAGTAGCCATAACATCAACATGCAATCCTCGGTAAGCAATGTTCTTGTCAAGTTTCACCCACGAGAGTTTCTAGGTCCAAAGGATATTAACTGTGTTGTACTAGCCTTCTAGATTCTCACTTTTCATCTAGAAGATCGTGGCTAGGATATAATATGATATTGCGGTTAGATTACAGCTTGTAATTCTCGCTAACTTTTGCAGAGATCAGCTCTGGCTTATCACAGTGGCACTGGCGGATTTGAACCGTCCTCTCGCAGGCATGTCGGCATATCAACGTCTAGCACAACATCTCGATCCACGACTAAAACAGGCTCCAGTCCGTACCGAAGCGATACGCATTTGCGACACAACACAACATCGACCAGCACTAGCAACTATAATTCCACAAGTGATGTTCCTGGATATTTACATCGACATAGAGAAGGTAAAGTACTGAATTCTGTTGACTTCTTCACATTTGTCAAGGATTTAATACAGAAATGTACAATGTACCATTGAGAGAATCTCTTTAAAGATTGTTTTACACGAGTAGAAACTAACAAAGCTTTCTTTGAAAGGTTTAAAAGATGTTTGTGCAAATAAATTAGTACAGTTTCATCTTCTTTTCAATGTGTACAATTGCAAGGTTACGCAGGTAACCTTTTGGTTGTTCAAAGACAGCAGATACTAGCTGTCGAAACGTTATATTTTTACACATTCTAAAGAAGATGGCAGTTCAAAACTGTGTTCATTTGTATAAACGTTGCTAAATAAAGAAAGTTATTCTTGTAGTTCTGGAAGAATCAGACAGACGGCGAGGTGATAGCGAATCTGATTCGGATGCATCAGAAGGAAGATCACTAGAACTGGCTTCAAGTCATTCCAGTGATGACGACGAATCTACCAGCACAAACAGAAGACACCGGATCAGAAATGCCGGTGTCAGTACCGTGGGTTACTTGCCAAATATAACTGAACATGTGGTGTCCCGATGTGGAACTCCACCTGCTTTGAATATAGTCACAAACTCACAATTATTTCCCAACATTCATCAGCCGTATGCTGGCCGATGGAGCAGTCAGTTACCTGAAGCATATCTACCAAATACTAACGGTAAATTACAGAATACTTTGGTCTGAATTGTTAAAGAATGGTTGATTATGTCTTAGTGGCTGAGGTTGGTCGTTGGTCAGCAGAGACAGCCTCCGATAACGAACTGCACTGTCACAAAACCAGCTCACCGAATCCGTTGCCCAATCCTGATATGACACCGGACAGTTATTTGCCGAAATCACTGGACAGCGAGTCTCAGTACATGGTTAATACGCAACATTACTTGAACTCTGATCCACATTACGTGCACAAGCTGATGAAGAACGATTATCATGCGAAACTAGCGGATAACTTTCATGAATATGTCGACCACGGGTCCGAGACGGAAGAGAAACATCACTTGGGTGATAAGTATCTGTTTCCGTACACAGGTTAGTGAAATACTGCGTTAGAGAATCTCGTTAACAATTACTGCAGGTCAGATAGCAAATATATGCGACTTTTTCGTTAGTTTAAATAACAAAACTCTTATTTAAGATTGGTTATAGCAGCTGTGTGTATTAGCATAAGGATTTTATTCAGTAACTGTTTATTTAGAACATTATTACACTCGACTATAGAACAATGTTGATGAAAGGTACTAATTAACTTTATTTGAATATGATTAATACATAGTATGATTACAAACAGTAGAAATATGTCACATTTTTTTCGTAAATAACACATTACACACTTTTAGAAATAGTAAAATACCACGACCTTCTAGATTCTCTTCATAGTACACTTTTAATCGAGAAGATCGTACAATCATTTTAAGAAACATTATATATTATTAATTTATAAATCCATACACGTAATTATTTTTTGATTAGTTCAATTTTCAAATCAAACTCATTGTTACTGACGTACATTAGGAAGTCATGTTTTTTTAAAATCAATTCCCAGTCCATCTGTAAACTGTATTTCAAAGGCAGTATTTGACGCAGTGTGAATCCTGCGTCAGGATTCGTCAGTTTCACTAAACACTTGTAGTCGGACAATTGTTCAGTGTGCAGCGGCGACCAGATATTTAGCAGGAATTTTGAATTGTTTAAAACATATCTGCACCATAATTTACCAACATCACTGGCAATCATGAACAATTTCCATTTATTCACTACCGGGGCTCGCCGCATCGCACCTGCCTTGTACGTTACGTCAGAGTGCGCAGACTCATAGTGCTGGTCACGGGGTCCACGTACATATTTGTTACATATGACACACCAGGTACCATACGGGCAGTAAAACACTTCGTGTTTGCTTGCTTTTATGTCGGTATCTGTGTAAGAACAACCATCGCTATGAAGCTTACATTGGCGTGTGGCCGGTGCACAGTCCTTGCAGCACCAACCCTTGTCTGTTGGCCACGCAGATTCAATCACACACTTCTTACATTCCACACACTTACGGCCCACTTTGATCTTAAACATGGTATCCTTGATATCACCTAAGAACTTCAACATGGTGTTAAAATCCACGTGCACAGACATGTCCTCTTGCAGTGACATGCAGCCCTGCGGTGCAACGTCCATTTTTCTGATCAGTGTATCTTCTTTACTGTTTGACATTTCTAGTTCATATCGGTAGCGACTGGCAAACGTAGACTTGCCAATCAACCGTACACTGTGGTAGATATTCTTGGAGCTGGTACAGACTTTGCAGTGAACAATGAACAACATTTGAAAGGCCGCCAGTAAGAAAGTCTTACGATTCGACACATTAATTTGGTGCTGTATTGTACCCGGATTCTGCAGCAGATTATCCGGATGTTTTTCCTTGTAGTGGCCGAGGATATTCTTCCTGGCCCCGGACCAGTCACACTGTCCTGACTCTGTCACAGGACACACGTACTGTCTGTACTCGCACTCTTCTTCGTGATCTTTGATCTCTGCCATGTACAATGTCTCCGTGCAGCCGTGCGTCTTGTTCGTGCACGGGAATAGGAACATCTCTGCTAAATGTTCGTACGGTGTGATGTGCAGTGTCGGCTCACCCTCTGGGTCGCAGCACCGGCCACATAGCACGGCCCCATCGTTCTTCATTCGTACAGGTGCACACGACAAGTATTCACCACACACTGAACATAACAGTTTCTCTAGGATGTCCGGTCGTACTTCCATTTTACTTGATGTTAGGATTATTGGAAAATCGAACAGTGTTGTTGAGATACGGTTCTCTACGCTATAATACCACTTTAACTTTCACATGCGTGTTCGGATGCTGATACGTTAAGCAATTGTCGCCATTTTGTGCCATTTTCCTTTAGCTTATCAGCCAGGTTTGCCACCTTTAACCAATTGCTATTTATCTACTACTAATTTATTTTGATTTAAAATTATTTCTTCCATAAAATACTTCTGTACGCTACTCTCATTGACTTGTTTATATATTTATGTTATGTTCAGAGATAAAAAAAAAACAAAAAAATAAGCTTATATGAATTTCGAGTGCAGCCTAACCAACATTATCAAAACAAAATTGCCAGGAATTAAAACTTCTGTTTTTATTAAACAAAATTGCGTACAATTATAAATTAACGTTTGTAAACAACGAGAAACACACAAAAATCACGGATGTATAATACTGATCAGAAAATGGACGGCCGCGTCAGTTTCATTTGTTACATTTACGTTGCATTTTGCAGCTGAGGAGGACCACTGTGGTACCTCGTACCCGTCGCATCAGCCGTCCAGCAGGATGATGTCGCCGGCACCTGTTCTAACAACCAACGATATCAATAATCCGCCCGATTATCGTATGATTGTTGGGCCAGGCTCGCGTATCGGTTCTGTGATGGGCTCCGTCTGTGGCGGCGGCAGTGTACGTAGTTCCCCGTCGCCCCTCATGCCGCCTGTCGTCTCACTAATGCACTCACAGCAACAGTTACACGAGCCAGAGTAAGATATAACCAGATATTCGAAGTTGAACTCTTTCAATTACACAATTTTCTCGAATGAACTTATATTTTACTAACAATTCTTTTTATACTCATATATCTGGTGTTGATCTATAATTCTAGATGGTGTTGGGACTATCCTATAAAAGAATAATTGCATTATTATATTATAAGTTCTCTATACAAACAGTTAAAGGTAAGAATATATTCACCTGTGCTCGTTTCAGAAACTAACCTCCAAACTGTCATATTTTGTTTCTAGAAAAGACGTAAATGCTGAGACATCAGTTTGAATATCAGTGTTGCCAGGCCCAGGAACTTAAACATTCAGTTGGCACACAGTGTTGCCAATGGTAAACCATTTAGTTTTAATAATGTAAGGTGAATTTTATACCGGCGAATTAGATTATTATTATATCACGACCTTCTCGATTAAAAGTATAAAATGTGACGAGAAAGTCATGTTGTCGACGGTTTGACAGCTCTCACCAGCGGCAATGCTGCCAACTGGATACTCTTTTCGACTGAAATGTACAAAGTATATCGTACTTACTGCAAGCGTAATTATTTTTAGTATGTAGATATAAATAAATTAAGGTTTTTTAATTTTATATACGTACATTCCATACATTTATCAATCACTTCAGTGACTGTACTTAGTATTTGAAGCGTGCATTTAACTGTCATCTATTGACTAACACGTGAACTAAGAAGAAGAAGAATAGCTTTAATACATATTCAGAACATGAGTTGACATTTCGTTGTGAAATCTGACAGTACATTTCGTTGATTGTATTGTAAGATTATTTTGATCTGAAAAGACTTGAATTAGTTTCTATTTTATTGTACGGCCATATTTTCTAAGCCGTTGTATTTGTGTACTACGTATCAAGTACTCTGTGACTATTGTTTTTAAATAAGTTCACGATTCGTCTATTTATTTACATATATATATATATATATTTAAGTTTATACCAGTGATTTTTTATGGAAATCAGTACATTCCTATGATATGTAATACTCGTAATTTAGAGCCAAACTGGTGAATAATCTACTTCATACATTCCAAGAAAATGTGATTTATTTTCCCACGTATTTTTTAGTTAATTTTTGCTCAAATTTTTGTATAGTTTTCAAGACTGTTGATAACGTATTTTTAAAATAGAATGTGTTCTTATTTTAACAGAATTTTTTTTAGGTTATGAACGTTTTTTGACAGATGAAATAGTGATTGTATTCTATTTATTATGTGTGTCAAATTACACAAATAGAATATTATTTTCGACTCAATCAATCATTTGGATGCCATTCATCAATGTTTTAAAAACACGCTTTAATATTTGGTTATAAAAAATGTGCAGTGTGTCAAAATTAGTTACTTCTGGAGAATTATCTCGTATATTTGAAACATTTAACTGACATTTCACTGAATATTGTCATATTTTGGTAAATATACAATTGTATAAATAAGAATTATTTATTACAGTGTAAGATTGACAATGTATAAATGAATAAAAGATCAGGCCATTATGTTTTGATTTGCAGCTATGAAGATAAAATATTTGTGTTATACTCGAATAATGATACCAGTGCCTGTAGCTTTTTTACAAAATTTTCTACTTTATATTTTTTTACGCAAAAATGTAGCATTTAAGACTTGTATCCAAATATGTACCATAGTATTGTAGATCTCATGTAAAAATACCTAAATGTGCTTCATTTCAATCATTTACCCGACTTACGAACAATTCTAGTTGCGAATACATCCACAGAAGTCATCTAATTGTGTTGTAATAATCGAAAAAACGAAATATAATCATTGTTATTCCTTTTCCAACACATTTACACCAAGAATTCAACTTACGAATTGTTCGTATGTAGAACAATGATTGTATCACATTAACTTTTTGCCGATAGAGTAATTGTATCTATATATTTGTGCAATTTTGGTTAAAAAAACACAATTGATTATTTTCACAACAGTATAAGTGTATTTTTATGTCATAAGAAAACGAATTTTATTTTGTGATTTTATTGTATATGTCTTCTAAGTATAATAAATTTATTTAGAGTAACATTTTCTTTATTATTTCACACCATGTCCAAGCACATTGCTGTCAATAAACAGAATCATATATAATTTATTAAATATGTTGTTTAATTTGTATCCTTATTCATTAATTTTAATTGTAAATTTGTTTAAGATATATAAATAGTTTGTTAAAAATTACTTTTTTCACGTTAAAACCACACATAATTCATTTTTAAACACTCTGGCACATCATGATACTAAAACTAAGTATAGTATCATGCTGGCACATGCACTTGTCAACTGTCAGTTCACTGCAAACAGCTTGGTTAGCCAGAAATCGACGATTTTTCACATTTCTACCAGGATCACATAGACTTGAAGAGGTTAAACTTGCGCCTGGTCGTAGAAAGAGAGCAAAACATATACAGTACTTTAAATGAAAGAAGTCCCTTGAAGGTCATTGAAGGACAGTACGAGTTTAGATTTTAACCACGCCCATTTTCTCATATTCAGTAGCGTCGTTTATCTAATTTGTAATGGGGCATATAAGGTACTGTAATTTCCGATGGTGAGGGGTTAGCAGATGACGGGGAGATATAAACAAAAGAAGAACAATGCATGCATTAGTATATACCAGATATAAAGTTTTCGGTGAATAGTCGGCTTAGCACTGGTAACAACAGAAATACGATGTTTTGACAGTTCATTACGTTAATCATTTGTGTGTCACATTTTGAATTACAACAACGATTTAGATAATGATATAATATCAATGGTTGCAATAAAAGTGATTTATTATAACTGTGTTTGTGTTAGTTGTGTTAGTAAATGCAGCAAAATGACACTACACGCCTATGCGACAGCTAGTAGTGTAGGGAATAAGAAATCAACGTACGTTATTGCAATAGTATCGAGTACAACGAGCCTCATTTTGTTTTGCTTGTCGCAGTATTATTCGGACATTCTAAAGACAAACGCGTTATATCCATCCTTGTCGCGCGTGCTGTTTGACAATTGAAATGAGAGAGATAGATATATAACTATACGTTAATTCGTATATGATACAGATAACCTTCATGGGCCTTCTTTCATTTAAACTACTGTATATAGCTATCTCTGTCTTACACATTGCTCTTATGGAAACAACGGACGCGCCAATCAGAAACGCGGCTACGGTACTCGCTTCTTATTGGCTAAAACGGTTCTCCATAAGAGCTATGTGTTGGAGTGAGATAAATAGATAATGTTCTCTGTCTTACACATTGCTCTTATGAGAACAACTAACGGGCCAATAATAAACACCCGTTCCGTTACTCGCTTCTTATTGGTTAAAATAGTTACTCTATAAGAGCAATGTGTCGGAGTGAGATAAATATATCTATTCGTCCTTTTCTATTTACCAGGCGTGTTTAACCTCTTCACACTTCTGCGATCCTGGTAGAAATTGGAAAAATTTGTTATTTGACGACCAAATTCTGTGTTTCTCTGCTTCAACTTCACATCACAGCAGATAATTCATTTAAAAAAAAAACTTGTTTTATTTACAATAAATGTTAAAACTGTGTACAACAAATATGTTTACAAACATATAGTACAATAAATTAAATACAAAACGTCATAGTTGGTTTACATATCAGGTAAGATTGGTGGACAAGTGCATACGAGGTGTTTATCTCCGTAAATATCATCAATTCTGCTGACACTCGGCCACACTTTGTTCTCTTGTTTAACGAACGGCTGAAACAGAAACAAAACCAGAATAAAAAACATAGGTTAGAATCATCTGTCAACTGTCAAACTTACCGCTGGAAAAGCCGCTTGTTCTCTAGTATAAGGCCTGTTCCATTCACTAGCGACCACGTCAGCTTGTGTATGCGGTGACATTTTGAGTGGATTCACTCTAACATCCATTTTACCGTCTTCGATCTCACGGATTTCTTCGCGAATTGAGATCAGAGCTTCACAGAACCGATCCAGCTCGTATTTGTCCTCGGATTCAGTTGGTTCAATCATTAGAGTGCCCGCCACAGGCCAGGACATTGTAGGTGCATGAAAACCTGTGAACAAACATTAATATCTGACAGCTGAAGAAGAATATTTCATTTAAGATCTCACCATAATCCATCAATCGTTTCGCCACATCAACAGCTTCAATACTAGCGGTTTTCTTGAAATCCCTGACATCCAGAATGAACTCGTGCGCTACTAAAGCTGAACTTGGAGCTTTGAACAAGGTCTTGTAATGATTCTCCAAGCGTTTGCTCATGTAGTTCGCGTTCAAGATGGCTACTTGTGTTGCTTTGCGCAAACCCCGCGGGCCCATCATCTTGATGTAAGCCCAGGAAATCGGCAAAATAGCCGAGGAACCAAACGGTGCAGCACTGACAACTCCGAACGACCGAGAATCCTGGCCAAAATCAGCCATGGGATCAATAATTGGATGACTGGGCAAGTACGGAGCCAAATGTGACTTTCTGTCAAAGTTTTAGAAGCAAAATAGTATCACAATTGTTGTTTTACGTGGGGTGTGAGTTACTTACACTCCAATGGGGCCCATACCAGGACCGCCGCCCCCATGGGGTATACAGAACGTCTTGTGCAAGTTCAAATGTGATACATCGCTTCCGTAATCACCGGGTCGACATAACCCAACTTGTGCGTTCATATTCGCACCGTCTAGATAAACCTGCGTCAAACAAATGCATCGACCATTTCATAAGATTCCCGTAGAATTAAGCAGAGTTAAGAGAATTTAGAACAGTTGAGAAATTTAAAAGGTAAGACAGTTAAGAAGAATTATGAGAATAAGAAGAAGTAACACCGTACCTGGCCGCCATGTTTGTGAATAATGTCACAAGCATCTGCGACTGTCTCTTCAAACACTCCATTCGTTGACGGATAAGTTATCATCAAGCACGACAAATTCTCACTGTGTTTTTCGGCCTGAAAACAGTATATTTTCACAAGAAAACTTCATTTGTATACAAGGATAATCTGCGCGACTACAGACTGTGGTTATGTTTACTTTAGCCTTCAAATCGTCCATGTCAATGCTACCGTCACTCTTGACTCTGATTGGCTGCACTTTCATGCCCGCCATCTGCGCACTAGCCGGATTTGTGCCATGCGCACTGACCGGTATAAGACAGATATCCCGATGGCCTTGATTGCGCGCCTCGTGGTAACATTGGATGGTGCGCAGACCAGCATATTCACCCTGTGCGCCGCTGTTAGGCTGGAAACTTATCCTACAACATCACATCTGTCACAATAGTTCTACACACGACCGTCTCGATTAAAAGTGTACTATATGAATCTAGAAGGTCGTGGTTCTACATATCAAAACTTCACAGAATGCTTCTCGATAAAAAGTCTACTATTTTTGTATAAATCTCGAAAGTCATGGCTTAAATAAACAATCAGTTCTAGTTCTTTTCATCCGCGACAGAAATAACCAAACTAGTTGACAGTTGGCAACAGTTGTACATAACCTTCAAACATCGTATTGCTTTACCTGTCATAACCTGTGATTGCACAAAGATCTTTCTCAAGCTCTTCAAACAGTTGGAAATAGCCTAAAGATTGTTCCGTCGGTGCAAATGGATGTATGTCTGTGAAATTTCTGAACGAGCATGGCATCATTTCGGTGGTGGAATTCAGTTTCATCGTACAGGAACCCTATATTGACATATTATCAATAAATACAATGTACAGTTTACTTTAAAATATACAGCAAGACATTGTCGAGCGTTTTGGAAGCGTTTCAGAAGACAAAACAGTATTATACAAGGTATTTTTCTATAAATATACCCGGAATTTCCGTAATTGTGTGTTCATGACGCGCATTGTAACACATCATCGTAAATTTCACGTAAATATCGCTTTATATCAGCGTAAATCAAAGCCTGTAGTTGTCAACGAATAGCCTTACCAGTGGTATCATGGAATGCACAAGCGACACATCTTTATTCTCCAATATTTTCATATATCGTACAATACGCGTCTCCGAATGATACGCATTGAACACAGGATGTGTCAAGTACGGACTAGTTCTCTTAAACTCCGACCGCGAGATACTCTTATCGGTAACCTGTGGCAACTCAGACACTTCCTTGGCTGTTGATTCCGACCCGAAGATCCATATAAGATCTTCCACATCAGCTAGAGTTGTAGTTTCGTCCAACGATATGCCAACAGTGTCATTCTCGTTGTACCGGAGGTTAATCTGTTTGCTCGCCGCCCGCGACTTCGTAACCTCAATGGTTAGCTTTGGTTTGACAGTTAACGTATCGAAGAAATGATCGTTTGTAATGGTATTACCAGCCTGAAGTAATCCTGATTGAATAAAATCGTTCATTTTGTGTGTTTTCTAGGACATTTGTGTGAGATTTACCTGTTTGCAGAACTAGAGTATGATTGTGCACCTTTGTAGCA
Source organism: Carabus problematicus (assembly GCA_963422195.1). Classification (NCBI taxonomy): domain Eukaryota; kingdom Metazoa; phylum Arthropoda; class Insecta; order Coleoptera; family Carabidae; genus Carabus; species Carabus problematicus. The sequence goes on from OY728578.1 coordinate 19,470,054, forward strand.
ATATCCCGTAAGCCTTTTGGGCCGTGATAGACTGCAAACATGGCAGACATGTTTGCGAGAAGCGCTTGCGCAGTACAGATGTTACTTGTGGCTTTATCTCTACGAATATGTTGCTCCCGCGTTTGTAAAGCCAATCTATAAGCGTCATGGCCTGAAGCATCTCTAGAAATAATCATATTTAGTCGCACTGTTAGAAATCTTCGGTTTAAATTACTTTCTCGGTAGATTCTACAATCTACAGCAACCTATCTAGAGTGTTGACAATGCTGTTTTATACCTTGTAACTCCGATCATTCGCCCCGGCATTAGACGAACTAAGTTCTGACTGCAAGCAAAGAATCCCGCATGTGGACCACCGTATCCCAAAGGAACACCTAACCTTTGAGAAGTGCCAACAGCAATGTCAACGCCGAACTCAGACGGCGGACGCAACAAGCACAAGCTTAAAAGATCCGTAGCACAACAGACCAAGGTCTAGAGCAAAAATGATACATTTCAGATGCGATAAGCTATATTTTGCTCGAGATTAAAACGTTAACAAGTACATACACCATTTGCATGTGCTTCTTCCGCGATTGAAGCAAAGTCCAGCACATTGCCTTCCGTATCGGGATATTGGAACAACACACCAGCAAAGTCACGGTTCGTGAAATTCGCACTGGATACATCGCCAATCTCAGCTGTCAGTCCCAGCGAGTACAGGCGAGTTTCAACCACAGATATTGTTTGTGGATGCATCTTATCGGAGATAAACATCTTTCTGCGCTTATTCTGTCTGTAAATGTCACTAAACTAGTTAAATACACTCTTTTTAGATATAAAATTCTAGTAATAATACTTTATTAAACACAAACTGAGCAACTTTTTGTAGGTTAAAGGTTTAAACTTTAACATAATCCACTTATTTGACAGTTCGGTTAGAAAACTAACCTAAAACACAACGATAGGGCTTCAGCAGCTGCTGTTCCCTCGTCTAGCAAGGAAGCATTCGCTACTTCCATGCCTGTAAGATCAGATACCATTGTCTGATAGTTCAACAACCCTTCGAGCCTGCCTTGTGCTACTTCAGGTTGGTACGGCGTGTATTGTGTAGTCCAACCAGGGTTTTCGAAAATGTTACGCATTATTGTATGCGGTACACAACAGTTATGGTACCCCATACCAATGTACGACCGCCAAACTTGATTGCGTTCAGCAATTTTACGAATACGATTTATAAGTTCGTATTCACCTAATATAAAAACAAAGTAAAGAATAACACAACTTCGGTCATGTACAATAGATTATGACATTGACCAAGGTCAACTGTCAAAGGTTATATGTGATAATTCTCGGCATGGGGTACTATTATCAACTTAATTACAAAATAACAACATTTTGCGTTGATATAAATGAAGAAAATCATAAAAAAATAGTTCTGTTGCAAGATCATTTGGCTTATGTAATATTCTGATAAGTTCAGCATAGTTTTAAAACTTATTTTTTTAATGATACAATTATTGCAATGGCTTGATGGTCAACTCACCAACGGGTTCTTCAATCTCTAAAGGCGTTCTCAGTTGAATGTTCTTCGGAACAGCTTTATCCGTCAATTCATCCAACGACTAAACAAATTTACTTTCAAAATACCATGAAAATGTTTTAAAACAGATGTAAACTTACTTTGAAGCCTAGCAAATCTAACATGGTAATAATATCCTGATCCCGCGGTCCAATGTGTCTTTCTGGAAACTCATCTTTGACTGGAAACAAAACTGTTTTACCGGAATCTGTCGCATTGTTCCGAACAAACACTGCACATGAATTTAGCTTGGAAATTTCCAAACCTAACGACTTTCTACCAACAAGAGAATATGTTTTCACTAACGCTCGATGCATTTTAATTTAAAAATAATTTTCTTGGAGAAAATTTAGAAATTTGGAAAAATTTGTACGTGCTGCATTGAAGTCTGGCACAATACTGTTATTTTGTAAATTGCTCAGTGGAAAATGTCAAAAGGTCATACAGATATCAAGAGATTGCTAATAGCATGACGTCACGAGAGATTGTATAATATTTTTTCTTATTTCATTACAATATTGCTATTAATTGTGAATATTTGTAAAATGATTTGGATTTATAAGGTGCAACATCTTGCTTGCTTGTTAGAAACTTACAATCAGCTAATTTATATCATAGTTATGATAGAGATGAGTTATGAAATAAATTTGCGATGAAATATTCAATAGTACTAATATATTTATCAATGTTCAACACACTAGATTAACTAACAATAGAATAATAATAAGAACAACTTAAAAGTCAGCATAGTTTGCGAGTAGACCGCAAGTTCGTAGCCCCGTGAGAGCAAACAGACATCCAGCAGCTGGTTGCGCCGCATGTTGCTCTGCGGTCAAACCGAATCTGTCAAAACATCAGTTAAAATTAACAATCATTTATATACTTAACCTATAATGTATAATAGTTGTATATATATTAAAAAGAGATGTTTGTGTTGTAGATTTGTACGTATTTTAATTGAAATGTATTATGAAATAAAACTAGTTTGAATCTTTCATCAGATATGAAAATTATTTATCAAATTGACAACTAGTTTCACCGTCTATAAAAGAGACTGTATCTTATCAATTCATACATTTATCTTATCATTCTTTAGACTTGAAAATTTACAGTTTAACTTACTAGATTTGAAAGTATATTCTTATTAAACATCATCAGTTGTAACTAACAAGAAAAATGGAAGTACGACCGGACATCCTAAAGAAACTGTTATGTTCAGTGTGTGGTGAATACTTGTCGTGTGCACCTGTACGTATTAAGAACGATGGGGCCGTGCTATGTGGCCGGTGCTGCGACCCAGAGGACGAGTCGACACTGCACATCACACCGTACGAACATTTAGCAGAGATGTTCCTATTCCCGTGCACAAACAAGACGCACGGCTGCACGGAGACGTTGTACATGACAGAGATGAAAGATCACGAAGAAGAGTGCGAGTACAGGCAGTACGTGTGTCCTGTGACAGAGTCAGGACTGTGTGACTGGTCCGGGCCCAGGAAGAACATCCTGGACCACTGCCAGCAACAACATCCGGATAATCTGCTGCAGAATCCAGGTACAATACAACACCAGATTAATGAGACCAATCATAAGACTTTCTTACTGACAGCCTTTCAAATGTTGTTTATTATTCACTGCAAAGTCTGCATCACCACGAAGAGTATCTACCACAGTGTACGGATGATTGGCAAGTCTGCGCTTGCCAGTCGGTACAGATATACACTACATGTGCTAAACAATGAAGAGGATGCTTTGACCAGAAGAAGTGACGTTGCCCCGCTGGGCTGCATGTCACCGCAAGAGGACATGTCTGTGCACGTGGATTTTAACACCATATTGAAGTTCTTAGGTGATTTCAAGGACATCGTATTTAAGATCAAAGTGGGCCGCAAGTGTGTGAAATGTAAAGAGTGTGTGATTGAATCTGTGTGGCCAACAGACAAGGGTTGGTGCTGTAAGGACTGTGCACCGGCCACACGCCAATGTAAGCTTCATAACGTTGGTTGTTCTTATACAGATACCGACATGAAAGTAGACAAACACAAACTGTTTTACTGCCAGTATTATACCCGGTGTATCATATGTAATGAGAATATAGCTCATCCCCTTCAGCAGCACTATGAGTCTGCGCACTCTGACGTAACGTACCAGGCTGGTGTGATGTGGCGGGCACCGGTGGTGAATAAATGGAAATGGTTCATGATTACTAGTGATGTTGGTATATTATGCTGTGACTATGTTTTAAACCATTCAGAATTTGTACTACGTATCTGGTCGCCGCTGCACACTGAACAATTATCCGACTACAGGTGTGTAGTGACACTGATGCATCCTGACACAGGATTCACACTGCGTCAAATACTGCCTTTGAACTACAGTAAACAGTTGGACTGGAAATTTATTCTAAATAAAGATGACTACGTAATGTACGTCAGTAACAATGAATTTTATATTGAAATTGAACTAATAAGAAAATAATTACATGTATGGATTTATAAAGATTATTAAGTTATATAAAAATATATAAATTGAAATATACTTTACAAAAAATTATTATATTTTACTATTTATAAGTGCGTATAATCGTGTTATTTACGAAAAGAAATGTAACTTATTTTATTTAAATCATATCTACTGCTTGTAATCATACTATGTATTAATCATATTGAAATAAAATTAATTTGAATCTTTCATCAATATTGTTATACAGTCTAGTGTGTTATAATGAATAAAATCAGCATGCTAAAATGAACACACATGTTACAATGAATTTGAAAGAGGTGTTCTCTTGTTGGAATCAACTGTCAAAACTTTGACCAACTATTCTGCAGAAACTGTTATGTTCAGTGTGTGGTGAATACTTGTCGGGAGCACCTGTGCGTATAAAGAACGATGCTATTGAATAAAAAAAATTGTTCAGAATTAAAAACATAATATGATGTTAATATTATTAATGCTAAAATATGTAAATTAATTTTGGAATAGAATGAAACAAAAACACTATGTTTTGATTATTTGTTGTTGTCACGATTTATCGAGAAGGTCGTGGTTGTTGTAAATTAACAAAAATACACGCAATTTGCGATCCATGACCCTGATCTGTCATAAAAATGCAATATTTCAAACTTGATATACAAAAATATTTGAGCACTGAATACCCATATGCAGTTAATTCTGAACAACTTTTTTATTTACACGTTTGCTCTCAAATGTATTGTTCCGAAGTAATCTTAATTTTTCTATATTTACATGTTAATTCTCTGTGTCAGATTTCTTGGGACACCCGGTATATATATATATATATATATATATATATATATATATATATATATATATGTCGCAGCGTGCGAGATGATGAAGCGTCAAGCGCTGGCTATCAGCATTTGTTTATTATGATTAGTCAGTGTTTGGGTGAAATCAGAAGGGGTGAGGAAGGACCAGCCATCACGGTGGCCCTGAGATGGCAGACAGAGCCAAGCCAGACACCCGAGATCACCTACGGTTCCTTGTCTTAGTATTGTGCGACATCAAAGTGTAGATTAACATCGTTAGTGTTTTGTGTGTAACAATGAACGAACAATTAGAAGACGACAACATCACGACGGACAGAGTGCGTCCGTCGACATATATATATATATAATTATAATATTCCATTTGTACACAAAAAAAAATTTGTGTTGTATATTTCTACGTATTTTAATTTTAATCTATTATTTAAATAAATACGAATTTTTCATCAGATTCATTTTGAAAATCATTTATCAAATTGACAACTAGATTCACCGACTATGAAAGAGACTGTATCTTATCAATTTATACGTTTATCTTATCATTCTTAAGACTTGAAAATTGACAGTTCAATTTACTAGCACCAAACGTATATTCCTATTAATTATCATCACCAAAAATTAACTACAAAAAATGGAAGTACGACCGGACATCCTAAAGAAACTGTTATGTTCAGTGTGTGGTGAATACTTGTCGTGTGCACCTGTACGCATGAAGAACGATGGGGCCATGCTATGTGGTCGGTGCTGCGACCCTGAGGATGAGTCGACACTGCACATCACACCGTACGAACATTTAGCAGAGATGTTCCTATTCCCATGCACGAACAAGCCGCACGGTTGCACGGAGACGTTGTACATGACAGAGATGAAAGAGCACGAAGAAGAGTGCGAGTACAAACAGTACGTGTGTCCTGTGACAGAGTCAGGACAGTGTGATTGGTCCGGGGCCAGGAAGAATATCCTGACTCACTGTAAGAAACAGCATCCAGATAATCTGCTGCAGAATCCAGGTACAATACAGCACCAAATCAACGAAACGAATCATAAGATTTTTTTACTGACGGCCTTTCAAATGTTGTTTATTATTCACTGCAAAGTCTGCATCAGCTCAAAGAATATCTACCACAGTGTACGGTTGATTGGCAAGTCTGCGTTTGCCAGTCTGTACACATATGAATTAGAAATGTCAAACAGTAAAGAAGATACACTGATCAGAAAAATGGACGTTGCACCGCAGGGCTGCATGTCACTGCAAGAGGACATGTCTGTGCACGTGGATTTTAACACCATGTTGAAGTTCTTAGGTGATTTCAAGGATATCATGTTTAAGATCAAAGTGGGCCGTAAATGTGTGGAATGTAAGAAGTGTGTGATTGAATTTGCGTGGCTAATAGACAAAGGTTGGTGCTGCAAGGACTGTGCACCGGCCACACGCCAATGGGAATACTACAGCGATGGTTGTGCTTCTACCAGTGGTGACTCGCGGTGTAACGCAAAGGCTGGGCCACGTTCACAAGAAAACTCAAATTATTTAATTCTTTACGTGCTAATCTTGTCCATGTTTTCTCCATCCCATTCCATGTGAATAAAATAAGAGACACGGCAAACAAAACAGTGCCTTTGAAGTATGTTCAACTGTATATCAATTTATATGTATTATAAATTTCTCAGCTATATTGTCTGCGCAATATTTTTGCACAGTCAATGCGAGAAGCTCAGCTGAGGGAACAGTTGAACGAAAAAGGCACTGATTGATAAATGAAAATTATTCTAAATCAGATTGCTGTTCACTAAGACGAGTTTGTATTGTACGTAAGCGATAATGAATTAAACTTGAACCAATAAAATAATATATTCATTGCGTTCTATAAAATAATATTATGTTAGATTTCAAAGAGAAATTTGAGAATCAAATGTTGATTGTAATGTTTAATAAGTTAAGCGATATCATCTTTTTTTTTGTTCTAGAAATGTAAAAATGTGTAAATTTTGTTTATTTATACATACCTCGATGTTGTAACGAAAAGAATGTCCAAATGCTTTCCACCAAAAGTAACCGAAGTGACTTGTTTAGCCGGGATGGCTATTTTCTGCATCAAAGTGCCTGTTCGAGGATCAACTTTTATAACCTAAAACACAGTAACGAATATATCTTTAAGATGACAAATCAGCCTTAGAAATGAATGATACACTTTCAAAACTTAAAAACACACATATTTTTCTTTTAAATGACGTATGATTCAGTATTGACAATTAACTGTGTATAGAAACAATTAAAATCGAGTAATTTTTAAGTTACTTACGGCTCCGCCTTCAAATAAAGCAATAAATAGGTTATCCTCTTCGTCGATCGTCATGCCATCTGGACTGCCTCCAATGTCATAATTGGCCAGATCAAATGCAATTTGTTTGTTAGCTACAACGGAAATTTAACCAATTTCATATCTTTCATAGTTTCTAGTGATGGTAAGCATCTGAATTTATACATTCATCAAACTTTAATCATGTTTAATGTGATAGTTTCTATTCAAAATAACATCTCGTAACAATTTTTTTACACTCGTCGTGAATCATCCTGTATACTGATACACTCTTCGTGAATCATCCTGTATATTGATACACTCTTCGCGAATCACCCTTTATATTTTGTTTGTTTACATACTTACATATAGTGCCAGCTTCTAAATCAAAGTCATACACTGCTATTTTCCTAGTTGGAGTGTCAATGTAATAGAACTTCGTGTTATCTTTCGACCACGCTAGACCGTTGCTATTGGTTACGGGCCGAATTTCAACTGTTGTATTAACTACATCGGCTCTTGTGAATCTGTACAGTGTCGCCTGATCTGGTACAACACCAGACGCGTTCTCATAACCTATAGTACCTGTCAAATGTACCACTCTGTAACTATTTGCGATGTTTCTACAGTTGATTGATCACTTACCCCACCATAATCTGCCATATTTATCTGCTTTGCCGTCGTTAAACCTATTACCCGGCTTATCCTGATCAACAGTTGTAAGAACTGTCACATTTTCTGCCGTACCATTTCGGCCATTCCATTCCAGCAGTACCACAGATTTATTAACGCCCACGGCGAATTTATTCAAAGTATTTGTTGGAATTACAGGCGTCACTTCACCATCTTGATTAAATAAATTCGCAATAACACATTAGTGTCAACTAGTATTGTTAACTAATTATCATTTACAAGAATAAGAAGTCACCCAATGTGGTTTACCTAAATGTACGCTGTTTATTTCACTATTTAACGGATTAAAACTGTTGACTAAACCCTTGTGAAGATCAACAAAATACAACAACTGTGTTCTGTCATCCCACGTTGGTTCTTCACCGTGCTCAAACGGCTCAGACAGTTGCTGCAAGTACGGACCCCAATGTTTGGTGTCCTCTGGTACTTCACATTTACCTCTTCGATGGCTGTGCGGTTAATGATGTAATAAAAAGAATCAATTGTGGCGGTAAATAAAAACCGAGCGGTTCCGTAAACAATTGTTGTGTAAAATTGTATTATGAAACAAATATCTTTCATAATACGATAATTGTTATGTTAAATTGTGATTTGTCTTTGTTCCGAGTTCTAGCATTGACATTCTGTGAATCTGGTTTGAATAATTTTATATAAACTATTTGCTCTGGGCACTATTCAAGGGCGTATCAAGGTAAATGTCACACGGAACTTTAAGTAAAAAGTATTAATCTTCACAGTTCAGCGGAACAAAAGATATTTTGTCTCTTAAGATGAAATACTTGTGTCAAATCACAAATGTCACGGCTTGCTTAGATTTTCACTTAGATGAACTGTCAGTTGAATATTACTTACCCGGAAACCAAAATCAGACACAATGTTGAACAGATAAAACACGAAATCTTAAACATCTTTAACAACTGGCATTGACAAGTAAACTGAAGTGAAGTGAAAGTTAATTGTCCGTATATATATATAGCTGTATATTAACATTATTACGTAATTGTTCTCCTACTCTTTTGGAAATAATAACGGTATAAATAATTATTTTATCAACGTAATAATTCGTTATATCTGCATATAATTTGCACGGCAGGGTATTTAGTGACATTAGGTAACTAGAAAAATACCCGTAGAATATTATAAATGTATGAAGGTTTCTTCGTTTCAAACACAATCTAAAAAACTATTAATTTATGTACGTATATCAATGTAACTTTTTTTTTTGGGTTAGAAATATGATAATTTTTGAAATATTTCCAAGTAATAAATTGTGTCTTCTATTACGATATTGTTATCTGGGCGAGTAAATTAACAGTTTTCAGTTACATAGTTATAAATTTGTATCAAATTACCAATGTAGCCTATATAGATAAATTGAAATTTATTATAACAAATAAATATGTTGATATTTGTACGGGGACTGATTTTAGTTTGGTCCTAAAGTTAAAGAAACATTACTTAAGGGTGCTGCTTGGAGTTTACTATTTTTTAATGTTTAATATTTTAAGAAACGAGTTTTTTTTTTACTTAATATAAAAGTTATATTACCAAAAGCGATTGCATTTGACAAAATATGTTATTTACTATTATATACACATTAAAATTAAGTCATATAAACTAACTATATATTACTAATAATTACGTATAACCAGAATTTAAAAAAATGCATTCATAATTAAATTGGTTTTTTTGGGAATTAACATGTAATTATAGAAATATCGTGATTACTTCTGAACAATACATTTTAGAGCAAAAGTGTAAATAAAAAAAGTTATTCAGAATTAAAAACTACATGATATGATGTCATATTCAGTGCTCAAATAATTTTGTATATCGTGTACATCAAGTTTGAAATATTGCCAGTTTGTTCAATCTGTCATCAAAATGCAATATTTCAAACTTGATTTACACGATATTAAAAATGTATTTGAGCATTAAATATGGCATCATATCATGCAGTTTTGAATTTTGAACTCCTTTTTTCTTTACACTTTTGCTCTACAATGTATTGTTCAGAAGTAATCACGATATTTCTATAATTACATGCTAGTTCCCGATGTCTCAGATTTCTTGGGACACCCGGTATATATTTGTATACTATATATTAATGAAATTTGTACATTATATTAAAAATAAATTAACTATAACTAGCTATGAATATGCAATGTATGTTATGAATCAAAATTATAAACGGAAAATTTACTAAACATTTTTTATATTAAAATTTGCATTATGAAACAAGAGGCACATGAGTTATTCAAAGGAATCTATTGTTTTGTATTATTTACATAATTGATGTTTCTTTTGTGAATCTAAGTTGTTGAATAAATCAAATAAATCCATAATTTTACGTATAATAAATTGCACAACTCACATTTTACAGCCAATATAGTTTGTGATCGTCCCGTCGTACTTGTAACTTCAACACGTGCCTGTAAATCTTCAGGGCGGGGCCTAGTTTCAAGTTTAAACTTGTCAAAACGTCCACTCGTTTCATCAGAAGCAAAGAATGACCGTCGATTTCCTGCAAAAATATATTAAATTTACATTTAATACCTCATTTCCGGGCATTTTCGATTAAAAGTGTAGTGTGTATGAATCCAGAAGCTCCTAAATCTGTCATGTAAGCTTAAATATGAGAACATTAACCTCACAAACGGCGGCCATTACCTGTTCTTTGAATACGATGGCTTCTTCGGGAAAATACTGCACGAAATAATTGTAAACGTCATCGTACGACCAGTTCGACGCGTCTGGTATACTAGGATCGTACGAATCTTCCGTGTCAAAGTCTTTCATGCTCTGGGAATCGCTCAGATTGAACTTATACTCCGTACTGGAGCTCGAGTGCATTCCGCCGTTGTGATTAGTCTGCGGGCTGAGCGTTGGTGGCGTTGGTGAGCCTGGTGGTGATCGTAGAAACGGCGAGGACCTTCCAGAATTTGGCGGTGTGGGTGAAACTTGATCATTTGTAGCCAAGAACAGCGGATCGGGATCTAAAACACAACTTTTCGCATCAGAACACACAATAACACATGTCTTTGTTGAACTTACTTGAAGATAGATTCAATACAGGCTTGTCTTCCACCTTGTCCGGCTCTTCTTGTTTGATTTCAATCTTGGGTTTGATGTCGGTAAGCAAAGGCTCCATTTGACAGTTACTACAGACCCATTTAAAAGCACCTTTCGACTTTTCCAAGATCTTCGGCTCGTGGCAATGTGAATGATAGGCGTCCGCGCATATCGAACAGACTGTCAATGCTCCCTAGCAAATGAAAAATAGCTATTTCTATTTTTTCCTTTATGAGGTTATGTTGTCAACTTACAGAATCTGAAGTTTCATAGCATACTACGCATGTTTTACAATGCGGACACTGCCAGGTATTGTCAGGATACATTCTTAATATTCCTTCTTCATTATTTAAACACGAAACGTGAGCTGGAACAAATAATAAACAACTGTCATTGTATTAACACTATTCTAAAGCACGGTTTACACAACATATGGCGCTTTTTAAACGTTTACCGCGTTGCTAAACGATGGAAATAATATCAATCTGCTAGTCTTTTGAGTTGCAGGTGTAAATGTACCTTTATTACTGCATTCCCTGCAACTGATCATCTTATCGCAACCACCTTTCTTCCCTTGCATGTGACACACACTACAGACACCGCCCATAGTGTCTTTGGCGCCTGTACTAGACGCACGGGATGTTGGTCTCGAGCCGGGGCTCTGATCAGATGATCTGGCGCTCAACAAAGCCGCAGTCTGTTTCTCGATGGTGCTCTTGTTGAGCGACCCGAGCGGCCGACCCCGTTTGCGATTAATTCGTGGTAGATTGTTATCGGAAGGATCAAACACCTTCTTGGCACGCTGTAAATTGTAAACAATAATAAAATCTATGATCTAACATCAACAGTTCTTGATACCAAATGCTCTATTGGTTGATTAATCTTGGAAAACTGATCAAATATTACAGCAAGAGCTTAAAATATAGTCATATTTCTTACTTTTCGGCGTCCCCCCATACGAATCCCAATACTGCTGGGCTCCAAACTGCGCAATTTCTCCATCTCGTTCTTCCGTTTGCCTGGTTTTGGACCAGGCTTTTTCCGAATCTTTAACGATCCTTGTAATTCTTCACTGGTGTTCAAATACTCCTCACCACACTCGGATTTCTCCGATTCATGCTGTGTACTTCGGCCTAAGGAGAAGTTACCGTTGTCCATGCGAACTAAGCCGCCATTCTCGACCTCACGTTGGAACAAGTCCGTTAACATTTTCTTCGTGAACTTTGAGCCATGTTTGAAGAGAATCTTCTTCATTAATTCGGCAGCCGGCACACCAAAGTCTAAGTAATCCGAATCTGATAGTATCAGATCGGCTACCGCGGTTGTAACGATGTTTGCGAATAGTTTCGGGTTCTCTGGTTTCACGGGAACCACTACTGGTTCAATGTTGGTCACTGGTTCTTTCTTAATATGACCGTAGGACTTCTTAGCTGCATTTCGGTAACTGATATTGCCTTTGTACTCAACTTTATACACCACTTCATGCTCAACACAACGTTGCAGGTCAGCTTTCGTATCCTTTGTGTCCACGGCAAACCTTCGAGTCATGAAATTACATATTCTGTGGATATCGGGACGAGCTTTGCGTCTCCGAAGTTGATCTATTGCTTCCAGAATATATTCACGATTCTTTATATCAGTCATGGTAGCGAGCTGTTGAAGAAAAGTACGAATTATATTCACCTATCTCAGAATGTGATAATGAACTGTCAAAAATATTTTGTTATCAATTATTTTGTACAAAATTGTCTGAATATTATTATCCAGGTCAAACTATTTTTGGCACACATGCGCTACCAAATATTATAGTTTAAATCTAAATGAAATAAATTAAAAGTTCCTTTCTAAAATCAGCGTAGAATTTCTACAAAAGATTAATACATTTTAACTTGTAATATAATATCACCGCAATCAAAGTATTCGCGTATATGAGGTCACCTGTACAAACAAACACGCTCTTAGAACTAATCAACGAATAATTAATGATTCAGAATAACAAACAATATTATTTATCGCAACATTTTTTTTTTCTTTAACATAACGGGACACGCTCACCTTGTTCATTTTCTGTCGCAAAAGAGAGTTTATGTAAACAGGTTCGTAACAATCAAATCACAAATGTTTATCTTGTAATATTTGTTTACAATTTTATTTATTATCTTTGACAACGACAAGTCTATAGACGGAACAACGTGTTATATCAATTGCGACCTTACCTTGGAAATGATTACACAAAAATATATTTTTCCGCAATCCTAGACGATCGCTGTTAGCCTAAACGATAATTAAAGATTTTATTAACCATTTGCAAATGATTTTACTGTGAGCGACAATGGTTTAAACTCGAAATATCGTATTTAATTTTAGCAGCGTTTCTGACAGCTACTCTCAGAAACTGGAAATACTAATTCTGACGCAAGCGCACATACTGATCGAGTGAATTGAACTCATTATGAAATTAGTTTCATTACAATCAGTATAAAAGTATTAATTTACGCAAGAAAAGAAACAAAATTAGATAAAATACAATATAATTTAATTCTAGTATCACTATTGTGTAATTTAATCAAGCTTTTATCGTATAAAACTGCCATATTTGGCGAATTTTTATCTCATGACGCTAAATTCACATGATATATATCTCTGTATAATAATTTAATAAAAGCAAGATTTTGAAATTATACACGAATAATTGATCTCACAATCGCTGTTACATGTATTATATATAAATTTTCTTGTGCTGGATTATTATTATCTGACAGTATTTTACATTTGAAACATCTGATATTTTATCATAATTAAAAATGAAGTAATATTACTTAAAAATCTTTTCTACGAAAGTAAAATATATGCAGTTATATTTAAAATGACTCACGGTATAATCAAAATATAGCGCTATTTATATTTAAATGTGACAAATACTATAAATTACTTACAAAATCTGTCAAACAAATTGTGCGATGATCTCATTATTGTTCTAACATATATTCACAGAATTTATCAAAAATTTCTGTGCAGATTAAAATGCAATACAATGGACAAGGATTGCATAGGATTATTCAAGTAAGGGTTAATTTTTGAAATATTTTTAATAATTTTGTCAATATACATATCTCTACAATATTATACTAATCGATATTTATACAAGTTGAAATTGACAAGTTATTGCATGTAACGATGTTATACACAGAATTATTGAGTAAAATCCCAACTGAACTATACACATATGTTTAACAATGACGCCAAACATAAATATATGGAAACTGTACAAGGAAAATTAGACTATATAGTGATTTCCAACCAATCGCGAAATCAGGAACTCTGCTCCTGTCAAACTATTATGGAAATCACATTGTTAGGTTAACTTCAAAATCATCACGAACAAAATGGCAGCCTTATTAACCATCACACAAATAAAAACACACACTATGCAATATTAAAATTGAGCAAAAACATACGGATACATATTAAAATTTCAACGATTCTTTCAGTAAAACAATTTTAAATACGTGCATCGCCATATTGGCCGCCATGACAGTTGCGCATGAAGTTAACCTAAAATTATTAGACAAATATCAGATGACGTGTAAAAATAAAATATCAACAATGAAATATAAAACTTTTAATAATGCTTCAAAAACTTAATAAATAGTTGTCCTACTGTTTTTTTTTAGGTTATGTAACTAGCAATGCTGAAAAGCGTAAGATAGGTGCGTGAATTATTCAACCGAGTGCATTCACTTGATTTTTTTTTCGTTTTTCATTGATTTCTAACCTACAATGATCGGTTTCTTAAAAACAGATCTGGCAAATATGTTGAAGACCTGTTTTTAAGATTCAACTATAACAAAAGTGCTCTGTTTGTCCTAATACGGCGCTGTCGAAAGTAACAAACAGACAACCTTTCAATAATACTTATTAAATATATCACATGACAGACATATACTTGTTTGGATAATATTTCTATTCAATAATGGAATGAATCTAGTTTTACAGTAACAAAAACAAATGTCATGATTACGAGCTGATGTTCAATGCAATTCGGAAATTAATAAATAAACTGTTGTATAAGTAACAAGCTACTTAAGTAGAAATGAAAATAGTTTGGTTCGAGGTATAATTCGACTGGAAATAAAACTAATATTACGTTTAATCTGACAGACATCCTTCATCGCCAAGTTTTGTCAGGAATTTGACAACTCGGAACTGCTCTTCTGTCTGTCGGGCCATGTCGATCAGTGCTAATAGTTTCTTGATGCCGATAAATACTCTGCAAGCAAGCATAAAATGATGAACAGCCGAATCATCACACATTTCATATGACACTTACTTTTTACCACGAATATTCTTGGCTATCTTCGCAACTTCATCCTTCTGGAACACGTCAGTTTCTTCCAGCACCGCTAGGAGGTGCTGCGGTTGCGATAGGTTAGGAACGTGCAGGATCGCAGTAAATGCGGATAACATTTCCATATCTTCCAAGACTTGCCTGCAAAAAATGAAACAATATTAATAAGTCTGATTTTGGTTCGTTCAACAACCGTTACCTTCGACTGCTAGTGCACAAAATCAACAACTTCCTGCCTTTGGGCGGTTCCTTTTTCAGCAGGACAAGCAAAGCCTGTAGTGTTAAGTTAGAATACCGCGGCCCGATCGGACCATAGTCCAATAATCGCTCAATATTGTCAACTAAGATACAACTCAATGTTGAACGATATGCGTCATCGAATACCTATAAGAATATTCTCAATTAAGCATGTTATTATCAGACAAGAGTATTTGAATTCGCAATTTACTTACTTTTCTTATCTGCAAACATTTCGCAGATTCCGTATAACCAACCATATCTTCTGGTGAACAGATCTTCACGAACGGGAAGTCGGAATTCTTGGCTAACTGAGCTGCCAAGGCTGTTTTGCCACTGTTGGGCGGGCCTTCTAACAATACAGACACAAGACCTGCACGGAGAAGAGTATTAAGTACATCGATGAATACAAATAAGAATGGTTGAGATCCAATTGTATGTTCACAGATTTACCTGAAGATTCAGTGGCTCTAGCTTGTTGAATGAACAGCGTACCATCTTGTAAAATGTCAGAAACAGGTTTGCCCCAGTTGAGAACGCCCCTGGCCAAATAGTGATCCAGCAGTTCAGCTGCTGTGCCAAAAGCTGGCTTGATATCGTGATCCAGTGCGTGCAGAAAGTCAGACCGGTTCACAAGCAACTTTTCCATGGCTTCCGGGTCAACTTCAACCTTAGACGCAGCCTTGATCAGCCGGTTCATTGCTGTAGACTGAGCTGCACGCACTAGACCTTCCAATTCTGCTCCCGAGAAGTTCTTAGTCAACGTAGCTAGTTCCTGGAAACACACAAAAAGCATAAGATCTCTTCACCAATCATCTTGCAACAACCTCTTACCTTGTTATCAACATCCGGGTTGATTTTCTTGTACTGGTGCATACGCGAAGTGTGAATGTTTAAGATCTGAAGTCGCCCGGTTTCATCGGGCAGACCAATCTCCATCTGTACCTCCAGACGACCGGGCCGCATCAACGCTTCATCAATCATATCGCGTCGGTTCGTCATGCCAATGATGAGAATGTTGTTCAACTGCTCAACACCGTCGATCTTGGCCAAGAGCTGATTCACAACGGTATCATGTACCCCTGTAGCGCCTGCCACGGAACCACGAGCTTTGCAAATGGCGTCGATCTCGTCAAAGATTATAATATGCAAACCGCTGTTCGGCCCCAACTTTAACAATAAACATGTTAGAAGATTCTAACCTAAACTAGTGGATGAATTAAGATACTTACGCGCTTTTCTTCTTCTTCCGCCTCGGCAAACAAACGTCGAATGTTCGCTTCTGATTCGCCCACGTACTTGTCAAGAATCTGTGGCCCATTCACGATCTTTGGTTCGCGAGCATTCAGCATCTGACCGATCTGGCGGGCCATGAGAGTTTTACCCGTACCGGGCGGGCCGAACAAGAGGATACCTTTCACGTGCTTACAGCCCAGCTGTTCCACGACCTCTGGTGGAAATACGCGAGAGGCGAATGCACGACGAAAGATCGCATTAAACTCTTTGTCCAGACCACCAATGCCCATCTTCTGAAAGTCCCAGTCGGGGTTGATGATTGACTGACGAACGATTTTACTGCAAACAATATAAGAATAATGTGGATCTTGAAGAATTCGACGTAATGTGAAATATATCGCAGGTAAAATGATACAATTCGTAGTAGAAGAAGCTTCAATCATCCTTTTTAGCTATCACAGTAGTGGTAAGGATATTTTGGGGCATTTGCTAGGATTGTGTAATGATAAGAATGATTATGACAACACCGTAGTATTAATATTGGGATTATTAAAAGAGAATATGGTTAATAGTCAGTAAGTACGAAGTATTTAGTTATGAAATACTTACCCTTTAGCTTTTCCAACCAGATTCAACGATGAATTCTCCGCTTTCTCGAATTGAACAGTCGTGTTTCCCAAGCATCGGCCCATTTTCACGCTGTAGGGCTTTGCGGTCTGACCGGATTTGATTGCATTAATGTCCGCGGCTAAAGAAATCAGATCGCATTCAAATAATTCAGTTTACAGTGAACAGATTTAAAACATTATTAGTTTTCAAGTGATACTTGCCTTCTAGATTCTTCACAACAACACCTAAGAGCCTCTTATCGCCAAAATTAAACGCTAATTGTTGGCCCACGGTGAATGGTTGTGAAGCAAACTGCAAGATGAACTCCTTGGCCATCATATCCGAATCCATAGGTTCGGTGGTTGTGCTACGCGAATATAAAATCAAAAACAACGTTTCACAATATGGCTGACAATAATAAATGCAACAGATGAAATACCTCTTCTTCTGCAAGAAATCAACCTCTAATGTCATATTGCTAAGACACTCGAGATATTCGGGAGGATACGGACGCACTTTGATCTCTTGGTTGAGTGACAGTACGGCCCATTTCCGCTGAGGCAGACTGAACCCAACTTGATTGGGTGGAACCTCGGAGTGACATTGTACCGCGAACATAAAATGCTGGGATGAACCAGTAGTGACTTCGATATATCTAACGGAATAAAATAAATGTTTCCGAATGAAATTACGCGTAAGAATGTGTTATGTTTGCGTGACATTACGAATTAGTAACTTTAAAGCACGAATAAAACTACAAATACTACTAGAGAGATTTGTATTTCACAACAAAATTAGGGCGGAATATTTACACAATTCGACGTCATTGAACGACTAGTTTCTGAATAGCTACAAGTTGATAATTTGACAAATTATACGCGGGCAATAACCTTGACCGACCCAAACAGAATCAATAATTAATTATCGAATTCACACAATAAAACAATCAACATAACTTACTTGGCATCTTCACGGAATTCATTCGGATTCAAAATTGCACAATTCGTTAACGATAATTCGTCCGTAGGACATCTGGTTGCTTTCATAGACTTCGCATCACCTAAAGGTTGCGGCTAGAATATTTTCAATATATTACATTCATCAATAAATAAGTATGACACCCCCAAATGAGAGCATAGTTTTGATTAGAAAATATGATGTAATGCGAGAAGAATTTAGCGTGACAAAGTGATAACAGTAGTTAGCAATGGTTAATAACTAAGATTGTTCTTACCATTGTGCTTGTATGATTTTCTGGCGAGAAGTAACTATGATTTTCTTAAATATCTGCACTGCAGTTACTATAACCATAAAATCAATATGTACGGTGACCTGTCAGTGTTGCAATCTCGACCATACTGCCACCTGTACGACACAAAAGATGCTACAAAGCGCTGAATTAATGATTGCCAAGTTTAAAATTGCATTGAATTCGAAATTACGACAATTTCGTGGAGAAATATCAATACGTTAGTATATAAATGAAAACATTTATGTTATGAAACATTAATTAATAATGAAAATGACTTACGTATTCATTATGTATTCCGTTTTAGAATATGGTTTTGAATTATTAAACAGAATCATGTACTTGAAATATATGATTTATAAGACAATTACTTATTATAAATCATTAACATTTGTACTCAAATTGTGGAAATTTATGTTGTCAGTTTCCCAAATAAATTATATTTATACAATGAAAGGAAACAGAAAAATATTTTATGTTCAAAACTTTGTTTATTTAAGTGTTAAATACAGATAAATTATTATTAAAGCTACAAACAGTGGCTCCTAAATAAATATATCGGTGGTTTTCGTAACTTTCCTGTTACAATTTACCCTTAAGCATAATTTTATTTGACATGGAATGCATACATCAACAAACAAACACAAATACAATACATCAGATCTAAATATTACAACAAAAATCACAGAAAATTTATTTCAATCAATCTTAAACTAGCAAGTACATTCATTTGCCACCTTCTCCCAAGCCGCAACAGCCTTTTCGTAGTACTCGATTTGTTTGCTAGCAAAATCAACCAAGATTTTCTTCAAACATGCTTGTTTCTCCAGATGCCATCTTGCAATATCACTTCGGAGTGCTTCATTCGCGCACTCTAGCCGGTCCTGGTAACTCTCTGCTTGCTTGATCAACTGTGGAATATGTACACCAAGTTTCTCAAGCTTCTGATCACTGGTCTGCTGACGCCAAATTGAAAAATGATTCGAATTAATTGGTACAGCGTTGTGACAGGATGATATTAACTGTAAAAAATGATTCTTAGCAATCGTACAACACGTAATTAATACTAATTTAGCAATAATAACAAGCGTGAAACTGTTTAGAATAGTTTTATTCTTAAATACGAGCACATTAACCTCACTTTTTGACATTTGACAGTTACTTACAGTTTCTTTTTCTGTTCGTTTCTTCATCAACTCTTCCACGGCATTCTCGTAGAGTATCTGATAATTATCGCGTTTGTTCAGAACGTCTTTTACAACATCAATGTACATCATAAACTCACGAACTGGACTTGTTACAACAGAACTATGTTGCAGAACCATGTCATTCTGTGCAGCTGACGTGCGCTCAACTGCATTAGCCATTGATTGCAACAACGGTGCCAAATGTGGCTCTGATGTAGACCACCAACTCAACACAGGATAGAAGTTATTCAGCTCGATTATATAATCCTGGCGTTCTTTATTAATCCTATTCGATATCTTCTCAATCATGATCAACTTCTCCGACAACGTGTTCAAATAATCACGAGATTTCTCGAATTCTATCATCCGAGATTTGACATTCGACATGGCGGATATCGTTTGGAATGATTCGGGCAACTTCGCGATTGAGTTTCGTTGCGTTTTTCGATAAGAAGTAAATTCCTAAAAGAGAAAACTACAAATGAATGATCTTTAAAGAGTATTGAGATATACTTACAGCTTGTTTCGCTGTCAAAAATACTTTAAAATATTCGTTGCAACTCAAGATCGGATGCTCAACCAGGCGAGACATGAAAATGTTCAGTAACTTCATTCGGGCGAGGATAAAATCTTTAGAATATCGATCCAATTGTCCAATAAGACTATGTTTTCCCGGCAATGGCTGAAACCAAACTTAGAAATAAGCATAAATACTTAGTTTTTATAAAAACAATCTTACAGGTACAATATGCGTCGGGTATGACTCAACCAACTTTTGGCGCAACCAAATAAAATCATTGTACCGTCTGCGTACTATATACTCGTTCTCTGGAAATTCGATTCGAGCGACTTTCGTTGTCAACCGGAACGTGATATACGTTTCTAGGGTGTCCAAATGTTTCTGTGGATTGTCGATTTTCACGCACAGATCCATATTCTCGTCCATGTTGAGTTCGGAGAGATTCTCTGTCTCTTGGAATGTTGAAAAACTGTCGATACTGGGAGATTGAACCTAGAACCATTGTCTTGTTTTTGAACTAAGGAAACAATTAGCATTTTTTCACTACAACTGACACTTTTTATAGTATTGTTAACCTAATTTGCATGTTTTCATGCTAAGATATATTCAATGTTAGTACACAGTACTGACAGACACAAGTAGATATGTCAAAATATTTTTATTGATATGTTAGAAGTAGGTTAGATATGGATTATTATCAATTAATAAGTGTATTATCAATTACTGTACCAGTGAATTGTCCATAGACGCACTGTTATTACTCAGCACATCGTAATCTTGGCACGACATCGAGGAAATTTGTTTATTTTCCGTCGTAACGTCAATCACAGCTGACGCCATTTTGGACACTAACTGTCAGACGATAATCAAGCTTGTCCAAACTGTATAGTACATTCCATTGACGTAGATTTCCAAAAGGAGTACAAATGTCAAGAAATAATCATTTATTCGAAAGTAAACAACATTGTGATAATAAAAATTACTTTGTATTTATACATAATTCTGTTAAATATATACATATTAATATTTCCTTAGACAGTTTTGGCTTCAACATTAGCTATTGCAGGAATTAATTCGCAATAGATCTCTATGCCTTGGAGAAAGACGGACTTGTTCAAAAACTCATTATGATCGTGTATTCGGTTTAGTGTGTTATTCATGGGTGAAAAACCAATAGCAGGAATACCAATGTCACGCAGGAATCTACTATCTGTGACAGCAGGGCATATTTGCGGAACCAACTCTAATTTCCTGTATTAAAACATTTTATAACTTAAAAAAAAATACCAATTGCGAGTATTAAGATCAATTAGGACTTTTAAAAGCGACTTACAATTCATCAGCAGCTGCTTTGAACGCCAACCAGTATGGATTAGAGTTATCAAGCGGTGTTATTCCATATTGGGGTTCTTTTTTATCCTTTGTTACCCAAACGCCCGGTCCTGCTTCGTGACACCACTGGTCTACCATTTGTTCAAACTTATCAATGTTTCTCGTTATCGCAATACGTACATCAAACACAATAAATAATTCTTCAGGAATAACATTTACTTGTACACCGCCCTGTTAAGTCAAACACTTCTTCTTTATATTAAAAAACACGTAAGGAGTATTATTAATACTTCTTCTTTATCTTGAAAAATAAATAGAGTATTGTTATTTACCTGAAGGATAGTCAAATTGACAGTTGTGACATCTGCAGTTTTCAAATCAGGGTTCTCTTTTAGTTTCTGTTTTTCCTGTGCACGAAAGTCCATGAACTTGTCGATAATATAACGTACTTTTTCACCGGGTGTGTCATCCAATAGTAGAGAACCATGGCCTGTGTGACCCGGACAATGGACTGTCATACCTACAAAACAAACGTTAACCAGCGCTGTCACGGGATATTTCTAAAGTAAACGTACTCCATATTGAGCGCTCGCCATTGAAAAGTGCAAATTTGTCAGTAGGATCAGCCAATCCCTCGTCCAACGCAAAGCCAATGTTTAAATTCTTGAAGAAGCTCGTCTTTACAAAGATCTTCATACCGTGGGTACCGATTTCTTCATCTAAAATTGTCATAAAATAATCCAGCAAGTCGATTATCAATTGTAAATAGCAAAGTGTTGACACAAGAGGTTAATTGTGATTGTACCTGGTACAAATGTGATATGTAACGTTCGTTTCAATGTGATGTTGCGATGTTTGAGTCGGCGTATTGCTTCTAAATACTGGATACCAACGCATTTCATGTCCTGAGCACCGCGAGCAAAGATATTTCCTTCGGCGTCCATGTCCGCATCGAAGGGTTTGTGTGTCCAACTCTCCTCGTACACGGGCACCACGTCCATGTGACTGTTGAGCATGACAGCGGGCAGTTGTGGCTGTGTGCCCTGCCATGTCAACACTACGACGGGGTTGTCAGGTGACACTACGAATACCTGCAACGGTAGGTCCAGCTCCATCGCTTGGCGTTTCAAAAACTCTACGCATGGTTCTTAAAAACAAATACAAAAACTGAATTCAAATAATAAGTAATGTCAAATTAAACCATTAAATATACATTGTATAATTACATTGTATTATTAAACATAATACTTGTATTTATTAATCATAGATATGCAAGTAAACAATAATTAACTTCATTCGTTCATTACATGATAAACTATTGTCTAATTATTTATAAATCTACTCACCATAATTGACGTTAGGATGAACAGATGGTATTCTTAAATATTCTCTAAAATTATTCACCGCTTGCTCGTCAAAATTAGACATGACGAACGTAAAACTATTGAAAATAAAACGGACAAATAATTGATTGATAATAACCAACGTTTGGACAATAGATATCACTTGTCGAGTAAATATCAAGCTTATATAACTTTCCAATATGTGTCATTGTAATACAAACAATGACAATATAATCTTATCTTATTATTTTCATATTACTTGTATTTGTTATTGTCTACATTGACTAGAAACTGGAATAAACCAGTAGTTTTCTATTTATAATAATTAGGATAACATTATGATATTGATTAATACGGCAGTTTTATTTACTTATGTCTAGTAATACATTTATTGCTTAATAATTGCACTTTTCTCGTTTTTATAATCAACGAAAACACATCACCAGAATATTTAATTTCAGAATAGTTTTCGTAGTTTCGAATGTTAAATATTTGAATCCAATTTCTATCCAGTTCTGTCTTCAACATTGGCTACAGCAGATATAAGTTCACAGTAAATGTCGATACCTTTCAAGAAGGTGGATTTGTTCAAATATTCATTGTGATCATGCAACAGTACCGGTGTATTGATGATGGGGGAAAATCCAATCGCCGGAATGCCAAGTTCTCTTAAATTCTGGCTGTCTGTACCGCCGGGGAAGATTTGCTGATCCAGTTTTAATTTCCTGCAGAAAATACATAACAATCATTACATAGTATTGACTTAATGTGGTTGAATTGAGCGTAGAATACTTACAATTTATCACAAGCAGATTTAAACGCCAACCAGTAAGGATTTGAGTTATTCACACAAGTCACTGGGACCTGTGGTTCTTTCTGCTCATACTCAATACGAACATCGGAGCCTGCCTCCTTGCACCACTGGTTTATCATCTGCTCAAACTTGATAATGTCCACAGTGACGGCGATACGTACATCAAAACACACAACTAACTCTTCAGGCACAACATTCGGTTGTACACCACCCTACATGTGAACAACAGTTTTAGTAAACAACAACAGATGGCGTCAGTTGACGTACGCGCGTGCTGAATTATATTTCAATGAATATTATATGCATTAAATGCATTTAATAGTTCTTAATATGCTATATTATTATAAAGTATATCGGTAGGCAAAATGTGAGTGACATTTCATTAAAATTTGATAGATACTCGCCACCATAAATGGAATGTCTAATGTCATGCGCGTAAAATGTTAGCAATAAATACCATATTACCTGTAACATTGTCATATTCACAGATGTCACATCGCCAACCTTCAACGTAGGATTGTCCTTTAACTTCTGCTTCTCCTGTGCACGGAAGTCCATGAACTTGTCGATAATGTAACGTACTTTCTCGCCGGCTGTGTTGTCGTGCAACAGTGATCCATGTCCTGCTTGTCCGGCACAATGTATAAACATATCTACAAAACACATCATTGGAGTTTATTAATACATATATGTGTTACAAAATGTGTTATTGGAATTTATTCATATTTATACTAAAGTTTAATAGAAATTATGCAACAACATACGCCATGTTGCGCGTTCTCCATTGAAGAAGAGGTATTCGTCATTCGCGCTGGCCATCCCCTCATCCAGGGAGAAGCCTACATTCAAGTTCCTGAAGTCCTGTGTGTGCACGAACTTTGCCATGCCATCTTTACCACCGATCTCTTCATCTACAACTTATATATTTGACAACTGTTGCAAATGGAATAGTCATATCGCTTACCTGGCACAAATGTGAGATGTAACGTTCGTTTCAATGTGATGTTGCGATGTTTTAGCCGGCGTATTGCTTCTAAGTACTGAATAGCGACGCATTTCATATCCTGGGCACCGCGAGCAAAGATATTTCCTTCAGCGTCCATGTGCGCATCGAAGGGTTTGTGTGTCCAACTGGCCTCGTACACGGGCACCACGTCCATGTGACTGTTGAGCATGATAGCGGGCAGTTGTGGCTGTGTGCCCTGCCATGTCAACACCACGATGGGTTTGTCTGCTACCACATGATACACCTGCAGCGGCAGCTCCAACTCCTTGGCTTGATGTTTCAGAAATTCCACGCATTTATCTTGAAGTGTACAGAAATTATAGTTATTTATGTACCAAGGGCGTTATGACGATGATTATGCACGGAGGGTGATGATGTTCCCGAGGGAAGGATATCGTCCGGTTGTTATAAACTCATTTTTGTATTTCGTATCCAAGGTGAAAACAGCTAATAATAGGCAAGAGTAATATATAAGTTAATTGTGTACTTACCGTAATTGACATTCGGATGTACGGACGGTATTCTTAGATATTCTCTGAAATTGTTCACGGCCTGTTCGTCTAGATTTGACATTATTGTGTTTTATTTTTAAACTAATGCCAGTATACACGAAATCTAACGTCGGAGTAACGGAATATACGAATATTGTCGATCGGACTGTTCCGTGCGAGGGGTAAACCACGAACGGATATCTGGTGTACAGAATTTTGAAATCTCTCGGAAATCTTTTAAAATCTTTTTCTAAAGCTAACAGCTAAAACAGCTAAAACAGCTAAAACAGCTAAATCAGCTAAATCAGCTAAATCAGCTAAATCAGCTAAATCAGCTAAATCAGCTAAATCAGCTAGAACAGCTAAATCAGCTAAATCAGCTAAATCAGCTAGAACAGCTAAATCAGCTAAATCAGCTAAATCAGCTAAATCAGCTAAATCAGCTAAATCAGCTAAATCAGCTAGAACAGCTAAATCAGCTAAATCAGCTAAATCAGCTAGAACAGCTAGATCAGCTAGATCAGCTAGAACAGCTAGAACAGCTAAATCAGCTAAATCAGCTAAATCAGCTAAATCAGCTAAATCAGCTAAATCAGCTAAATCAGCTAAATCAGCTAGAACAGCTAAATCAGCTAAATCAGCTAGAACAGCTAAATCAGCTAAATCAGCTAAATCAGCTAAATCAGCTAAATCAGCTAGAACAGCTAAATCAGCTAGAACAGCTAAATCAGCTAAATCAGCTAAATCAGCTAAATCAGCTAGAACAGCTAGATCAGCTAGATCAGCTAGAACAGCTAGAACAGCTAAATCAGCTAAATCAGCTAAATCAGCTAAATCAGCTAGAACAGCTAGAACAGCTAAATCAGCTAAATCAGCTAAATCAGCTAGAACAGCTAGATCAGCTAGATCAGCTAGAACAGCTAGAACAGCTAGAACAGCTAAATCAGCTAAATCAGCTAAATCAGCTAAATCAGCTAAATCAGCTAGAACAGCTAGAACAGCTAAATCAGCTAAATCAGCTAAATCAGCTAGAACAGCTAGATCAGCTAGATCAGCTAGAACAGCTAGAACAGCTAAATCAGCTAAATCAGCTAAATCAGCTAAATCAGCTAAATCAGCTAAATCAGCTAGAACAGCTAGAACAGCTAAATCAGCTAAATCAGCTAAATCAGCTAAATCAGCTAAATCAGCTAGAACAGCTAGAACAGCTAAATCAGCTAAATCAGCTAAATCAGCTAGAACAGCTAGATCAGCTAGATCAGCTAGAACAGCTAGAACAGCTAAATCAGCTAAATCAGCTAAATCAGCTAAATCAGCTAAATCAGCTAAATCAGCTAGAACAGCTAAATCAGCTAAATCAGCTAAATCAGCTAAATCAGCTAGAACAGCTAAATCAGCTAAATCAGCTAGAACAGCTAGATCAGCTAGATCAGCTAGAACAGCTAGAACAGCTAAATCAGCTAAATCAGCTAAATCAGCTAAATCAGCTAAATCAGCTAAATCAGCTAAATCAGCTAAATCAGCTAAATCAGCTAAATCAGCTAGAACAGCTAAATCAGCTAAATCAGCTAGATCAGCTAAATCAGCTAAATCAGCTAGAACAGCTAAATCAGCTAAATCAGCTAAATCAGCTAAATCAGCTAAATCAGCTAGAACAGCTAGATCAGCTAAATCAGCTAGAACAGCTAGATCAGCTAAATCAGCTAGAACAGCTAGAACAGCTAAATCAGCTAAATCAGCTAAATCAGCTAAATCAGCTAAATCAGCTAGAACAGCTAAATCAGCTAAATCAGCTAAATCAGCTAAATCAGCTAAATCAGCTAGAACAGCTAGATCAGCTAAATCAGCTAAATCAGCTAAATCAGCTAAATCAGCTAAATCAGCTAGAACAGCTAGATCAGCTAAATCAGCTAGAACAGCTAGATCAGCTAAATCAGCTAGAACAGCTAGAACAGCTAAATCAGCTAAATCAGCTAAATCAGCTAAATCAGCTAAATCAGCTAGAACAGCTAGATCAGCTAAATCAGCTAAATCAGCTAAATCAGCTAAATCAGCTAAATCAGCTAAATCAGCTAGAACAGCTAAATCAGCTAAATCAGCTAAATCAGCTAAATCAGCTAAATCAGCTAGAACAGCTAAATCAGCTAGAACAGCTAAATCAGCTAAATCAGCTAGAACAGCTAGAACAGCTAGAACAGCTAGAACAGCTAAATCAGCTAAATCAGCTAGAACAGCTAGAACAGCTAAATCAGCTAAATCAGCTAAATCAGCTAAATCAGCTAGAACAGCTAAATCAGCTAAATCAGCTAGAACAGCTAAATCAGCTAGAACAGCTAGATCAGCTAGATCAGCTAAATCAGCTAAATCAGCTAAATCAGCTAAATCAGCTAGAACAGCTAAATCAGCTAGAACAGCTAAATCAGCTAAATCAGCTAAATCAGCTAGAACAGCTAGAACAGCTAAATCAGCTAAATCAGCTAAATCAGCTAAATCAGCTAAATCAGCTAGAACAGCTAAATCAGCTAAATCAGCTAGAACAGCTAAATCAGCTAAATCAGCTAAATCAGCTAAATCAGCTAGAACAGCTAGATCAGCTAGATCAGCTAGAACAGCTAGAACAGCTAAATCAGCTAAATCAGCTAAATCAGCTAAATCAGCTAAATCAGCTAGAACAGCTAGAACAGCTAAATCAGCTAAATCAGCTAAATCAGCTAGAACAGCTAGATCAGCTAGATCAGCTAGAACAGCTAGAACAGCTAGAACAGCTAAATCAGCTAAATCAGCTAAATCAGCTAAATCAGCTAAATCAGCTAGAACAGCTAGAACAGCTAAATCAGCTAAATCAGCTAAATCAGCTAGAACAGCTAGATCAGCTAGATCAGCTAGAACAGCTAGAACAGCTAAATCAGCTAAATCAGCTAAATCAGCTAAATCAGCTAAATCAGCTAAATCAGCTAAATCAGCTAGAACAGCTAAATCAGCTAAATCAGCTAAATCAGCTAAATCAGCTAAATCAGCTAGAACAGCTAAATCAGCTAAATCAGCTAGAACAGCTAGATCAGCTAGATCAGCTAGAACAGCTAGAACAGCTAAATCAGCTAAATCAGCTAAATCAGCTAAATCAGCTAAATCAGCTAAATCAGCTAAATCAGCTAGAACAGCTAAATCAGCTAAATCAGCTAGATCAGCTAAATCAGCTAAATCAGCTAGAACAGCTAAATCAGCTAAATCAGCTAAATCAGCTAAATCAGCTAGAACAGCTAGATCAGCTAAATCAGCTAGAACAGCTAAATCAGCTAGAACAGCTAGAACAGCTAGAACAGCTAGAACAGCTAGAACAGCTAAATCAGCTAAATCAGCTAAATCAGCTAAATCAGCTAGAACAGCTAAATCAGCTAAATCAGCTAGAACAACTAAATCAGCTAAATCAGCTAGAACAGCTAGATCAGCTAGATCAGCTAAATCAGCTAGAACAGCTAAATCAGCTAGAACAGCTAAATCAGCTAGAACAGCTAGATCAGCTAAATCAGCTAAATCAGCTAAATCAGCTAAATCAGCTAAATCAGCTAAATCAGCTAGAACAGCTAAATCAGCTAAATCAGCTAGATCAGCTAAATCAGCTAAATCAGCTAGAACAGCTAAATCAGCTAAATCAGCTAAATCAGCTAAATCAGCTAGAACAGCTAGATCAGCTAAATCAGCTAGAACAGCTAAATCAGCTAGAACAGCTAGAACAGCTAGAACAGCTAGAACAGCTAGAACAGCTAAATCAGCTAAATCAGCTAAATCAGCTAAATCAGCTAGAACAGCTAAATCAGCTAAATCAGCTAGAACAACTAAATCAGCTAAATCAGCTAGAACAGCTAGATCAGCTAGATCAGCTAAATCAGCTAGAACAGCTAAATCAGCTAGAACAGCTAAATCAGCTAGAACAGCTAGATCAGCTAAATCAGCTAAATCAGCTAAATCAGCTAAATCAGCTAAATCAGCTAAATCAGCTAGAACAGCTAAATCAGCTAAATCAGCTAGAACAGCTAAATCAGCTAAATCAGCTAGAACAGCTAAATCAGCTAGAACAGCTAGATCAGCTAGATCAGCTAAATCAGCTAAATCAGCTAGAACAGCTAAATCAGCTAAATCAGCTAAATCAGCTAGAACAGCTAGAACAGCTAGAACAGCTAGAACAGCTAAATCAGCTAAATCAGCTAGAACAGCTAGAACAGCTAAATCAGCTAGAACAGCTAAATCAGCTAGAACAGCTAGATCAGCTAGATCAGCTAAATCAGCTAAATCAGCTAAATCAGCTAAATCAGCTAAATCAGCTAGAACAGCTAGAACAGCTAGAACAGCTAGAACAGCTAAATCAGCTAAATCAGCTAGAACAGCTAGAACAGCTAAATCAGCTAGAACAGCTAGATCAGCTAAATCAGCTAAATCAGCTAAATCAGCTAAATCAGCTAAATCAGCTAAATCAGCTAGAACAGCTAGAACAGCTAAATCAGCTAAATCAGCTAAATCAGCTAAATCAGCTAGAACAGCTAGAACAGCTAGAACAGCTAAATCAGCTAAATCAGCTAGAACAGCTAGAACAGCTAAATCAGCTAAATCAGCTAAATCAGCTAGAACAGCTAGAACAGCTAAATCAGCTAAATCAGCTAAATCAGCTAAATCAGCTAGAACAGCTAGAACAGCTAGAACAGCTAAATCAGCTAAATCAGCTAGAACAGCTAGAACAGCTAAATCAGCTAAATCAGCTAAATCAGCTAAATCAGCTAAATCAGCTAGAACAGCTAGAACAGCTAAATCAGCTAAATCAGCTAAATCAGCTAGAACAGCTAAATCAGCTAAATCAGCTAAATCAGCTAAATCAGCTAAATCAGCTAGAACAGCTAAATCAGCTAAATCAGCTAGAACAGCTAAATCAGCTAAATCAGCTAGAACAGCTAAATCAGCTAAATCAGCTAAATCAGCTAAATCAGCTAGAACAGCTAAATCAGCTAGAACAGCTAAATCAGCTAAATCAGCTAAATCAGCTAGAACAGCTAAATCAGCTAAATCAGCTAAATCAGCTAAATCAGCTAAATCAGCTAGAACAGCTAAATCAGCTAGAACAGCTAGAACAGCTAAATCAGCTAAATCAGCTAAATCAGCTAAATCAGCTAGAACAGCTAAATCAGCTAAATCAGCTAGAACAGCTAGATCAGCTAGATCAGCTAAATCAGCTAAATCAGCTAAATCAGCTAAATCAGCTAAATCAGCTAAATCAGCTAGAACAGCTAGAACAGCTAAATCAGCTAGAACAGCTAGAATAGCTAAATCAGCTAAATCAGCTAAATCAGCTAGAACAGCTAAATCAGCTAAATCTGCTAAATCAGCTAGAACTGCTAAATCAGCTAGATCAGCTAAATCAGCTAGAACAGCTAAATCAGCTAAATCAGCTAGATCAGCTAGATCAGCTAAATCAGCTAAATCAGCTAAATCAGCTAAATCAGCTAAATCAGCTAAATCAGCTAAATCAGCTAAATCAGCTAGAACAGCTAAATCAGCTAAATCAGCTAGATCAGCTAGATCAGCTAAATCAGCTAAATCAGCTAAATCAGCTAAATCAGCTAAATCAGCTAAATCAGCTAGAACAGCTAGAACAGCTAAATCAGCTAGAACAGCTAAATCAGCTAGAACAGCTAGATCAGCTAGATCAGCTAAATCAGCTAAATCAGCTAGAACAGCTAAATCAGCTAAATCAGCTAAATCAGCTAGAACAGCTAGAACAGCTAGAACAGCTAGAACAGCTAAATCAGCTAAATCAGCTAGAACAGCTAGAACAGCTAAATCAGCTAGAACAGCTAAATCAGCTAGAACAGCTAGATCAGCTAGATCAGCTAAATCAGCTAAATCAGCTAAATCAGCTAAATCAGCTAAATCAGCTAGAACAGCTAGAACAGCTAGAACAGCTAGAACAGCTAAATCAGCTAAATCAGCTAGAACAGCTAGAACAGCTAAATCAGCTAGAACAGCTAGATCAGCTAAATCAGCTAAATCAGCTAAATCAGCTAAATCAGCTAAATCAGCTAAATCAGCTAGAACAGCTAGAACAGCTAAATCAGCTAAATCAGCTAAATCAGCTAGAACAGCTAGAACAGCTAGAACAGCTAAATCAGCTAAATCAGCTAGAACAGCTAGAACAGCTAAATCAGCTAAATCAGCTAAATCAGCTAGAACAGCTAGAACAGCTAAATCAGCTAAATCAGCTAAATCAGCTAAATCAGCTAGAACAGCTAGAACAGCTAGAACAGCTAAATCAGCTAAATCAGCTAGAACAGCTAGAACAGCTAAATCAGCTAAATCAGCTAAATCAGCTAAATCAGCTAAATCAGCTAGAACAGCTAGAACAGCTAAATCAGCTAAATCAGCTAAATCAGCTAGAACAGCTAAATCAGCTAAATCAGCTAAATCAGCTAAATCAGCTAAATCAGCTAGAACAGCTAAATCAGCTAAATCAGCTAGAACAGCTAAATCAGCTAAATCAGCTAGAACAGCTAAATCAGCTAAATCAGCTAAATCAGCTAAATCAGCTAGAACAGCTAAATCAGCTAGAACAGCTAAATCAGCTAAATCAGCTAAATCAGCTAGAACAGCTAAATCAGCTAAATCAGCTAAATCAGCTAAATCAGCTAAATCAGCTAGAACAGCTAAATCAGCTAGAACAGCTAGAACAGCTAAATCAGCTAAATCAGCTAAATCAGCTAAATCAGCTAGAACAGCTAAATCAGCTAAATCAGCTAGAACAGCTAGATCAGCTAGATCAGCTAAATCAGCTAAATCAGCTAAATCAGCTAAATCAGCTAAATCAGCTAGAACAGCTAGAACAGCTAAATCAGCTAGAACAGCTAGAATAGCTAAATCAGCTAAATCAGCTAAATCAGCTAGAACAGCTAAATCAGCTAAATCTGCTAAATCAGCTAGAACTGCTAAATCAGCTAGATCAGCTAAATCAGCTAGAACAGCTAAATCAGCTAAATCAGCTAGATCAGCTAGATCAGCTAAATCAGCTAAATCAGCTAAATCAGCTAAATCAGCTAAATCAGCTAAATCAGCTAAATCAGCTAGAACAGCTAAATCAGCTAAATCAGCTAGATCAGCTAGATCAGCTAAATCAGCTAAATCAGCTAAATCAGCTAAATCAGCTAAATCAGCTAAATCAGCTAGAACAGCTAGAACAGCTAAATCAGCTAGAACAGCTAAATCAGCTAAATCAGCTAAATCAGCTAAATCAGCTAGAACAGCTAAATCAGCTAGATCAGCTAGATCAGCTAAATCAGCTAAATCAGCTAGAACAGCTAAATCAGCTAAATCAGCTAGAACAGCTAAATCAGCTAAATCAGCTAAATCAGCTAGAACAGCTAAATCAGCTAGAACAGCTAGATCAGCTAAATCAGCTAGAACAGCTAGAACAGCTAAATCAGCTAGAACAGCTAAATCAGCTAAATCAGCTAGATCAGCTAAATCAGCTAAATCAGCTAAATCAGCTAAATCAGCTAAATCAGCTAAATCAGCTAAATCAGCTAAATCAGCTAAATCAGCTAAATCAGCTAGAACAGCTAGAACAGCTAAATCAGCTAAATCAGCTAAATCAGCTAGAACAGCTAAATCAGCTAAATCAGCTAAATCAGCTAAATCAGCTAAATCAGCTAAATCAGCTAAATCAGCTAGAACAGCTAGATCAGCTAAATCAGCTAGAACAGCTAGATCAGCTAAATCAGCTAGAACAGCTAGAACAGCTAAATCAGCTAAATCAGCTAAATCAGCTAAATCAGCTAAATCAGCTAGAACAGCTAGATCAGCTAAATCAGCTAAATCAGCTAAATCAGCTAAATCAGCTAAATCAGCTAAATCAGCTAGAACAGCTAAATCAGCTAAATCAGCTAAATCAGCTAAATCAGCTAAATCAGCTAGAACAGCTAAATCAGCTAGAACAGCTAAATCAGCTAAATCAGCTAGAACAGCTAGAACAGCTAGAACAGCTAGAACAGCTAAATCAGCTAAATCAGCTAGAACAGCTAGAACAGCTAAATCAGCTAAATCAGCTAAATCAGCTAAATCAGCTAGAACAGCTAAATCAGCTAAATCAGCTAGAACAGCTAAATCAGCTAGAACAGCTAGATCAGCTAGATCAGCTAAATCAGCTAAATCAGCTAAATCAGCTAAATCAGCTAGAACAGCTAAATCAGCTAGAACAGCTAAATCAGCTAAATCAGCTAAATCAGCTAGAACAGCTAGAACAGCTAAATCAGCTAAATCAGCTAAATCAGCTAAATCAGCTAAATCAGCTAGAACAGCTAAATCAGCTAAATCAGCTAGAACAGCTAAATCAGCTAAATCAGCTAAATCAGCTAAATCAGCTAGAACAGCTAGATCAGCTAGATCAGCTAGAACAGCTAGAACAGCTAAATCAGCTAAATCAGCTAAATCAGCTAAATCAGCTAAATCAGCTAGAACAGCTAGAACAGCTAAATCAGCTAAATCAGCTAAATCAGCTAGAACAGCTAGATCAGCTAGATCAGCTAGAACAGCTAGAACAGCTAGAACAGCTAAATCAGCTAAATCAGCTAAATCAGCTAAATCAGCTAAATCAGCTAGAACAGCTAGAACAGCTAAATCAGCTAAATCAGCTAAATCAGCTAGAACAGCTAGATCAGCTAGATCAGCTAGAACAGCTAGAACAGCTAAATCAGCTAAATCAGCTAAATCAGCTAAATCAGCTAAATCAGCTAAATCAGCTAGAACAGCTAAATCAGCTAAATCAGCTAGAACAGCTAGATCAGCTAGATCAGCTAGAACAGCTAGAACAGCTAAATCAGCTAAATCAGCTAAATCAGCTAAATCAGCTAAATCAGCTAAATCAGCTAAATCAGCTAGAACAGCTAAATCAGCTAAATCAGCTAGATCAGCTAAATCAGCTAAATCAGCTAGAACAGCTAAATCAGCTAAATCAGCTAAATCAGCTAAATCAGCTAGAACAGCTAGATCAGCTAAATCAGCTAGAACAGCTAGATCAGCTAGAACAGCTAAATCAGCTAAATCAGCTAAATCAGCTAAATCAGCTAAATCAGCTAGAACAGCTAAATCAGCTAAATCAGCTAAATCAGCTAAATCAGCTAGAACAGCTAGATCAGCTAAATCAGCTAAATCAGCTAAATCAGCTAAATCAGCTAAATCAGCTAGAACAGCTAGATCAGCTAAATCAGCTAGAACAGCTAGATCAGCTAAATCAGCTAAATCAGCTAAATCAGCTAAATCAGCTAAATCAGCTAGAACAGCTAGAACAGCTAGAACAGCTAGAACAGCTAGAACAGCTAAATCAGCTAAATCAGCTAAATCAGCTAGAACAGCTAAATCAGCTAAATCAGCTAGAACAACTAAATCAGCTAAATCAGCTAGAACAGCTAGATCAGCTAGATCAGCTAAATCAGCTAGAACAGCTAAATCAGCTAGAACAGCTAAATCAGCTAGAACAGCTAGATCAGCTAAATCAGCTAAATCAGCTAAATCAGCTAAATCAGCTAAATCAGCTAAATCAGCTAGAACAGCTAAATCAGCTAAATCAGCTAGAACAGCTAAATCAGCTAAATCAGCTAGAACAGCTAAATCAGCTAGAACAGCTAGATCAGCTAGATCAGCTAAATCAGCTAAATCAGCTAGAACAGCTAAATCAGCTAAATCAGCTAAATCAGCTAGAACAGCTAGAACAGCTAGAACAGCTAGAACAGCTAAATCAGCTAAATCAGCTAGAACAGCTAGAACAGCTAAATCAGCTAGAACAGCTAAATCAGCTAGAACAGCTAGATCAGCTAGATCAGCTAAATCAGCTAAATCAGCTAAATCAGCTAAATCAGCTAAATCAGCTAGAACAGCTAGAACAGCTAGAACAGCTAGAACAGCTAAATCAGCTAAATCAGCTAGAACAGCTAGAACAGCTAAATCAGCTAGAACAGCTAGATCAGCTAAATCAGCTAAATCAGCTAAATCAGCTAAATCAGCTAAATCAGCTAGAACAGCTAGAACAGCTAAATCAGCTAAATCAGCTAAATCAGCTAAATCAGCTAGAACAGCTAGAACAGCTAGAACAGCTAAATCAGCTAAATCAGCTAGAACAGCTAGAACAGCTAAATCAGCTAAATCAGCTAAATCAGCTAGAACAGCTAGAACAGCTAAATCAGCTAAATCAGCTAAATCAGCTAAATCAGCTAGAACAGCTAGAACAGCTAGAACAGCTAAATCAGCTAAATCAGCTAGAACAGCTAGAACAGCTAAATCAGCTAAATCAGCTAAATCAGCTAAATCAGCTAAATCAGCTAGAACAGCTAGAACAGCTAAATCAGCTAAATCAGCTAAATCAGCTAGAACAGCTAAATCAGCTAAATCAGCTAAATCAGCTAAATCAGCTAAATCAGCTAGAACAGCTAAATCAGCTAAATCAGCTAGAACAGCTAAATCAGCTAAATCAGCTAGAACAGCTAAATCAGCTAAATCAGCTAAATCAGCTAAATCAGCTAGAACAGCTAAATCAGCTAGAACAGCTAAATCAGCTAAATCAGCTAAATCAGCTAGAACAGCTAAATCAGCTAAATCAGCTAAATCAGCTAAATCAGCTAGAACAGCTAAATCAGCTAGAACAGCTAGAACAGCTAAATCAGCTAAATCAGCTAAATCAGCTAAATCAGCTAGAACAGCTAAATCAGCTAAATCAGCTAGAACAGCTAGATCAGCTAGATCAGCTAAATCAGCTAAATCAGCTAAATCAGCTAAATCAGCTAAATCAGCTAGAACAGCTAGAACAGCTAAATCAGCTAGAACAGCTAG
The DNA here is from genome assembly GCA_963422195.1 of Carabus problematicus. NCBI lineage: Eukaryota > Metazoa > Arthropoda > Insecta > Coleoptera > Carabidae > Carabus > Carabus problematicus. Next base: position 19,506,202 of record OY728578.1, read on the forward strand.
AATAGCTAAATCAGCTAAATCAGCTAAATCAGCTAGAACAGCTAAATCAGCTAAATCTGCTAAATCAGCTAGAACTGCTAAATCAGCTAGATCAGCTAAATCAGCTAGAACAGCTAAATCAGCTAAATCAGCTAGATCAGCTAGATCAGCTAAATCAGCTAAATCAGCTAAATCAGCTAAATCAGCTAAATCAGCTAAATCAGCTAAATCAGCTAAATCAGCTAGAACAGCTAAATCAGCTAAATCAGCTAGATCAGCTAGATCAGCTAAATCAGCTAAATCAGCTAAATCAGCTAAATCAGCTAAATCAGCTAGAACAGCTAGAACAGCTAAATCAGCTAGAACAGCTAAATCAGCTAAATCAGCTAAATCAGCTAAATCAGCTAGAACAGCTAAATCAGCTAGATCAGCTAGATCAGCTAAATCAGCTAAATCAGCTAGAACAGCTAAATCAGCTAAATCAGCTAGAACAGCTAAATCAGCTAAATCAGCTAAATCAGCTAGAACAGCTAAATCAGCTAGAACAGCTAGATCAGCTAAATCAGCTAGAACAGCTAGAACAGCTAAATCAGCTAGAACAGCTAAATCAGCTAAATCAGCTAGATCAGCTAAATCAGCTAAATCAGCTAAATCAGCTAAATCAGCTAAATCAGCTAAATCAGCTAAATCAGCTAAATCAGCTAAATCAGCTAAATCAGCTAGAACAGCTAGAACAGCTAAATCAGCTAAATCAGCTAAATCAGCTAGAACAGCTAAATCAGCTAAATCAGCTAAATCAGCTAGAACAGCTAAATCAGCTAAATCAGCTAGAACAGCTAAATCAACTAAATCAGCTAAATCAGCTAGAACTGCTAAATCAGCTAGATCAGCTAAATCAGCTAGAACAGCTAAATCAGCTAAATCAGCTAAATCAGCTAAATCAGCTAGAACAGCTAGAACAGCTAAATCAGCTAAATCAGCTAAATCAGCTAAATCAGCTAGAACAGCTAAATCAGCTAAATCAGCTAGAACAGCTAGAACAGCTAAATCAGCTAGAACAGCTAAATCAGCTAAATCAGCTAAATCAGCTAGATCAGCTAAATCAGCTAAATCAGCTAAATCAGCTAAATCAGCTAGAACAGCTAGATCAGCTAGATCAGCTAAATCAGCTAGAACAGCTAAATCAGCTAAATCAGCTAAATCAGCTAAATCAGCTAAATCAGCTAAATCAGCTAGAACAGCTAGAACAGCTAAATCAGCTAAATCAGCTAAATCAGCTAGAACAGCTAAATCAGCTAGAACAGCTAAATCAGCTAGATCAGCTAAATCAGCTAAATCAGCTAAATCAGCTAAATCAGCTAAATCAGCTAAATCAGCTAAATCAGCTAGAACAGCTAGAACAGCTAAATCAGCTAAATCAGCTAAATCAGCTAGAACAGCTAAATCAGCTAGAACAGCTAAATCAGCTAAATCAGCTAGAACAGCTAGATCAGCTAGATCAGCTAAATCAGCTAAATCAGCTAAATCAGCTAAATCAGCTAGAACAGCTAGAACAGCTAAATCAGCTAAATCAGCTAAATCAGCTAGAACAGCTAAATCAGCTAGAACAGCTAAATCAGCTAAATCAGCTAGAACAGCTAGATCAGCTAGATCAGCTAAATCAGCTAAATCAGCTAAATCAGCTAGAACAGCTAGAACAGCTAAATCAGCTAAATCAGCTAAATCAGCTAAATCAGCTAGAACAGCTAAATCAGCTAAATCAGCTAAATCAGCTAGAACTGCTAAATCAGCTAGATCAGCTAAATCAGCTAGAACAGCTAAATCAGCTAAATCAGCTAAATCAGCTAAATCAGCTAGAACAGCTAGAACAGCTAAATCAGCTAAATCAGCTAAATCAGCTAAATCAGCTAGAACAGCTAAATCAGCTAAATCAGCTAGAACAGCTAAATCAGCTAGAACAGCTAAATCAGCTAAATCAGCTAAATCAGCTAAATCAGCTAAATCAGCTAGAACAGCTAAATCAGCTAAATCAGCTAGAACAGCTAGAACAGCTAGAACAGCTAAATCAGCTAAATCAGCTAAATCAGCTAAATCAGCTAAATCAGCTAAATCAGCTAGAACAGCTAAATCAGCTAGAACAGCTAGATCAGCTAAATCAGCTAAATCAGCTAAATCAGCTAGAACAGCTAAATCAGCTAAATCAGCTAAATCAGCTAAATCAGCTAGAACAGCTAAATCAGCTAAATCAGCTAGAACAGCTAAATCAGCTAAATCAGCTAAATCAGCTAGAACTGCTAAATCAGCTAGATCAGCTAAATCAGCTAGATCAGCTAAATCAGCTAAATCAGCTAAATCAGCTAAATCAGCTAAATCAGCTAGAACAGCTAGAACAGCTAAATCAGCTAAATCAGCTAAATCAGCTAAATCAGCTAGAACAGCTAGAACAGCTAAATCAGCTAAATCAGCTAGAACAGCTAAATCAGCTAGAACAGCTAGATCAGCTAAAAATAGCTGATTTAGCTGATTTAGCTGATCTAGCTGATTTAGCTGTTCTAGCTGATTTAGCTGATTTAGCTGATTTAGCTGATTTAGCTGATTTAGCTGTTCTAGCTGATTTAGCTGATTTAGCTGATTTAGCTGATTTAGCTGTTTTAGCTGTTTTAGCTGTTAGCTTTAGAAAAAGATTTTAAAAGATTTCCGAGAGATTTCAAAATTCTGTACACCAGATATCCGTTCGTGGTTTACCCCTCGGTTCCGTGTCAATGTACGTTTGTTCAGGCAGTAAACAATGCAATAGTCTAAGCCGGTTACTCCACGTTATATATGTATATGTGTAGACGGCGTTATGAACAATTTTCGTCTTAACTCAAGGTGAACACATGAGCTTTATCTATGTATGTTTGTGTATTTACACAAACATACCTAACCGCAATACAAAATATGTTTGTCCAAACTGGTCCAAACTGTCAAAAATAGATTTACATAGATCTTATACAATTTTATTACTATGTCGAGTTGTATTGAATACCGAAAATAATTTAAACAAATACCAAAGTAAAAAATAGTTTGAAATATAATAACATATTTTGCAGTATTTATATCCACTAAAAGGTATTCTAATCGACAGATTTCAGCATAAAAACTCCAATTCTTGTTGGTTGCTATTACATGAATAACATTACGTACTAATTATTATATCTACTTACCATAATTGACGTTGGGATGAACAGATGGTATTCTTAAATATTCTCTAAAATTATTCACTGCCTGCTCATCAAAATTAGACATGACGAACTTACATTAAAAGTAAATCTATTGAAAACTGACGTTTGGACAATGAATATCATTTGCCGAATATCACATTTATATAAATTCCTAATATGTGTCATTCCAACACAAACAATGACAATTAATTTATTATCTTATCGTAATATTTTTTTATTACTTATATTTATTGTTCTTCATTTTGACTGATATAAACCAGTAATTTTCCACTAATAACAATTAAAATTCAGAGAATGATCAATACGGAAGATTTATTTATTTATTATTGCACATACCATGTCATACACTACAGATAATATAAAATAGCATATATAGAAATAGTAAAATGTACCAGATACATTATAGCACCATTATCGATTAGATATATTTATTATGTAATACTAATATGTATGTTATTTGTGTTGCATGTACGTATATATGTCTAGTAATACATTTATTGCTTAATAATTGCACTTTTCACCGTTTATTTTCAATGAACGAAAACATATCACCGAAATATTTAGTCTCAGAATTGTTTTCGTAGTTTCTAACCTTAAATATTTGACAGTTGATACATTTTCGCTTTTAACTGACAATAGCCTTCGTACTTCATGAGCAAATGTACATGACAGAATTGGATTGAAGTCAGTTTCTATCCAGTTCTGTCTTCAACATTGGCTACAGCAGGTATAAGTTCACAGTAAATGTCGATACCTTTCAAGAAGGTGGATTTGTTCAAATATTCATTGTGATCATGCAACAGTACCGGTGTATTGATGATGGGGGAAAATCCAATCGCCGGAATGCCAAGTTCTCTTACATACCGGCTGTCTGTACCGCCGGGGAAGATTTGCTGATCCAGTTTCAATTTCCTACAGAAAATACATAACAATCATTGCATAGTATTGACTTAATGTAGTTGAATTGAGCGTAGAATACTTACAATTTATCACAAGCAGATTTAAACGCCAACCAGTATGGATTTGAGTTATTCACACAAGTCACTTGGACCTGGGGTTCTTTCTGCTCATACTCAATACGAACACCGGAGCCTGCCTCCTTGCACCACTGGTTGAGCATCTGCTCAAACTTGATAATATCCACCGTGACAGCGATACGTACATCAAAACACACAACTAACTCTTCAGGCACAACATTCGGTTGTACACCACCCTACATGTGAACAACAGTTTCAGTAAACAACAACAGATGGCGCTGGTTGATGTACGCGCGTGGATGAAAAGGCTACATGTTTTGCTGAATTGTAATTTAATGGAAATTATATATAAATAAAAACTACATCGACAATTCGTTGGCAAGAATAAAATGAAATACGAACTTTTCAAAATGCATTTAGTGATTCTTAATATGCTGCAATTGTTATTAAGTATTTCGGTTGGCTCAATGTGAGTGACATTTCATTAAAAATTGAGAGATACTCACCACTAAACCAATCAGTGAACATCATGAAAGAAGCAAATGATGAGTTGATTGTCTAATGTCATGCGCGTAAGATGCTAGCAATGAATATTACATTACCTGTAACATTGTCATATTCACAGTTGTCACATCGCCAATCTTCAGCGTAGCATTGTCCTTTAACTTCTGCTTCTCCTGTGCACGGAAGTCCATGAACTTGTCGATAATGTAACGCACTTTCTCGCCGGCTGTGTTGTCATGCAACAGTGATCCATGTCCTGCTTGACCGGCACAATGTATAAACATATCTACAAAATACATCATTGAATGTTATTATTAAAGTTTAATAGAAATTACATATGTACATACGCCATATTGATCGTTCTCCGTTGAAGAAGATGTAATCGTCGTTTGCGCTGGCCATCCCCTCATCCAGGGAGAAGCCTACATTCAGGTTCCTGAAGTCCTGTGTGTGCACGAACTTTGCCATGCCATCTTTACCACCGATCTCTTCATCTACAACTTATATATTTGACAACTGTTGCAAATGGAATAGTCATGTCGCTTACCTGGCACAAATGTGAGATGCAATGTTCGTTTCAGTGTTACACCGCGCTGTTTGAGCCTGCGTACTGTTTCCAGGTACTGAATACCGACGCATTTCATATCCTGGGCACCGCGAGCATAGATATTTCCTTCAGCGTCCATGTGCGCATCGAAGGGTTTGTGTGTCCAACTCTCCTCGTACACGGGCACCACGTCCATGTGACTGTTGAGCATGACAGCGGGCAATTCTGGCTGAGTGCCCTGCCATGTCAACACCACGATGGGTTTGTCTGCTACCACATGATACACCTGCAGCGGCAGCTCCAACTCCTTGGCTTGACGTTTCAGAAATTCCACGCATTTGTCTTGAAAAATGCATATTTTACAACTTTAATACCATTGTCTGTTGCATTCACAGGTTTTGCCGTGTAAACTAAATGTGTATTGTATTCAAAATAATGCGTATTACGTAATTTTTGACATTTGTTTAAACAATTTGCCCTCGTGGATTGTTATTCAATGAAACTTTTAAATATGATAATGTACACAACAAGTTGTATATTACTTTAATTCATTAAAGGCACGTTCTCAGTACAAAATCACACAAATACCAAGGTTATGTTAAAAACCAATGACGATAGTTACACTTGTCAATTGATTAATTTAAAAACAATTAAATAATTGTGTACTTACCGTAATTGACATTAGGATGTACGGACGGTATTCTCAGATATTCTCTGAAATTATTAACGGCCTGTTCGTCGAGATTTGACATTTTTGTGTTTTATTTTTAAACTGATGCCAGTATGCACGAAATCTAACGTCAGAGTAGCGGAAAATACGAATATTATCGATCGGAATGTTCAGTGTCAATGTACGTATGTTTGAGACAGTAACCAGTGCAATAGTCTGATTAAGACTGATTAAACAATAACCGGTTACTCTACGTTATATATATATGTTGTAGACGGGTTATGAACAATTTTCTACTTAACTCAAGGTGAACACATAAGCTTTATCTATGTATGTTTTGTATATTTACACAAACATACGTAACCGCAATACAAAATATGTTTTTCGAAATTCTCACAAATATATTTACATTGTTCTTATACATTTTATTACTATGGCGAGTTGTATTGAATAAAAATAGGTTCAAATATTGCAACATATTTCGCAGTATTTGTATCCACTAAAAGGTATTCGATTCATCAATAATTATAAAAATTTATATGACTCATTTGTAGCACGTTTGAATAAAATAATATAGTTTTAAATGGCATAATATAATAAATCATTCCTATATCTAATCTGTTTTTAATTTATAAATAGTCTAGAATAAGTAAACGTTAGTTTCTACTTGTAATAAGTATCTTGAAGAATGATATACATATTTGTTATTTATTTAGCTTTAACCGTCTGTCAAATTAGTTCGCACTGAGGGCAGCACTGTATTACACAATAGCGCGTAATTAAAAATTACACATTTTAATCGCTTAAATTACTATTAATAATTCATTAATTAACAATGCCAAATATAATATTCAAATAAAGTATCATTGGTTTTAGAAAGAAAATCCTACCTTTCACAGAATAACTGAATCAATTCATGTTATATTCAACAGTTTATTCAGAATCAGCTGACTGAAAATGTATTGATTATTGTGTTGCTGTTCAAAAGCAGAGATAGTTCAGTGTCAAAATGCTGTATTTATTGCACTTATTTTTGCTAATCAACGCTGTTTTCGGTGGTGTTTTGATACTGTCACCGAAGAAAGTTGACATATCCAGTCTTAAGCCTTTCGATGAAGAATCATATCAGATGTTGTGTGACTCTTTCAAGAAAGCCAAATTAATATCGTTTAAAATGAACTCAGAAAGTATACCAACCGATTGTGAGCATATAGCATTGACGAAATATACCTCGTATGTGCCGAATGTGGAATATATGCCGGATAATATAATTGGTAAGTTCCATTCTACAATCAGTACAGCCTAAGTGTCAATCTACGTATGTGTTTTAGTGTTAAATAAAAGTGCCAAACGGAATTGCGATGATATTAAGAAGAAAATCAGAACGTTGGATCTGGATAATCAAAAGAACGTTATTTACTTGATAATGCATGATGACATTCGTATCAAACGAAGTGTCGAAGTGGATACTGAACTGTCAAATGCTACAGTGACTGATGAAACTCCTATACGGTTAGACGGTTTGCCGAAAGATCGACAGACAATCTCACCCGACTCGCCCGTGTTGTACAGCATGAATGGCAACACAATGTTGTACAGTAGTAAAGCTCTGGTGTTGAAGTTAGCTAACGAGACTGTCTTCTTACTCGGGCCGGCTATAATGTGCACTACGGACAAGCGTGACATGTTCTTGAGGCTTATTTGCAATGTTCCATTAGAACAAAAAGTCACGTTGAGATTCAGGTAATTATACAATTAGCTTCCGTGATAGAAAATATGTCAAGAAGTCATTTGTTGTTGTAGATTTCCTTTGGAAGGAAGCTACTGGTATCTGACGTCGGTTGAGGTAAGGTTTCCGGATAAAGAATACAACTTAACGATTGGAAATGAGATCACAGCACCAAGGTAAATAAGATATATTCTTTCCTACGTTGATAAACGTTTATAAACTAAATCTTGCAGGGCATTCTCCTATCGTTGTGGTGGCAAGACTGTTTTCACAGATGGCTCTGTGTTGCTCACTGTATATGACATGCAGGTGCAACCAGAGACCAAGGACGGTCGCTTCAGTGATGCGTACAACTGTGTACCATTCATGACAGCACCAATATGGTCAGGAATCTTTGTCACATCAATCCTAGCTATAGGACTGATCATCGGATTAGGAGCCTTGGGTAGCATCAAAACAATGGACAAATTCGACAACTCCAAGACAAAACAGTTGACAATCACCGTTATGGGGGAATAAATACACCAACTGTAATTTTTCCTCGATTTTAGTCGAAGAAAATTCCACGTTTATATTTTCTGTGATTGAAATAAAATCCACATTGAAGTGATGGCAAAATATTTGCATATCATATTTATCTCTATCAATAATTATGCTTAAAGTTACGATTAAATAAATCAATGTGTTGTATTTTTAATAATATATTTTATGGTGTATTACAAATAATAAATAAATGTTGTAAATAATACAGTCTAATGCAAGAACATGATTGTGTTGCGTCCAACTGTAGAATACATTCAAAGCTTTCTTTGGGGAAATGTCACTTCTATGTCACTGTTAGTTACTTTTGTTAGTTAGTTACTTTTGTACAGTAAGTTGGCAACCATACCTGAGGTGAATGTGTGATTAAAGGCTTATTCACCTGTTTTGGACAGACTGTAATGCTGGAAATAAAAATATATAACTATATTATGACCCTGTGTATGTTTAATTTTAATAAATATAGTCAGTTTTTTCGAAATGTGACATACGATGATGTCAAGCGCAACCATAATTCAGTTATGCCCGCTTGCACCGACAAGGACAATTCAAGAATTAATGATTTTTGAATGAAATTTCGTTGCTAGGCCAGAATAAACACTTTTGTTGTCAATTATTTGAATCAACTGTGATTCAACAGAATTTGAAACCTTAAATTCTACAAAATGAAGACAAATATTACACGAATTTGATTCTCGAATTGTGTTTTGTTTTAATAATCGATTATTCATACTTTATTCTATTGTATGAACCTTATTTGTTGAAATCTAACATGATATGAGGAATTGACGTAAATAAATGCTAACAATAATAATATAACCTGTTACAGCTTACCTTTTGCCACTTTCTAAACTGTCAATGGTTACTCGAGTTACAAAAATTCTCGGCGCAGAAAGTAGCCGCCATGTTAACGGATTAAACATTGAACTGTGGTACTGCCATTCCAGCGTAATAGCCTGTAATGATCAGAACATAGCAACTAGTGTTTGACAAGACTATGACAAGCGATTAGAAGTTCTACCTTCAGATCATTTATTGCTGCAGCTGGTACAACAGTTCTGTAAGTTGCTCCAGGTTCATGATACCTGCCCTCATTGAGAGCAAATCGACCCGAGCTAGCTCCAGCAGCTTTATTAGTTTCGTCTAACCGTGAATGTGCTGTGAACCATAACTGCCCTATCTCACCGCCGTGGACTTTGGACTCATTAGTATTGGATATAGTCACAGTTATCCTGTAATGTCCACCTAGGTACAAAATAAACGAGTATTCGAGGCTATTCTTCTACATCTATCGCTAACCATTGCTAATTTCAAACGATCGTTTGTATTTTAAGCACGCAATACTCACGACAGAACGGGCTAACTGGATTTGTCATCATATACAAGGCCAGTGTGTCCTTATCTTTAATTCTGCGTTGTTTTACCAACGTCTGGTACCATTTGCGACTGTGGTAACCAAACTTTATACAATGATTACCATTCTTTTCGCATCCAAAGCATGAGCCAGCCTTAAAAGCCTACAAAATATAAGCGAAAACTTCAATTTAAGTACTACTAGCTAGAGAACATGTATTAAAAAGCAGAACACTTTAATTAATTTACATTATTAGGTATAGAAAATGTATTAAAACGTCAAACGGATTCAGATGTCTGACAAATTTGAATCAAATATGGTTGAAGCCACGAATCAACTTACCTCGTACGATTCACAAGTAATAGCCAGGAATTCACACTGTGAGCTGATGCTCTCAGTGAAGAACTCATAACTACGGACATGGTTGCACCCTAGGAATCGGCGCAACCCTGCAACGAAACTTCCGTGCTCCGCGGATATGTACTCAACCATGCCTTTGCCGCAACCGGGCTGATCGGTGCCACCGTTCGGATAGAAATCCACATGACCGACACGTTCAATAATCCCCAAACCACCGTGGATGAATCCGTTGGCGTCCGTGTGGATTACGTCCACATATTTAGCTGCTTCCGGCGTGAGACGCACCGGTCGACCGGCATTGGCGAAGTGAGGTTCTGCGGGATCCAAGCCCGTGATACGACCCAACGTAAGGTTAAATTGCTATTGACCGTTGGAAAAAGTAGGGTTAGTGTTCTCGTATTTGAGATTTAAATGCATGTATCTTTTAAACTGGACACAATTATAGAAATTTTCTGTCAGAAGAGTGCGATCTTTGTTAAGATCAATAATCTAATGGAACTTTCGTGTAAATTTTCGAAATTTTAGCATGGAATATACCTTGTGAAGTGCATAGCCGATGTAACCGGACAAATGCGCACCTAGCGAATGACCTATAACATGTACATGGTCTAGTTTCTGCGGTCCAGTCACCCAGCTAACCATCTCCAGTAAATGCGCCATCATTGCTCCTACTAGGCGAATATTCGCAACTGCCTGTGTATATGGCGGACTCGAGCCGCCGCCCCAGTCAATCACAATCACAGAACAAGCCTCGCGTTTCAACAGTTCCCTGCGCAGTGTACGAATCTGTCAAATACACAGAGAATAACACGAAATAAACATGAATTATGGTTACTTTTACCCATGGTCTGTTGCCTGCTTCTAAATAGCCATGCGTAATCACGTAAATCGGTTGACGAACATTCATTCCCGACTTCTGAACCGTATCGAAATCATCCAAATCAAATATGAATGGTATCTCTTGATCTAACGTTTTGTACAGCCAAAATCCGGGACTTATCTGTCAATGAAAAGTACTTATAGACATTCAACAACTACGGATCGAAATGTCGTACCTTTTCTGGATATTCCGGAAACAGAGACACAGGCCGATGTTCCGAAGTCCATGGTGCAGAGATTGGAAAACACCCGTACGCCCCGTAACATTTTGTAGCGTTTATTTCTTAAGTAAAAGTAAATTGCGAGATTTATATTTGTTCGTTTCCACACGTATAACAGACTTACCTTTTCCTATTTGCTGATAATACAACGTATTCGATTCGATATCGTTGCTGTCATTTTGATTTTGCACTGCGAGCATAAAGAATGTCTGTAGCAGCACACCACTTGTACCGTTGTTGAAACTCAACATTTTTCTGCACTGTAATCACTTAACCTAACACTTTTCAAACTGTCACTGGAATGCTCGTATTGGCAATTGTTTATCGCGACTGACAAATCCTGATGATGTTTGTGTGTGTGTGGGTATGTCTACTGACGCACAGAGACACGGATATAATGATAAAAACATCCTTCCTACATGGTACATGTATCGTGAGTTATCAGTGTTATCAAAGTTCGACGGGTCAAATGTCAGTTGGAGAAGACGCAATCGGCTATTATGAAAATATAACAACTAGTATACAGTGAGTTACAGAATATTATCATGATAGCTAGGAAATATGAAACATACAGCAAGAAATTTATATTTTAACAAATGTGAATGACGTTCGAATGGAACAGCCTGTATATATAAAGTGCACTGTGAATTAATAAAAATATTTTGAAACAAATTATAACATATACTCGTGTTGTTTACAAGATAAACTGGAATATTTAGTCTCGACATTACGCAAATCGCAGACAGAAATAAACAATTGAATTATTGATTTCATTTTCATCGTGGAGTACATGATAACTATTGGAAATAAATTTAATATTTAATTTCCCGCTCCCTATTATTGTTACCTTAGCAACCTAAAATACTATGTGTTGTTGTAGTAACTGATTTTGTTTGTTTTCTTGTTGATTATTCATGTAATAATAATACTACGAAAGAGGCTGTATATTTTTGTGTTCACTAATAAATATCAATACATATTTCTTATACTAAAAGTTATTATTATTTTCAACACATAATCCACTGCAACAGGTTATGGGCCCAGTATACAAGTAAAAAATAATAATTTTTAGAAGCAAAAAAGGAACGTGATTATATCATCAATTTGCGGTTGTATAAAGATTGAAATTATCAATACTATTGTTTTTATTGTACTGTAAGGTCACAATGGATAAATTTCAATCTATTGACAAATTGGAAGGCGAACGAAACTGGTTAAGTTGGAAGTTTGACGTAGATCTTCAATTAACTATGCATAAAGTTATGCCAGTAGTAGTTGGTGATCTGAAGTTACCCGAACCACTTCCAAGGGGTACTGTAAATGATGAAATACGGAAAGCGTATGACAAAAATATGAAAGCCTACGTAGAAGCTGATGCTACAGCCAAATTCATAATTGGATCAAGTGTAAGGTCTGAAGCAAAGCAACACATTCTTACGTGTAAAAGTGGAAAAGAAATGTGGGACAGACTTCACAGTGTATATGAGCAGAAAAATGAAAGAAGATTAGATCTTTTATATACACAATTGTTCGGTTATCACAAAGATATAAATGATGACATTGCAACGCATGTATCAAAACTACAAAAAATTTGGCAAGATCTTCAAGAAGAACTAAAACCAGAAAATGTTGGACTGCCAAAGTCAATGTTGTTGAATAGAATCCTTAATACATTGCCAAATGAATATCTGGAATTCAAAAATGCGTGGGAATCGGTACCTACATCAGAACGAAATATCATGAGTCTCACCGAACGACTTCGGCTACACGAGCAAAGATTGAAAGAGGTAAAGGATCTTAAAGTCGAGGAAACTACTGTTGCTTTCATTGCAAAAGGCAACACAAATGGTTTCGGGAAGAAGAAACCGAACAATTCAATCTCAATTGAAGAAAAAGGTACAACTGTGAACAATAAAACAATGAAATGTTATCATTGCGGAAAACCCGGACACTTTAAGAGGGACTGCAGAAAATTAAAAAAGGGCGAAAACGCAAACAAATCTTTTGAAACAGTCAAGAAGGCACCAGGTCAAGCCTTCATGAGTGTAACAGGAATAGAAGAAAAGAATTCGTGGCTAATTGACTCCGGTGCATCATGCCATATTGCTGTCAAGTCTGAATGGTTCTCTCAATATACTCCGTTCCAAATTCCAAAATCGCTCCGACTTGGTGATGGGAGGTCAATGTATGCAAAGGGAGAAGGCACTATTCAAATTGAAATGCTAGTTGACAATAAATGGTTACCTGGTCATCTTAATAAGGTATGGTATGTACCTGACGGCAATCAAAATCTGTTTTCAGCTGGGGCAGCTTTGGACAATGGTCTCACTGAAGTAGCAGATAAGAAACATCGAAAATTTATGAATTCGCATGGTGAAACAGTTGCTGTTGGTATCAGACAACCTAGTGGCGTCTATAAACTGTTAATGCGAGTTGTCAGTCCGAAGAGAGATTGTCTTAGTGCAATTACCAATGAACTACAAGTTTGGCACGAACGACTGGGACACCAAAACAAACGCCATGTACAAAAATTTCTACATCAAAGAGGAATTGAAGTGAAATTAGATGGTGAGTTTTGTGATGCCTGCATGTATGGTAAAATGCATCGTATGAGTTTTGGGACGCGTAAAGATCGACCCACTAAACCCGGTGAGTTAATCAATGCAGATGTTTGTGGACCGATGCCTGAAAAATCACTAGGAAATAAAAGGTATTTTGTTAATTTTAAAGATGATTACACAAGGTATCGATCATTGTATTTCTTGAGTGAAAAATCTGAAGTAAAGGAAAAATTAAAACAGTTTTTGGCAGAAGTCAAAACAATTGGTCACACAATTCAAGAACTACTAACGGATGGTGGTAAAGAATTCGACAACTCTGAAGTCCACAAAATTACTCACGAAACTGGTTTACATCACAGGATTACAATGCCATATACCCCTGAGCAGAATGGCGCTGCTGAGCAAGATAATCGTACATTGGTTGAAGCAGCAAGAACCATGTTACATGCAAAAGATTTACCCGAACAATTATGGGCTGAAGCAATAAATACGGCTGTATATGTCATAAATCGTACAGGTCCAACTTCGGTGGAGAATAAAACTCCGTATGAACTATGGCATAATAAGACAGCATCAATTGATCATATACGAATTTTTGGCACAGAATGTTTTGTCCACGTACCAAAACAGAAACGAAAGAAATTTGACAAGAAATCTAAAAAGGGTTACCTTGTAGGTTACTGTGGAGACAAAGATGGATACAGAGTATGGATACCTGAAGAAAATGATGTCATAAAAACTCGTGACGTTGTTTTTAAAAATGAAACATCATCGAGAAGTGTTTGTAGTATTCAAATACCTACAATGAACCCAGAGATTGACGATGTTGAAGATGATGTAAGGGAATCTGAGTCAATAAGTGAAAATAAACGTACTCTACGTGACAGGAGTACGATCAAGGTACCATCCAGGTTTGAAAACTTTGTAATGTTAGCACAACATGAAGAACCGGAAAATATAAAAGAAGCTTTGTCATCCGCAAATTCCACACAGTGGAAAGAGGCCATGGAAGAAGAATTGCAGTCACTAGCAGAAAATAAAACATGGGAATTAGTAGCTGTACCTGAAAATCGAAAACTAATTGCTAATCGTTGGGTTTTTAAAGTAAAACGAAAGCCAGATGGAAAGATAGATCGTTTCAAGGCAAGATTAGTAGTGAAAGGTTTCTCTCAAAAGGCTGGAATTGACTTCACCGAAACATTCAGTCCAGTGGTTCGATGGGACACAATCAGAGCTCTTTTAAGCGTGGCAGCAAATGAAAATTTAAGAGTTGTTCAATTTGATGTCAAAACAGCTTTTCTTTACAGTTCTCTAGAAGAAGAAATTTTCATGAAACAACCAGATGGATTCGATGATGGTTCTGGTAGAGCATGCAGATTATTAAAGAGCTTGTATGGACTTAAACAAGCACCGAGATGCTGGAACAAAAAATTCAGCGATTTTTTGAGAAACTGTGATTTAAAGGAGAGTGAAGCAGATCCTTGTCTTTTCATCAACAGAGACCAAATGCTATTTGTGGTATTATATGTAGACGACGGGCTAGTAGTCGCTAGAGATGAGGAATATGCAGAAACATTTCTACATAGATTACAAGAGGCGTTTAAAGTTACTATAGAATCAGCTAATTGTTTTCTAGGTATGGAAATACACAAAGTAGAAGATGGCATATTTATCAATCAACAATCTTATGCAAGAAAAATACTTAATCGTTTTAAGATGATTAATTCAAATCCGGTGTCTACTCCATTAGAAAAAGGACAAATACATGAAGAAAATACGAAGAATCTTGATGAAAAGATTCCCTATCGTGAGGCGGTTGGAAGTCTAATATATCTGGCAATGTTGACAAGACCAGATATTGCTTTCGCAGTTAGTTTGATTTCTCAAGTAATGGATAAACCAGAAAAACAGCACTGGAAAACTATAAAAAGGATTCTAAAATATATAAAGGGAACTGTTGATTTGGGAATTCTTTACAAACAACAATTTAATGCGAATATACTTGAATCATTTTGTGATGCTGATTATGCAGGTGATCCGAACTCAAGAAGATCAACATCCGGAATGGTTTTCAAATACAGTGGCGGAGCAATTGCATGGAGCAGCAAGCGACAAAGATCTGTTGCTTTATCAACAACGGAAGCGGAGTTTGTTGCTGCCAGTGAAGCTACAAAGGAAATAATTTGGCTCAAGAGATTATTTCAAGAAATCTGTAATCAAATTGATACTCCAGTATTGCAGGTAGACAACGAGAGTGCTATTCGTTTAATCAAGAATTCAGAATTCCATAGTCGGTCAAAACATATCGATGTGAGATATAAATTCATTCGCGAAAAATATAATGAAGGCGAATTAAATGTGAAACATGTCGCCAGTAAGAACCAGGAAGCTGACATCTTGACGAAAGCTCTACCTAAGGAAACGTTACAGAATCTACGAGGAAAAATCGGCATGATTCCATCCAAATTAAATATATCAATTTAGGGGGAGTATTGGAAATAAATTTAATATTTAATTTCCCGCTCCCTATTATTGTTACCTTAGCAACCTAAAATACTATGTGTTGTTGTAGTAACTGATTTTGTTTGTTTTCTTGTTGATTATTCATGTAATAATAATACTACGAAAGAGGCTGTATATTTTTGTGTTCACTAATAAA
Organism: Carabus problematicus; assembly: GCA_963422195.1. Classification (NCBI taxonomy): domain Eukaryota; kingdom Metazoa; phylum Arthropoda; class Insecta; order Coleoptera; family Carabidae; genus Carabus; species Carabus problematicus. The sequence goes on from OY728578.1 coordinate 19,522,406, forward strand.
TATCAATACATATTTCTTATACTAAAAGTTATTATTATTTTCAACACATAATCCACTGCAACATGATAACCCTGTAAGCACATTTGATAAGACATTTTTTGCTTAATTTAGCAATTATAAATTTCGATGAAATATTAATTATAAAATAAACTTCAAGCATGTGTATATTATATTATATTTTTTATTTTCTTGCAACCATTACAAATTGAGTAACAGTCGTAATTGTTTTTTTTTTTGTTTTATAATTAATAATATACAATTATTGTTTAATAAGTATGAAATACGCAGTAACTACAAAAAGAGCTTTAAATAAATAATTCTGAAAATAGAATACACATTATTTGAACATTACCTCAAATCTGAGCATAATTCGTGTATTGATAACAGTCAATCATCAATTACAATAATAGTTTACAAACAAAATGCAACAATTCGGAAATATTCCGTATATTAACGCTGAGAATGAATGTCAAATTACAAACAATATCTAGAAATAACCGGATAATATTTGTTTATGATTTCACATTCAATATTCAGTCGTGAATTTCACAAAAACACCATCTTCAAACAACAATAATAACAAAGAATGAGTAACAGATATCCATAATAACACTCAAATATGAAACAACTTCGAAAACATCAGTTTGACATTTGACAGGAGAACAAATCACAATAGGAAAATTAGTGATGATGAAAAGGTCAAGTCACACCAGCGAAATTACAGACCGAAAAGTTTATACAAAATGTCGCGAACAGCATTCAAAGAAATTAAACTTTTCGTCCGTCATATAGTAGGAACAGCCTAATCATGAATAATTCATCTCGCAAGCGAAAAATCGTATCAACAATATTAGCATTAAATAATGATTAACCTGAAAAATTGATTTCATTTTTGTTTTTTTTATTTTATTTAATTTCTAAAATCGGCCGCTACAGGCCCCTAATAGTCGTAACCTTAGCTATGTGTTTTTTTTTTTGGTAATTATTTTGTATATTCGTTGCATAATTTTAATGTAAATATGTTTTTTCGATAAGAATGAACACTATATAAGCAATATGTGTGTGTGTGTGAGGGTGTATGTGTCGGTGTATATAACAATAAAATTATTTATTATTATTCTCATGGCGAACAATTATTAGTCATAATTATTATTAAAAAAACGCTCAAACTTCTCAAAGTATGAAACAACATCGGAACAATGTACAATTGGTATTGTGCATTGTTCATTGAAATGATTGTTGGTTCCATTAAATTGTTATATGTAGTCCACCATATTGGAACTGTCAGTTCAAATTTTTCTACGTACACAACTAGCTATGTAAATGAAGATACATAAATTGTGTGACTGTTTTCAAAGTTTAGAGAATGGTAGCGAAGCGACGTGCTACATTAGACGCTGAATTAGTTAGATATTTACACAGAGACGTTGAAATATATAGGTTATGTTAGAAGTTGAATTACACGGTAATATCCAATTTCAATAAGAAACGTCATTTCATTAGTAATTGTTGTAATTTTTATGAAAATACCTCCATAGTATGAAGTAGATATATGTAGAAGAATACAACGATAGAAAGATTGATCAAGGAAGACCGTATTTAATAGACATTGTAGTTGAAAAACACAGTTTAGTTAAGATTCAAGTGAGATTCAGAGCAGCAGACATTTGCTTTCAGCGAAACATGCGTCTAGTTTTTAATGCAACAGTCATGGCGGATGTTGTAAGGTTAGTGTACACATATTTAAGAATTAATCAACATTTTTTATTATAAACCGCTGCAAATTGAGGAAAAAAACACTTTTGAGCAAGAGTTCTTAACATAAATAGCATAAACTTCGATAGATATTTCGCTGAAATATTTTTTTTTTTTTTGCAATAACGAGCATGAATAAACATTAGATATGAAATCGACAAAAATTGTTTGATATTTGTAGAAAAAATATATGATGACGCAATCCATTGATAAATTAAATAAGCGTAATAATTATTATTGATTAATTACACAATAATTATTATTGATTGAAGATATAAGACGCATACGTCGTTCGTTATATTTTAATAGTTTTTTTCTTTATATATATTCGCAATAGCAGAATTCTTTACAGATATTATCAAAATCAGAACTGACAGATCAATGTTAATAGTTTTTAATTAATTATCTGATCAATTATAACGCGAATGCTTATCACAATTCAATTCAAAAAGACGTCCATTTTTTTAGGATCTATATACAAAATACTGTTTCATTAAAAGTCACATAAATAAAAAATAAATTTTTATAATAAATTATCAAATAATATTCATCTTCAAGTTAAGAATATAAAACAACACATTTCTCCGTAATTCGTAGAATATTTACGTAATCTGATAACTGATTACTTTTAATGAAACAATAATTTCATTAATATTATTCTTTTAGAAAGCAGCACCTATTTTCATAAAAAAGAACAGACATCATCAGTCAATTATATATTATGTGAATGTGAATTTATTATTATTAATTATTAGTAATTAATAAATAGCATCTTCATTTTCTTTTATTAATCATTGGTATTCACTAGAACATGTAGCAATTTCTCTCTCCTAGTAAGTTTAGTTTTTTTGTGTTTTTTTTTATATAATTTCGTTAATGTTGGTAATACATTATTATTGATATGCTATATAAAAACATATGTATATTATAGAGAATTGAGAATCTAGTGTGCCTTGTAAAGGCAAAAACGAGTAATGCAGTGATATATTAGTTAACAGAAACATTGTTATAGTGCATTAGATGTCAGATTCTACAAGAAATTAATACATAACCCATTCTTTGTTACATCAAAAAACATCTGTTTGACATTTGTCATTGCATTTGTTAATTCCCGGATTTAGTAACAGATGGCGTGCAGAACCTGTCATCCAGCGCAACGGTAACACCTAACCTAACACTACAAGATGAGAAGGACTCGTAACATAACCTTACATCAGATCACACTTATCTTTTGCTGCATTTCCACGCGGTGTCTTCCCGCCCACTTGTAGACTGACGTTCCTGGATTTCTCCAAGTTCAGCAGCTCCTGGAACAGTTGCTTGACGTTGTGGTTAGTCTTGGCTGACGTCTCCATGAAGGACACGCCCCAGGAGCCCGCCTCGGCTTGCCCTTCGGTCGCAGTTACCTCGCGAAGTTCAGCACTCTCGTCGCATTTATTGCCGACCAACATTACAGGTATTTGTGTCAAATCGGGACCTTTCAGTTCCTTGATCAACTGCAAGATGGCGAAAGTGAGGTTAATGTTGTCGTATTTAAGAATTATCACAGTGTTTTTGACGGTTTGAAGGTAGAAAAATGGTAAATATATACGTACTTCCCAGATAGGACGTAGTTCCTCCAAACTCTGCCTGCTGGAGACGCTGTAGACAAGAATAAATGCGTGTCCCTTGCTTATGGATAGTCGTTGCATAGCAGGGAACTGGTGTGAACCAGTCGTGTCCGTTATTTGTAACGTGCATATGTTTTTATTACAACTGATCACCTAAAAACATCAACAAATCAGAAACAAGTGTCTCGTTGTGTCAAACAAAATAAAACAACTGTACTTACGTCATATTAACTGAACTTAGCACACAAATGAAAGCGAAAACATAAAGACAGCACTAACAACTGTAAAGAGAATCACAATAACTGGTACATACAGAACAAATAATAAAAGCAACGAAATAAGTACGAAAATTACAGTGCAACATTTACGACGAAACATTGAAATTACTTCAAACAGAAACAGTTGTTGATACACGTAGAGCTCGATATGAAATCAGTTTATAAGAAAATAATAATACAGCATAACTTTATTTGATAATACGGAATGAAACAGCAAAATAAACCTTGCTTTGCGATAAAAGGAATGTATATTGGTGATAAGAAAATATTACATACACAAATGAACTTTCATTTGAACATTGTAGCATGCAATAACGATTTTAATCCAACCGCAATTGTTTACCATAATTGACAGTTTATTAACGCGTGTATTGCAGGAATTACTAACAATAAACAGTAGATTTCTACATCATTATGAGACATATCTAAGTTTCAGTGTGAAACTGTCAGAGAATACTAGCGACATACCTGTCTGTACGTGTCTTCAATGGTAGGTATATAACTCTCCCGGAATGTCCCTTTGACAAACCGCAAGACAAGAGAACTCTTGCCAACACCACCGGCGCCAAATACAACCACACGATAATCGTTACTTTGTTCTGGCATACTGCAATTATTCTGTATACCGTTCGTTATTAACAAACAATTTCTAGTAACATCGCTTCACAAACTGCCAAAGATGAGGTTATATCACACACACGTCGATAACAACGTAACATTTCGTTTGTGATTCATGGTGTCCCCGTACGTAACAAAGTAACACAGACGAATGCAGTTAGTATTTGTTGCACGTACAACACAATATTATATGTTTATTACAACAAAAATATGCAAAAAAATATGACGTCACAAACTGAAGCTAAAAAATACTTGTATTGATTGGCCATTTCATAAATGTTTATATGCGCGCCATCTGTTTACCGTGCACCGTATCAAGAGGTCAAATTTAGTTTTTTTTTATTGTTTTATTAATAAAACTAGAGCAATAAAATTACCTAAATATTTGAAAAATAATATGAATCTTATAAACCCTCTATTATTAAAATTATTGCGCATAAGCTATGATTCTAAATGAAAATGGCAGAACCATACGTCAGTGGTTCTTAACTTTCTTACATTTTTGGATTTGCTGGAAATGTTTACAATTCCTGGTTTTTTACTAAACAGTTTTTTATAATTACATAGTTATTTTTATTTATTATACATTACACAAAATAGTTAACAATATAAAATTAAGTAGAACAACTTCATGATGAGAAAATATAGCTAAATTCTAAAAATCATAAATTAATATCGATAAAAACTGATAGATCACTGGTTATTATCGGTCATTTTGTTTTCTAAAATTGTTACTGACATGCTGTTGAAGCAGATTGCTTCAAAATAATCCGAGAACTTTTTCAAGAATTAACAATCACCACCTCCACTAGTTAAATTAGGTTCGGGCTCTGAATTTTTCTTTTTTGCATCACCCGAAACATGATCACCTTTTGCGTCACTAATTTGTCTTCGATTCTTGCTCTTACATGCACTTTTCTTTGCTACATTTGATACTGGCTCGTTATCTGTCATTGTGTCAACATTTGAATTTCCCGGCTCACATTTTGACAGCTCGCCTAACCTTACATTACTTGTATCGTTGATTTGCAAGTTACGTTGACCGGTCTGCACGGGAGCCTCGCGAATAACATGTGTTTCGTGATACGGCAGTTCCTCGATACGTTGATTCGTTAAACGATAATCATTCCGTGGATTGTGCCCGCTCACGGAGAACGATAGCAGATGATAGAACAAGTTCAACCTGACATTGCCTCGGAATATAAACGTCAGTATAATGCCAACTAACAAACAGAGAAACCCTAGCGCAATTGGGAATATGATGATATTGTATGGCCAAGGGATAGCATCTGAAACAAACATTACATATAAAGTATTAAACATTACTGAGAAGCTAGCATAACCTCATTTATACATTGCAAAGATACAATTAACTAAATATTTGAACAGCAGACTGCGAAAATAATATTTTAAGTTATCATTCGTCTACGATCTAGAATTGTATGATATCTGATACAATACATATTAATCGGGCGGTGACTTGAACCGAATCTAATTGATAAAAGGTTTAAGAAATTAACAGTAAATGGTGTTGAAATGAGTAAAGAAAATATCACACAGATTGTAAACATGATTAGCAATAGTAGTAATGGTGTCAGGAAGACATTAACACCCCACGGAAGACTATCTGTAAAGAAATAATAAACAAAATAGTGACTAGCAACTATTAACTAGATATTAAGATGAATAAATGACAGTATATAAAACAGTTAGCGAATTTTAACTTTGCAAATGTTGGCAACAATGTTACATACCGAATATTTGACGACATGTACCACTAAATGCAGCGCCCAGCGTTAACAGAGGCCCTTTTACCAAATCTGAGAACATTTCTGACAATACAAGGCCCGGAGATATTGTCCAAAATATGTCTTGATAGTTTACTTCATGATATTTCTTGCAAGCATCTTCTCTTCCTATAAATTAAACACGAAAAGCTTAATTTAAAACAGCAAATACACGTCAAATAGTTTTCTTACTGAACACGTTCCAGAAAAATTGCCAAGAATCCAAATTTTCTGGATTACATTGCAATGGTAGTTCTTTATACCGGGATCTGTACGTCATTTTCTCGATTTCGGCTTTCTGTTTGTAAAAGAAGTGATAAAACAAGAGTATTTATTTAGACTAATTGTTAACTAACCTTATATAGATGCACCCAGGTGAAAATAAAATCAAATATTACAAAGTTGAATATCAAGAAATTCATCACATACAACCAGTAAAAATTCGCAAGAAACATTCTGTAGATAATGTACAAATAAGCACAAAACACAACAGATATAATGCCTTCTTTCGTTAAGAGTACTTTGAGAAATTTATGAAAATAACTTTCCACAAACTCTTGTACATATTGGTCAGTTGGCTTGGTAAGTAATTCACTTAGAATTGCGTCGATTTCTACCAGATCCGCGTATTCATCTAAACCGTTCGCAAAGTTCCTCAAAGTTTCAAACTTATGTGTATCGATTTTGAAAAACAGATGACCACTGTACGTGTCTTCATTGAAATTGTCTTCGTGAAGAGCGTTCAGTAGTAAATTAATCGTTCTCTTTAAGAACACGCTGGACTTTTTGTCTGATAAATCACAAATACAATTGGAAGAACCTTTATTTTCGTCTTTGTAATAATCATACAACGGTAATTGTCCATCGGTATATGATAAATAATCGGCGGATGGGCTCATATCGTGTGGATCAACCCAATCTTTAGGTATTTCAGAATTTACGCAATGTACAATACATAATAGGCAAATCTGTAACGAATTTTTAATAAACACTTGTTCGAATATGGTTATAGGTGCATCTTACCGGTAAATGCCAAAACATTTGTAAAGCCATTGTGTGCGATTGCTTAACTAACAGATATTATGTACTATTGTCTACCTATGATAAAACGGGACATCCCCGATTAAATTATTTATTATCTATTAAACTGATTACTGTCAATACAAAAATGCCAAATGTCAGTTACAACTAACCAGGGTATCTCAAAAGGTACATATGATGTATTTTTTAAATTTTAAATTCTGTAAATCTCGTATATTTTAATATTAAAAAATGTATGAATATATTTCCAGTATAACAATTATTAATTAAGACGTACAGATTTTAGTAACTTTATTTATAAAAATTATATTTAAATTACAATTTTGGGTGAACTGGTATATATTTTGACATGCGCACTAATACTCAACTCTGGTTGTCATAATTTTAAAGTTTGTGGATTGTAGGTTACAAACAACACGTGTTTAAGTAACATTCTTGGTGTTTTCCTTCCTTTATTAAATTTTCACGATGGCCGGACCACGAAAGAAGCGTACGGTTGAACAGAAACCCGATTCAAACAGTTCGGAAAGTGAATCGGAAAACATGGAAGTTGAAGGGGTACGTTGTAGAATTTTGTTAATATGGTGTAATATTTTCCTAATTGATATCCGTAGACTTTAGAAGCGGATTTTGAGGGCCGAAATCCGGATGCATCTGATTTTCACGGCATTCAACAGCTGCTTAAGCAGTTGTTCTTGAAAGCGCATATTAATTTGACGCAATTGAGTGACATGATTATTGCTCAGCAAGGTATTGGCAGTGTTCTGAAGCAAAGTATGGACGATGATGATGATGATGAAGACGATGACGATGACTCGAATTCCAATGACGTATTTGGAATTACAACTATTATTAATTTGACAGCGAATAATGTAAGTGTTCCATGTTTTTTAAGATTAAATGCATGAACTTTTCGATTATTTTTGCAGAAAAATGAATGTGTCAAACAACTTTTTGAAACCGTGAAGACGCTTGCGCAAAAGCATGCGTCTACAGAGATTGAAGAACAGTTGAATGGTATCTTAACGAATGACAATAAAAAGTTAGGTTTACTCCTAAATGAACGGTTTATAAATATACCGGCGAAAATTGCCGATCCACTGATGGATTCTTTACAAAATGAAATCGACAGGACTGCGAAGAAAAATCCGAGTTATAATTTCGATTATTTTCTGATGATTTGCAAGACATATAAACAATTGAACAAGGAGAAAAAAGGTTAGTACTGTGCAAAATATAATATTGAGCGTATTTACATTTCAGTTTTGACGTTTTAGACGAAGGTATTTTGTTCATAAATGCCGAAGAAGAGATATTCGCCAAGGCTAGTGACATTAGCTTTGAATTCAGTGTTGCCAACGAGACGGACACTGGTGTTGGTGGTCTGTGGACGGAGGATGACAAACAGATGATACCACAACGTCGCGTTCTGGTTATAAATGCACAAAAATTCCCTAACATTGTACAGAATGTCAAAAAATTTGTGGCTTAAATAAATCTAAGATCTAAAAAACATTTTTTATTGATTTGCGTACTAATTGTTATTAATTTAACTAATTTGCACTGGTTTTAAATCTCGATTAACATATTCCATAATTATGTTTAAGAAACTTTGTTTGAAGTTGAATTCACTATGATTCTTTATTTTAATCATATGTATACAGATAACGGTTATCAATCAAACTGATAAGTAAATATTTAGGTAATATTATAATGCATTTGGCAGCAATGTGGTTTCATTTTTGGATCAGCTGTGTTCTATTAATACTCATATTCCTTTCAATTTTATTGCAACTTTATTCTATATTTATTGCCAGGTAAGACATTCTATTAATTTACAAATTGTATTATCTAAATCTTACATCTTTCAGAATAAAATCAACACAAATGCAATTATAAATATGGAAGGAACCAGTGGCCATCAAACACCGGTAACGTCAGATTGCAGCAAGTTTATCTATACTACGATAACCGGCAACCAAATAGAGAATTTGAATTTAAATTATTACAATTCATCTGCGGTCAATATTGGTGACATTCGAATTGACTACTGTCCAGCACCCGTACCTACATTTATAGGCAGATACGAGGAACTGGAACAGTTGAAAACGTTATTAAGTGACCATCAGGTAGTTGCATTGGTTGGAATGGGCGGGCTGGGCAAGACCCAGCTAACCCGGAGATATGCTTCAGTGAATAAAGCAGTGTACCAGTACAGATATTGGCTGGAGTCTGAAACGCCCGACAGACTTGTCAAATCATTCAACACTCTTGCAAAGAAACTCACCATAGAATGCTGTGATAATGAACATGAGACTGTCAATGACGTGTACAAAATGTTAGAAAATGGCCCGTTGTTACTTGTATTTGACAACGTTGACAAACCGGAGCACGTGTATGAATACTTACCAACACGAGTTGACCTGTCACCAGAGAATATTGTACATGTGCTGGTCACCAGCCGGTGGACAGACTGGACCTGTGATGAACTCATAGCATGCTATCCATTGCCGCCGTTAAACATTCCAGTCAGTCTTGAGTTATTGGAGAGAAAAATCGGCAAAACAAACATAAACGCCATGAAATACGACTGGGAAACGCTTGTCAGTTTATTAGGACATCTGCCGCTTGCAATACAAGTGGCCGCAGCCTACTTACAGAAACGCATTAAACACAATCGAGATGTACGTCAAGTATTAGCAGATTACATCGAACAACTGAACAACGGAGCTGTAAGATTATTAACGGAATCGCTAACCGAGTACGGTAATCGATCAATATACACGTCAATGCTGCTAACCTTAGAACAGCTGGAGAAAATGGCGGACAGTGAATCAAAGTTGGCCCTGACACTGATCAACACGGCGGCCTATTTGAATCCTGACAGAATATACAAGAAGCATTTGTTGAAATTATTAAATAATAGCGACAGTTCATATATTCTGGACGATGCTCTGGTAATACTTACGGATTTGTCATTGTTCAATCAGGATGTTGACTGGAATGGTGATATGTGTTATACAGTGCATCGAATTATTCAAACCAGTGTACGTCATAATCAGTCGGTGAAGAAAACTGCTGATGTATGTTATACACACGCATTGAAGTGTACAATGAATGATGAAATATTTCCCGATCCGTACGTGTTCAAATACATTGACGGACGAGCACCATCTGTTGTCGATTTTTGTAACCTATATCCGTCATCGCGGTTATTAGCATACCTTGTGCCGAAGAATTTGACAGTTCTGGAAGCCACCTTTCAGATAATGACTCCGAAGCAGGTACAGTTAATGGTGAAACAGCATGATTTTGTAAACTGTGCGATACAAAGTGACAATTTACCTATGGTACAATTACTGTACAAGTTTAGTGCAAAGAACGAGCAGTTGTTTAGTGAAAAAGGTGAAACATTATTACATTGTGCTTCTAGTTACGGACGTACGGGCATTGTGAAGTGGTTACTTGAAAATGGTGCTTGTCCATCTGTACAAGACATGACTGGATGCACACCACTTCACATAGCTGCCAAGCAAGCTCAATATGAGATAGCGCGACTTATACTGGCCAAAGACACGACCAGTGTACGTGTCAAAAACAATGACGGTGCAACACCCCTGCACTGTATCTTTTATTTCTGTAATAGCACCGCCGCCATTTTGTCTACTCTTCGTGTGCTTATTGAGAACGGTGCTGACATTTCAAACGTGGATACAAGGAATTGCAAAATTCTACATTATGCCATCGATTCTGCTGATAGTGAACTCGTATCAGTCATTCTGAAGTGCAACGCGGAACTTTTAAACTTAGAAGACGAGTGTGGACAGACAGCAATGCAAGTTATACCATGTTGTGGACTAAATGCGAATAACGACGAAGTAGATGACAACAGTGTTCTGTCAACTATTCGTGTCTTGCTGCAACATGGTGCGGATGTGCCAGATGTACAAGCACTGCATTTTGCAGCTAAATGTGCCGATAGTGAACTTGTGTCGTTACTTCTTACAAGGAACAGTGAACTTGTGAATAAAATATATTGGGACGGCCGGACAGCACTGCATGTTATAGGTTATAATGACGCGGATGTGAATGTCGAATGTATTTTATCAACTATTCGTGTACTTATTGGTTACGGTGCGGATATTACAATAAAGGATAAGCGGCGACGTACCGTACTTCATGCGGCAGCCGCTGGTGCTTGTGCGGCAGCAGTGTTGTTTATTCTTGAACTCAATAAAACGCTTATCAACATGGCGGATGACAACTGTCAAACCGCATTGCATGTTATACCGTATGCTAATTCATTTATACATAACGGACGAATTCTCGCGACTATACGTGCCTTGGTTGAAAATGGTGCGGATCTCACAAAAGTGGATATACAGGGCAGTACTGTACTGCATTTAGCAGCTCGCAGTGCATGTTCTACAGCAGTGTCACTAATTCTCGAACTGAATAAACATGTTATTAATATAGTGGATGAGCACGGGCGGACACCATTGCATGTTGTCCGCGGTAGATCTGCTCTGTTTGGAAGGGATCACAGCTTTAAAACAATTGCACGGGAACTAATTAAGAGCGGTCTGTCGCTGGACAGCAGAGACAAAACAGACCGTACACCACTGGACACTGTACAGCCAGAATTTAAAGACATATTGCTACAACTGGCGGAAGAATGCAATGTGCAAACGGTGAAACGTCAGAGGACTAAATAACCGGCAGATCTAACAATATTTACCGACTATACTTATAATTTGCACAGAAACTGTGTATTTATAATTATTGCTAGAAAAATATATAATTTATTAATAAATACCTTTTATATCTAGCGCATTATGACTTTTACGCCCACTCATTCATCATTAACTTTATTTTCCAAACTTCCAGTCAACAAATATTTTGGAGACTTTTTCATAGATTGCCTTCGACTTTGTGGGTAATAAATCTTCAGTTAGCTTTCTACATTCTGATTAAAATATCATTTGACATATTATTCAGTAATACACCAATTGAAGGAATAAATAAATACATAACCCTCCTTGCATAATCATCGTCATAACCTCGTTGGTACATAAACAACTATATTATTTACAAGTTGTATTATTTATTACATCAATTTATATTATAAATTTGTTTAGAATACCTAAAATACACCAATAGTTTGTTAATAACCACTTTGTTCGCCTTATAATACAACATATTTCACTTTTGAACCTTCACACATATGCACTTATCAGCTGTCGGTTCACAGCCGACAGCTGTCAGAAATCGGACGAGTCTTCATATTTCTACCAGGATCGCATACATCGGAAGAGATAAACCTGCACTTGCCGTAGAAAGAGAGCAACTTATATAGCTTTCTCTGTCTTACACATTGCTCTTATCTGAACGCCAAACGAACCAATCGGATTCGTCAATTCAGTGCTCGTATGTGATTGGCTGACACTGGTACTCCATAAGAGCAATGTGTTAGAGTGAGATAATTACATCTATTTGTCTCTTTCTATGTACTAGGTGTATTTTACCTTTTCGCTTACGTGTGATCCTAATACAAAGTGGAAAAATCCACCACTTTTGCTCTGAACTCATGCGTTTCTCCGCTTTAACCATAGATGACAGGACATAAATAGTTAAAAAAAAAAAACTTATTTTCATTACAGAAAATGGCTAAATTGTGTACAATTATCACGCAACACATAAATACAGCTATTATTTGTTTAAATTTACTTTAATAATTATTATTTCTCGTTATGGATATTAAGAAATGTTTAGTTACATTTCATTTTCACCACAACATTGTAGGAAATTAAATTTTATTCTATTGTCGACAATAGCTGTCAACGACTAAACAAATTTGAATCCCAACACCTAAACACCACAATTTTAATATTTTTACGTTATTATTATTCTGAATTTTTGTTTCAATATCAATTACAGGTCCTGTAATTTTATTTGTATATTGATTTTTGTGGAGAAATACGTGTTTTAGGTAATCTATTTTAGCGAATCTAGGATTGAAAATGAGTATTGCCAGCAGTAGTACTAGTTCAAATTGTTCATTGGGTGATAAAACTCATATGAAAGGATTCATAAGTGCTGCTCATGAATATTACAAAACAAAATCGGAAGAAACGGCGAATATTTTGAGTCGAAAATTACAGGTAGTGTCAATACTGAATGGTACAAATGTTGTGCAGTGTTGTGAATATAATTTTACTTTAGTTACTTGGTGTTTCGTTGGAAGCTAGTGTATTTGATCCTGAAAGCAGTGTTGTCGCGGAGTTCTTTGTCTCCTTGCATGAACTAATGCGCGGTCTCGACTCGCGGTCACCGCTTATGTGGTACGGTGCTGGAGTTTTACAGCAAGCGTGCAGGAATACAGCTGCACAAAAGGCACTCATAAACACGTATCAGTTTCTGCCGATACTGTCAAAACTCCTGGGTGATCATTTGACTCGGGACAAGAAACGTAAACTCTTGTGTTTGATGCAGGTTAGTTGACTAAATCTAAATTCAAACTTGTCGAAGCTTTTCTTGTTGAATATTTGTGAATTATTGTAGGAACTTACGTATGGCATAAATATCTCTTGGCAAATCTCATTTCTTCCACAACTGTTGGCTACATTAACTAGGTGGATTCAATCTGGTGAAGAAGGTACAACCGCACTAGCTTTGGGCGTTCTACTCAACTTGTGCCACAAAAATCTCCCTGTAATTTACACTTTAATGCGAACAATTAACACGAAACACTTTTTGCGCAATGTATTAGCATTGAAGGTATAAATTCATCATCATTTTTGTGTGCTTTTCTTTGTAATCTAATGCTGTATTATAGAATCCCTCTACAGAGATACAAGTAAGCAAGTTGTTGATCATCTTGGAGCATACAAATGGCAAAGTTCCCCAAGAGGACATTCTGAATTTTGTCACAATCACGTTTCGTTCCATTGTCGAGGCTTACGAGTGCAAAGATCTGATGCGGTTGAGGCATATTGTTGAGTTTTTTCTCGAAGTGCAGAACCAGTCGAATCATATAGATGCTGTGTCGATGTATGAGAACTATCACGATGATGTGCAACGAATTTTAGATGTGAGAATTAGATCTTAAGTAGCACTAATCGATGTAGAATTACAATAAAACGATATTTTCACATTGTTTAGGCAATTGAGAAGAACTTAACTACATCATCTACCAGTGTAGCTTCACAAATGGGTGATCCGCTTGACCTAGAGTGTATGTCCTTGCTGTTTGACTTCTTCCGCGCACTTATTGACCTAAAGATCAGCTCCGTGCAACCTTTGTACCCGCGAATTGTTACACTAGCGTTATCCTGGATCCAGACGGAAACTATAGCATCCCGTGCGCTATCCCTACTGTCAAGCGCGTTGCTCCAGAATGTGGAGACAGTCCGCGAACCCATCCAGAATGGATCAACAGTGCTTATCCACATTCTAGACACGACGCCAGTCTCTTCTGAAACTACAGCGATATCTGGTGACAGCGCACGTAAAGTAACAGCCTTGCTACATCTCCTAAGAAGTCTAGTAAGCCTACAGGAGCGGGCCGGCCCAAAGAACAAACTAGTCACCGCCTTGGAAGTGCAAAATACTGCACTAAAATTATTTGAACCCCTGCTGAACTCAACAGATCAAGCCGCATTGACCAGTGATCTGGTGGACATGTTTTTATACGCTATCGGTCTAGTCTGCGAACTAGGAAACCATTCAGACTCGTACAGAACTGGATTACGGCAGTTGTTGAGCCAGAAACCAGTACAAGCTGTGTTGGCACGCGCGTTCTTTGCACCAAAAGTCGAGAACAAGTCATTGATCTTCCAGATCTCCCGGGTACATGGGTTTCCAGTGAAAGAAGTTGCCCAGATCATGGACGAGATCCAGCCGCATGGACTGCAGGACAACGGGGACAAACAGCAAGGCCACCAGATGTACCATATGTTCGGAGATGGCTCACTATTTGCGCCCATCATGTCGGGTGCACAGGTTGAGCAGATCGATCAGGTAGAACAAACTGCTTAGATGTTCTGGCTGCGGTGTCTTATATTGCCTCTTTTGCTAGCTTATACAACGATTAAAACACGCATCATCGTCCAACCAACTCATGAACATTGCCACGTCGGAAGTAATGGAACTGTACGAGTATAAACTCGCATCACTAGGTCACGGCGAGCGGGTTGCGCAGGCCAGTCTAGAAGCGGCGGCTCAACATGCAGTACATCTGCAACATCGCGTGGCTCAGTGCTCGGCCGAGCTCAGCCGGTTGCACCAACTGCTCTACCATACCCAGCAACAGCAGGAGCAGGCGGAACGACAGCTGAAGAGCGCGCAGGAGCAAATGCATACTGTCAGTGCACGGTTAACAAAAGAACAGGTTAGTTTAGCTACATACTTCCATGTCATGCATGATTATAAACAGTAAAATACGTGGACGATCACAAAACAACAGCGCAAATATAGTTTATAGTATAGAATAAGTCTGTACACATGCAGAATCGGATAATAAGTATATATTTTAGGTTAGAAATAAGGAATTGAGCAGAAACATCGCGGAAAAGGAACAGACTATTAAGAATAATCAAGAGAAGATTCAGACAATCGACGCGGAACGCAATGAAGCTGTGCAGAATAACACGTACTTGAGTAAGAAGTACGAAGATCAAGTTTCGAAGAATATAGCACTGGTGAAAGCCTCTGCGGCGATTGAAACAAACTCTAAAACTCTTGAGGCTACCGTGAAACAGCGAACAGCTGAGCTGGCGGCTTGTAAACAACAAGTTGATACTGGCCTGGTACAGATCCGTGAATTAGAGGACTTGCGCAAACAACACGAAGCGGTGATTGCGAACAGAGACAAAGAATTAGCGGACACGCACAAGGAACTAACAGAGAGGAAGAAAATATTAGAAACTATTACACGTCTAACGACATCGTAATGTGGATTTGAATTTATCAGAAATTTACCGTAAATGAAGTAATGCAAATCTGTTTTTAGCTTTTGGCCTTTGTGATATATTATTGTGAATCTGAATAAGAATATTTTATAATGTATAATCTTCATTAGTTCCAGAAAAACACGCAAGACTGATTCGATTTGTAATTTGAATGTATTGGGTAAATTTTTATTGTAAATATGTCTCATGAGAATTCGCCCACATGGTATGCTGAAATTCAAGACAGTTTTTATATAAATAACGATATTTTGCACTATTTTTTACATTTTATTGTAAACTATATATATTTGTATACATTGTTGCATTTGTATAAAATCACAATATTACAGAAGTAATCATGGGTTTTTATTCAAAAATATATTATTAGATATATTTTCTTTATATATAATACTTAATGGTATAATAAATTTTATTCATAGATCAATTCTCAAAGAAAAAAACGTTCAACTATTCTACTCTGTAAAACATTCGTTTCGGAAATGTTTCATGGAAAAATAACAATGGTAACGAAAGAAAATATTCATTCTATAAAATCAACACACACTTTTTAAATGATATTTGTGCAGATGTCAAAAAAATTAACTCGAAAATCTGCAATAATTATTCTTTAACACATTTCACTAATCATAAATGATCCAGTTTTGATCTTGGATCAGTGTTGGTTTCTTCGCATTTGACGTTTATTCACGCGGAACCTAAAATGACATCGAACACACTTAACCTCGAATTATGATCTTTGACATTCGGTGTCAATATGGCGTGAATTAACCTCAAATCTTGGAATCCTAACAAATAATTCACATGAAACGTTACATGGCGCATTTGTTCACAGGCACCGTGCATCGGATGATATTTTTAATGTGCATTGGCAGTGTCAGTTTCGTCAGAATATGCACGTAATCCTGAGAAGTCTCGCATTTATCTTGTATTACCGCACGCACTTTGTCCCGGGACTGTTCCAGCAAACTACGGACGGCATTCGTGCTGTTCAAAATGTGAAAGTACCGTTCCGACTGATCTTCGCAGCGGGCCGTGTGTATAAACTTCTTTTTAACCGCAGCACAAGGCGTAAAGAACGCCGTTATGTACTTCAGAACGTTATCGTTCAAATTGTACTCATGCAACACGTATTCGTATATGTTCTCCGGTTGCAAATGGATGCAGAACGACATGAAAAACGAAGCTAGAGATAAATTATTGCTACACAATGGCACCGCGATAATGTGCTCAGTTACATCGGGCATTCCGAGACGGAATATCAATTCCCACACTTCAATCTGATACGGACAAGTGCTGAAATACTTGATCGTATTCTCGAGATCTTTCGTAACTAGTCGTACGCCTTTCGTTAGAAACCAGCCAATCACATCGAAGTATTTCTGTTTGCCCGTTTCGAATTCCAAATGTTCCACCTCTTTGAACAGTTTCGAGAAGATTCGTTGTTTACCTCGCAGTTTTATATCAAACCCGGGCGTGTTAAACACCAGACGGAACTGTTCGTAATCGTGCGGCAAGTTCCAGTACTTGGCGATCGACGCGACAAAGTCGGGATCTTTGAGCACAGTTGGGTAATGAATATGTCGCCAGACAAGTTCAAACATCTTGTAATCACCGAACATAATCGCCAAGTTCAACGGTGACAGTTTACCCGCGCGTGCATTGATGTCAGCGCCTCTATCGACCATGTCTTGCACCAGACTTAAAGAACGTTTGTTTACGGCAAACATCAGAGCAGTCCAGCCGTCAATGGCTGCAACGTTGAGATCTTGCGTGTACGGTAAGATCAAGTCTGCGCTGCATTCAGTCTGTTGCAAAGCCAACATGAGTGCATTCAGTTGATTCGACTCTGTTATGCTCGGGTCGGCGTTATTTTCCAGTAAGAACGTAATGACAGATCGCAAGTTACGTTCAATAGCGTAGTGCAGCGGTGTGTAACCGTTGAAGTCTTGGAAGTTAATGTTAGCACCATAGGCAAGCAACAGTTTCACCACATGTATATTCTCCCCGCTACATGCTAAATGCAACGGTGATATATCCTCGTTGTTAACAATATTCGGATCAGCACCGTGTTTCAACAACTCCTCAAAGATGCAAAACTTTGTAGTAGTTGTCTCAGCCGCGATTAACAGACTTGTAGCACCTTCAACGTTGCGGCAATTCACAGGAATATCCGGCTGATCTAACAGGATTCTCACCATAGCATCGCTGTAAAGAAATCAAGTTATATTGATGCACTTTTAACATGAACAAAGTATATACACTCGCATATGAACAGAGTATAAGCAATGGAAAATTCTAGACTAAAACAATGGAGAGACAATGTATTATAGTTATCAATTGTTTACTTGCATTTAGAATACCTTCGATATGAATCATTTTATACAACAAATACCGATGAGTAAGCAATGTAAACAAACCCGTCATATACCTGTTTTTCTTAACAGCAACATGCAGTGGAGACCATCCCAAATTATCCTGTACGTCGACTCGTTTCCGTTTTCTTATTAATTTCAGCAGTTCTTCCACATTGTCATCCACTATTGCTTGAGTTATAGCCGAACAACAAAAATTCGCCATTTTTATAGGTTAGTTGTCTACATAACGTACACACCGTCAAAACACAAATAAATGAATGACCATCAAACTGTTGCACACGTCGAACACATTTAGTAACATTTCATTTCCCTAGCACTAGATTGGTAACGGGTGGTGACATTGTGATATTTTCAAATATGTTTTGAAAATTGGTACTTTTTATGTTTGTGATAAAAAATAATGACATACAACTATTAAAATGTATTTTTTATGATAAATTAAAGACTGTGTTAATTTTTTGTTGTTATATTAAATAAATTTTACGCAAAAATATTGCTTCCATGGTTGAAGATGACAGATTATCACAGAAGATATAGTAACATTTTATTTCCCTAGCACTAGATTGGTGACAGATGGTAACATTGTGATGTTTTCAAATATGTTTTGAAAATTGGTACTTTTTAGGTTTGTGATAAAAAATAATGACATACAACTATTAAAATGTATTTTTGGTGATAAATTAAAGACTGTGTTAATTGTTTGATGTTATATTAAATAAATTTTACACAAAAATATTGCTTCCATGGTTGAAGATGACAGATTATTATCAACAGAAGATACAGTTACAGAAGATATCAGCAGAAAGAATAGTTGCAAGCAATGTAAGTTGACTAGACTTGTAAATATATGTACATATACAGATTTATCGCTGAAGGAAAAGTATTTAAATGTATATACGGACTGAATTACTCTGAATAATATAACAATTCTGAGAAATTGTTTTACTTAAAGTTCACAGTTTATGTAAGAGTATAGCCACATATAAATTACAAGGCGGCAACATTAAAATACCAAACTTAAACTTCAATATTCGAGAACCTGCATCTATAAACTGAACATTTTTAAACCTAATATTTACTACAAACTCATATCGGAAACATTTTTGACATACATTACTTACGTTCTAACAAATAAATAAATACTAAATGACAGTAATGTTTACTTAAATACTTATAAATGTAAAACACGTATTTGAAATATGAGTGATGATCAAATACAGTAAGGTAATATATTTGAAAGATTATGTATTTTTTTTTTTTGGTTATTTTTATGTAATATTAACAGCAAAAAACGTTAACAAGACTAAATATGTTCGACAATTTCTGTGATAGTCATTGTTGAACATATTTTGCACCGGTTTCCGTAACAAATACGTTATTTTTTATTTAGACCTTCTCACTTTCCGGACTGTATTTCGGCGGGGGAGTGAAGTACTCCATGTTAGTTACTAGCGCCTCCGTATCTGTCGCCTCCGGCACTGGTATCGGCTCCCGTTTCTCCGATGCGAATATCAACCAGATACCAAGCAATACAGCCAATAAAATCGCAGATATTAGCATCCAGCGGGGAATCCCCGAGTTCCGGGACGCACAGTCTAGCCAATCACCGGCCGGTTGGTACTGTTTGATGGTCATATCCGGTGGTATACCGTAATTATCAACCTTGCAATCAATCCAGTAAGTAGAATATTTATTTTTAGTATTCAATCTGATACTCACTCCGTCATTTATCGGCATTGTACGAATATGCGTCTCGGGAATCTTATACTCAACGCTGTAGCCGAAATCTAGTTGACCACGCAAACCCGGATCAGCTAAAATGTCCATCTCAACCTGATCCAACTCGGGCTGGATCACCATTATGTTAGCATGGCCTTCTTGTTCAATATACAAGACAAAACCACTGGCAATTTCAGCCTAAAATAGTTGATAGTTGAGTAAAAAATACCGTAGAAGAGTTTAATTGTCTGTTTACCTCTTTTTTCTTCTGCATTTCGCTACATCCCAAGCTGCAAGCTTCGAATTCGGGCGACTTATAAGCCTCCGAGCAGGCTAAAACAGATTATCTCAGTACAAATAATGTTAGCGTGAAATATTGCATTGGTACGTACATGAATAACAATCATTCTTCGTCTTATTAACATTCAAATCACCCTTGGCATCAATTATATTAAACAACCTACATCCTCTTTGACAAATGTCATTTGCGTTATTAACCTAAAACAAAACATTGAACCTTCAAATTTGGCAGGAAATGTACAGGTAAAGCCACGTTAAGTACACATAATTAATATTATATACTTACGAGTGGTAACAGGAAAAAATTATCGCCGCAAATTTCTTTACAATCATCCCTTTTTAATGATAAATCGTTTAAAACAACACTTGCACTAATGAAATGCACGAATAAGATGATCACTAGACAAGCGCTGTATTTGTGTCGAGACATTTTCTAACGTAAGGACGATTTTAATTGAAATATGAGCAGCTACTAGTTTATTTTTTGTAAATTCTGTTTAGAACTGTCAAACGGCGATAAAGATGACGGTATATACGTTTCGTGGCGTAAAGAGAGAACACAAATATTGATGTTTCGTTGAAGCGAATACAGAATAGTTTGTGGTGCATGTACGACAAAGATAGATATACTAACGTCTGAAGTGAGTCACATGCCAAGAATTGTAATTTGACACTTGCAAAACAGAAATTTGAACTTCCACATGAAATAAAATATTACTGTCAATTGTTTCATTAATGTTTATATTAAATTAAAATAATCTGACTCAAATTCAATATTCTGATCAAAAGGTACGTTATATTGCTAATTTCAGTTTGAAAATATGACATTTCGAAATAAAAATATACAATTATAGAAATATAATTCACTACTAATATTTTATTGGTTTTTATACGAAATATTGTACATTTTCATATTTAATTTTACATATTAAAATTGCTTTATCTAAATATTGGGTAAAACTTGTGATGTAAATGTATTTTCTACTTGTGAAATTTGCTGCTAAAACGAAATATACTGAATATGCATTATAATTATGCAATTATATCTATTCACAAAATTCACTTTTAACATAAATATACATAATTCTATTACTTAAAACAGTCAAATTTCAAAAAACCAGCGATTCAAATCTACAAATACAAAAATTAACAAAACGTCATATTACAAAATGGTTTTATTGTTAAAAATTCATCTTTTAACTTTTATACAACATTATCCTAAGTTTTTCATCGGCACACACAGGTATGTACTGGCCCAAAATGGTACGTGACTACTTTTTCGTTGAACCAAATCCCGAGAATCCCATAATCGTGCTAAGTTCATTCTTCTGGTCACTCTGATCGTCCAACATCTCTTCTAATTTTCGTTTTTTCTCGTTCCGTTTCTCCCGTCGGTACTCCTTCATGCGTTCTTCTTCTTCCGCCAACTCTTGCATTCGTTGCGACATGTCGTACTCTTTTTTCTTCTCCTCCATTTTCTTTTTGTTCTGTTGAAATCGCTGTTTCACTTGATCCAGAGAGCTGCGCTCGATGCGCATGCTCATACCCAGGTTGCGTTGATGTTTTTTGCCGTTAATGTGATCCAAGAAGTTAATTGAATCTTTGACGACGCAATCACAGACATTACAGTAGTACCCGCCCGATTGGGACGTCGGTGTGTTCTTGTTGATGACAACACTTTTACCCAACTTTGAGTCCAGGTCAACTTTGTACTCGCGTTGTTTCAACAATTCCCGTTTTATCGGTGGCCCCTTTTTACCCGATTCATCGTCCTCTTCCTCTTCGGCTTTCAGACGTTCGGCCGCTAGTTTCTCGTACTCTTCGCGGTCCCATTTTCGTCTGTGGTCATCGGGTCGCATTGCCATTTTCAGGTAAAATTTGTACTTTTATATCTGAAACATTGAATTTGATACAGAAAAGTTGATAATAGAAATATACACTTCAATGTGATGATACTCAGGTATTTTAATTGATGCGAATACTAATAATTAATCATCTAATACTCTTCAACAAGTATTATTGTTTATAACCTGAACTGTCAAAACATTCTAACCAAACATTTACACACTAAATTCACCAGTAAAAGTACTCTGCCTATTTATAAACATACACGAAATTACACAGTATTAATTACGTTACACAATCAATCGTTTCGTACAATGTATTTATTATGTATGAATAATTCCAATATTTCTTACAATTCCGTCTGTCAAACGCACCTGTCTGTTTGTGTGCGTGCGTGTGTGTGTGTTATTTAAAATGGCTGCTGCAGCTGACGAGCTATGTAAGTATGAGCAAAGAAAAATTATTTATTGCGTAAATATGCACATGTATTACCGTACAGTAACATAGAAAATCAAGAAAAAATACTTCGAACGTATATAATGTTCATTGTAGTGTTGTGTGATGTATTTTCTGTAATATTAATTCGTTTGGATCAAATCAAAAATTGTCTGTCATTCAAGCCGATTTTGTAGGAAATCTGTTAGCGGCTGGGCGGGTAGTGCCTTCTAGATTTGAATTGAATATTTAGGTTGCGAATATTTTATCAATAACCACGTAGATTTTTTGTTCATCTTACCAAAAAAACAATGAATAATAGTCTTACTTTGAAATATAAATTGTCTTTCAGTACTTTTGGAACGTGTGTTTTTGCGAATTGGTTCTGCTGATACCGATGAACAATTGCAAAATGCCGTTTCGAAATTTCTACCACCAGTGTTACTCAAACTGTCATCGC
This sequence comes from Carabus problematicus, assembly GCA_963422195.1. Taxonomy (NCBI): domain Eukaryota; kingdom Metazoa; phylum Arthropoda; class Insecta; order Coleoptera; family Carabidae; genus Carabus; species Carabus problematicus. The sequence goes on from OY728578.1 coordinate 19,545,598, forward strand.
AGCAAGAAGGAGTTAGAAAAAAGGTATATAATATTACTCGTCACATTCACACATGCTTATAAAACAACCTGTTATTACAAAATATACACATTTCTGTCTTGGTTAGGTGATGGAACTGTTAGTTCACATAAACAAACGGATCAAAAGTAGACCGCTAGTTCAGTTACCTGTTGAAGCACTGTTGTTACAGTACCAAGATCCTTCGGCTAGTTCATTTGTAACTGTAAGTCTGATATTTACAACCATACATTCAAACTAAACTATGAAAATGATGTTTTCAATAATCTTTTCAATTTATATCGTCAAAATTGGTCTTACTTGTCACTTTTCTCGTAGAACTTCACAATTATCTACATCAAACTGGGATTTCCACGATTGCCAACCGTGAAACAAGCGGAACTAGTGCCATCTATGCTGAACGCACTAGAAGCAAAGCCGCAATCACACCAGGACAGTTTACTGATGTTGATAATTCCGCTGTTGGGTCACGTGACCGTCCCATCGGATCCCGTGAAACGATCCTCGCTATTTGGTTTGAACGAGAAGCCGCACGTTGCCAAGCAACTGTCCGGACTTATGTTAGATATGCTGTTGTTACCTTACGGGTGCGTAACGAACATTAACACTTACAATCTGTATCCTAGATTGTTTATTTATGAACAGTGCAACCGTGCAACCACCTCAACCGACCACTGCAGCCGCACCCTCAGCTGATGTTGCCTTTCCTATACCGCCTGGAATGTCACAATACACTTACAAACGTGTCACAGCCGACACGCCCTTGAAAGCCGAAGATTTGGAGCAAATAAAGCTCGGAATTGTCAAGTTCCTGGCGAATGGAATATTCCCCGATGCAGACATCCTGTTGCATCTTGTTGTAGCCGCCGCGGACACTCGGTTCAGTGTTGCCAACCTCGCGGACTTGGAGTTGAAGAAAGTTATCGGGTAAGGCGTGCACGAAATCACATGTTTCACAAATCATGACATTGTCTTGTAGTGGATTAGATTGGAGTTCAGCCGTGTTGGCTACACCGCTGTATAGGTTGTTCCTCGGCACCCAAGGGAACATTAAACCAGAGAACAAGAAGTCACCAGCGAGCACCAGGATACGCTTGAAACTACTGCATTACCTTTGCAAGGTTACCAGTGCTGGTTTCGTGATACCGGCTTGCATTCAGGTAAAACATCCTTGGTACTTGGTTCTACAAGATTATGTTGCAAAATGCACTTTGTTTTAGGTTGTTTTTGATTCATTGTACGGCACAAACACGAACACTCGGCTGAAAAGTCTCGCATTGACGTTTACAACAAATATAATTCAATAGTAAGTATCATATTACACATTGTCAGTTCCGAAAATCATTGTTAATAAGAAGTAATATGTTTGTTTTATCAACTTGTCACTTGTAGTTAAGATCACGACGCGTTTTGAACTCATTTATGTCTATTGGTATTCATTTTCTAAGGCACATGTAAGATATTTGTCTGTTTTAGTGCTGAAATGAACGCTTTAGAACCTGTCGGTCGGCTTTTGCTCTGCGGGCTGACGAAACTAACCGAGGAAGGTGAACCCGTGCATCAGGCACAAGCGTACGTTATCCTGGGGCTCCTAGGACGACGCATTCCCGCCTTGTTCAGTAATGACTTGGGCCTGTTGGAGACGTTGTTTAAAAAGTTGGTCTCGGAGACTGCCGATGTGAGATTTCAGATTCGGTAAGCTCAGCATTCACTGATATTGTTTACAATATGCTAAATCATTCATTGATATAATTTATACCACTTTTAATCCAGAAGGTCGTGGTTTATATAATGCTAAATCATTCACCATTATTTATAATGCTCAACCACTGTAAATATTTCAGAGAAGGCATGCTGAACCTTGTGTCAGCTTATCGGTACAATGCCTCGGCCAATTCAGACGACACAAGCAGCCTAGACGACTCGAAGATGATGCTGCTGCACTCGTTGTTGAGCCAGTACATGGACGCGGATGAGCCGATGGTCAGGTTCGTCGCAACACGGTACATGGCGACAGTATTTCCACCTACACATGTCCAATCGAAGTACCTGTTACTGCTAGCGTCAGGCGATACGTAAGTAAACGTCACAAACCTTGTATTTCTGCATCAGATCGCTGTATTTCGCATTTCAGCAAAGACGAAGTATTCACTGAAGCTTTGAAAGCTCTCTATGGGACCGTACACAAGCAGGATCTTAGCTATAACGCCGAGAAACAAGAGAAACCTGCGGTTCAACTACCACCGTTTCGAGAATTCATCCAGTACGTCTATAACGAGTCAAATGTGAGGTTACAGAAGTCGCAAAGCTGTTTCACCCAAGGCAATCATGTGCTACCGTTCTTGCCACAAGTTTACAAAGAGGTACTGTCATTTTACTCTTATATTTTCGTATAATTCATGTGTGATTGTCTGTTTCAGCTACTGGTTTATCTACGAATGTGCCTGATCAAAGATTTAAACGTGCCATTCATGCGCCAGATCACTAAACACCCGACAGAAGTATCGCCAGTGATCGCTAAACATCTACAAACATTCCTGGATGAGAATTACGTGCTGGACAAGAACCCGCTGTTGCAGTACTTGTATCTTACGAAGAACTTGTTGAAAGCAAGTCCAGGTAAATACGAATAATAACTCAACAAGATTTGCTAAATAAAAGAAGCGATTACTAATAATTCTATTCGTTTTGTTAGCTGTGGAACCACTCTGTTGCTTGCTGGAGATCGTAGGCTGTGTTCCATCTGTGCACAAACTGTTAGCCGACGATTTGCGTTGGATTCGTGACCTACTGAACTCTACCAAGGAGGAGATCCGTGAATACAGTTCAGCATTGTACGGCATCCTCATTGCGCACAGTTTGAATGACGAGAAGTTCAGTGAAACTGTCAAGGAACTGGTGACTGGGACGGAGAACAACAAATACTTGGAAAGCCAGCATGGATGTCTGCTGGGGATGGCTACCAGCGTAGAACGAAGGATCGCCATCGGAAAAATCAACTACAACAACGTACTGAACTGGGATGTATACAAAAACTGCGTTGATGTAATCGGTAAGTGTATTAAAAACAGATCTTGTGATCATTACACGATGCATTGGTTTAATTGTCTTACAGTTACATTTCTGAGCAACTCGAATGCTCCTCTGGTCAGTGCTGCTTGCATTTCGATTGGTTTGCTGGGCCGATGTGCACCTTTGCCTCTAGAGCCTGCCAAATCCAAGCTGAACGTTGTGAATCAGTTGTTAGAGATCATGAACAACGCCAAGTTACCATCAAAGGTCCGTGAACGAGCTGCCAGGTCATTAGGACTGATCTGTGTAGGAGAAATATTCCCTTACACCAAGGAAGTGCTGGAAGGCCTGTTGAAGACCGCTAAAGAAGTAGGTATACCTGGGCTCAACCGGTTGAGCCTCAACCACCTCAACCTGTACTGCATTCTGCTCGTTTCTGTTTAGACCAAGGATGTTGAAGTACACTTCACCGTGGGCGAATCGTTGGTCATGTGTGTCCAAAGTATTTGGTCGCAGGAAGCTCGCGATGCCTGGACAACCTTACCAGCCGAATATCACCCACAGCACACTATGTTGGACAACCCGCCCGATGACAATCTCAGTTGGTTGCTGGATGAGCTGTTGAGATGCGTAGCGATGCCACATCCAAACTCCAGACAGGTACTTTCATCTCTTATAATTTATCTAATTCCTTGTCATGATATTTCTGCTCTCAGGCTTCCTGTATTTGGCTGCTGTCTCTGCTGAAGAACTGCCCAGATCGATCGCCGATCAAAGCCAAGCTTGGTGAACTACAGAACGCATTTATGGACCTCTTATCTGAGAATAATGGTGCGTGAAACGTTTTGAAGGATCATTTTTAGTTGCTATTCGTTGATATTGTGTTCTGCCGGTACAGAGATTGTAGTCGACGTTGCTTCCAAAGGTTTGAGTCTTGTGTTTGACAGTTCAGAGACTGACCTTGGCTCTGCACTGCTTGAACAGCTGGTGGATCAGTTGCAAAGCGGCCGAAGGTCTGTACCGCAGGTTACTAGTGATACAAAGTTGTTTGAAGAAGGCGAACTTGGCAAATCACCAACAGGGTATACAGATCTCGTGAGTTATACCTGCATAAGTTACTACTTTCTCTCAATTTATAGGGGTAACCTGTCTACTTACAAAGAACTGTGCTCGCTAGCCTCGGATTTGAACAAACCCGATTTAATCTACAAGTTCATGCAGTTGGCGAACCATAATACAATTTGGAATTCTAAAAAAGTACGTACAGAAAAGTGTATAATGACTTTATCGATTTACAAGAGTACACTTTTAATCGCGAATGCCCATAATTACATTTATTTATCCATAGTTTAATCAATATTTCATTGACAGGGCGCTGCATTCGGCTTTTTAACCATTGCAACAAAAGCTGGTGAACAGCTGAAACCACACTTGCCGAAAATTATACCGAGACTGTATCGGTACCAGTTTGATCCAACGCCCAATCTGCAGAACTCCATGCAAAAAATTTGGCACGCACTGGTGCCCGAGACGCAGAAAACGGTTAACCTACAATTTATTTCATGATTTGACGGTTTTAAAATCGATTTATTTGTAGGTGGACGAGTATCATAAGGAAATTCTGCAGGATCTAGTTCACAACTTGACCGCTCAGCAGTGGCGAGTGCGACAGTCGTGTTGTCTGGCATTGCAGGACTTCTTCCGTGGCGGTGGTAACCGCTCAACGCACGATAGCGTGGACTCCATGCATGAACTGTGGACGCAGTTGTTCCGCGTCATGGACGATGTGCACGAAGGCACACGACTGGCTGCAACGAATACAGCCAAGATCCTCAGCAAGGTAAATAACGGTATTCCAAGTGTCAATTGTACTCTGATTGACTTTAATTTTCAACTAAATGTGTTAATTTATCACTGAAAACTACGCAAATCCACATTGGGATTGTTGGATACGTCAAATCATCTTCGGATGTGTTGCTTGACTCCAAATATCTTCAGGATTGTTCAATAATTGAAAATAACGTCTGCAAATGTTGGTTTAACCCAAGTGTATTTATAAGTATACTCTTTATAGCTGTGCATCCGATCTTGTGATGCAAATTATGGTAAAAACGGCGCAAAGATGGTCCAGGCGATTCTACCAGTCTTGTTGGAGAATGGGATTATTAATACAGTCGCTGAAGTTCGTGCAATCAGGTACATTATTACTTGAAATCTAAATCTCAAGTTCTACAATTAAAGAAACATCCCTTATGCTGACAATTTACTTCTATATTTAGTTTACAAACGGTGTCACAACTGGTTGGCGCTGCTGGTATCCAACTAAAACCGTTCTTACCACAGCTGATCCCTGCCTTGTTACAAGCAACAGGGGAATTAGAGTCCGCCAAGTTGTCGCACCTGAGTACAATGTTCGGCGCACAGAGTCAGACGCAAGAAGTGATTGATAGTGTCCGTGCCAGTGCTGCTAAATCCCACTACACCACTGAAACTATGGGCCGAGTAAGTGACAATACAGCTAATAAGTGTCATATATTTGAGCTGAAACATTCAGTGCATTATTTATTAATTATCTCGCAGTGTTTACAATACGCCGATAGTTCTATAATGGACGAACTGGTGCCCAAAGTGCTGGAGCTGATGAAGAGCAGCATCGGGCTAGGAACTAGAGTTGCGTGTGCGCATTTCATCACATTGCTTACGCTTCAGCTAGGGCAGGACTTGCAACCATACACTGGCAAGTTCCTGGCGGCTTTGGTGAGCGGTTTAACAGATCGTAATGCGGCTGTACGCAAACATTACGCCTCCACCATTGGACATCTTGTAGCCACGGCTAAGGAATCGAGTTTGGAGAAGTTATTTGCGAAGTTGCGGACTTGGTAAGTGCAAAACTTATTACATATCAAAGCTACGCGCCTTTGTTGACGATTAGAATTGTCATATTCGTGTTTGACAGGTATTTTGAACGTGAAGACGATTCCATCAGATCCGCCTGTGCGTATACAATACAATCAATTGGCAACCACAATCAGGATGTACTAAAATCACATGCAGAAGTTGTTTTACCGTTGGTATTCTTTGCGATGCACGCTGAAAAGACGCCAGGTAATTCTAACGCAACAAACAAATGTAATAGTTAGTAAAATGCGCATGATTTTGTAGAAACGGAACAATCTTTGGAGGTCTGGACGGATATATGGTCGGAGAACAGTCCGGGCACTGAGACTGGCATACGACAGAACATAGAAGTGATCTGCGATACGCTCAAGAGCGCTTTGGAATCACCCTCGTGGACGATGAAAGCACAGGCCGCCAATGCAGTAGCCACAGTTGCGACTAAGCTAGGGTCAACACTGGAAGCGAAACATCGTAATGTGCTACTGCATATTCTAATTACAGGCCTGAACGGCCGGACTTGGAATGGCAAAGAGAAACTACTAAAAGCGCTCGCGAGCATCTGTAGCAGTTGCAAGTACGCACAGTTTAACCCAAATGTTGTGAATTACAGTAATATGTTGTTCATTTCATACAGAGAATCTCTCAAAACTGATCCTGATATACAAATAGACACGCTGCTAGATGTAATCATGAAGGAATGCCGTAAAGACAACATAGTGTACAAGCGACAAGCACTAGAAGCTCTTGGCGAAGTGCTGTCTGCACTGAAGCTGGACAAGTTTCAAGATCTGTACAATATTGTTCAAGTTATTCTGATCAAGGTTGTACTTTGTGTGATTGTGTGAGTATTTTGAATAGTTTAATCTGTATACAGGATACGGCTGATATTGGCAAAGACGAGGACGATTTAACAGCTGAAGAAACCAGCAAGAAACGCGAGGATCTGATCAAGCTGAAGGAGACGGTCTATGAGACTTTAGGCAAAGCTTGGCCAACTGACAGTACCACTCAAGGTGAATATAATATTAGCATTTGCATAGTTAAATAAAGAAAATAGTAATATTGGTTGATAATCACACAAAGAACTTGTATATTTGTTTTATTTTTTACAGAAAAATACGGCGAATCATTCGTTGAACATTGTGTCACATGCTTACCAACTACAACCAGGTCCGTGCAAGTCTCTGTAGTGGCAGCCCTGTGCATGTACGTGGATAAGTTGGCAATACTGCACGCAGACTCCGTGTCAGCCAAGTATGAGCAAATGTTTCCGAAAATATTGGAAAATATCTTCAAAGCGTTAGATTATGCATTAAGTAAGTTCTGTAAATATACACAGTTGATGATTGGAACTCACTAATATTGTTTACAGGTATCTCGAAACATACAAGATTACGAAAAGAAGCATTAAATGTAATATTATCCTTAGCTAGAAGTCTAAAAGGTATGGTGGTTGTTCTTCTGTGTGTGCCTCAACCGAATCTCAACCAAATCCAGATTTGGTTGAGATTCGGTTGAGGCACAGGCATTATATCGCTATGAAATCATTTGGCAATTGTTTAATTCCCATTCTGCTTCTAAATATGCCTAAGTTTATATTATTTAAACATATTTATAGTTATAATTGTGCAGTGGTATATTAAAATATGTATTTGTGTTTTTAGATAAGCAACGAAGTTCTGATTTTACCAAATTACGTGAAAAGTTCGCTGAAGTTCTACCGAATATAGAAAACGATAACCAACCTGAAATCAAGTCGCGTGTAGTGGACTTGAAGGACTTGTTTAAGACAACCTAAAGTCCATTATGGACTTGCTTAAGGCATAACCAATAAATAATAATCAAGACTAGACAATGAATAACAAATTAATGCTCAGTGGTACCAATAGTCGTAATAAAACCAACATATTAACACAATTCTGACATTTGTAAACGTTATAATCATGTCTAAGTTTAGAATTCGACATGATTACTGCACTGGAAGTTGAAGAAACTGATTTATAATGTTGGTACAACTGGGCATTGATGTATTTTGTAGTAGCGGTGTATGTAATTCTTTATATTTTGCAAGTGTACACTCAATAGAGTAACTATTTGTATCGTTATTTATGAAAATAATAAACACTGATCGATAATAATACATTTTTCTCCATTTTTTTTCGCGTTATTTCTGCTATTTTAGATTTAATATACATTTATAGTTGGCAACAAGTTCATATTTACTGTCACTACAGTTGGTAACATTTCTCTGCGTACGTATTGAATTTTCTTACAGTTTGCAACACTGCCACGGATAATCTTATTTGTTTATAATCATAACAAGTCAACTGTCACTTTGCAATCGGCTGTTTTGCCTGTAACTTGGTCATTCGTTAGCACCTGGCCGTGTTGAACACTGGATTAAGCATTTAATTTACGTGTGCGAGAGTGTGGTGATTAGTGTTTGCGAATTTACACCAAGTGTAACCTGGATTAGTTACCAGTTTTACATCGTACAACCTGTACTCGCTGTCATATTTGGTATCGTAACCAATTGTTGCGTTACCTGTTGATTGTAATTGATTAATATATCCTCCGACGGTTTTATCCGGAAATTCGTGGTCAGTAACAGTGGTTATCAATGTTTTCCAGTCACCGGATTTGCTATCTGATGCAATATTTTTGTTGTTCTGTGTGTGAAAAGTGAGTTGACTGGTAACAAGATTGATATTTTGTGATTTGTTTTTCGCAAATCAACAATAATTCTCCAGATTGTGGGTAAGTTACAATTATGATTCATTTGAATAATATCATACGTATGCAATTCCGATCGGAATAATTTCCTTTATATGTATTGATTCGAAAAATGTCATTTTATATTACGTTTGAAAAATTGCAGTGAAATTTTCATTTACAAAAATCGTTTAAACTGAATACTAAACGTGAATTCTCCTTAAATTATAGATTATATTCGATTCCTTTTTAATTATTCAATCAGATTCATGTTTTTCGCCTTAGTACATGTTCATTTACAATAATTAAATTCGATATATTTTTTTTTAATAATTCAGTGCTTCCTGCAAAAATTCATACCTTATTTTTTGCTTATATAAATTCTTGTTTTATAAAAAAATTTCTCAAACTGCATTTTTGACGAGAAAGTGCAGTATTTTTTTTATCTTTTACGTTATGTAACAAGAATGTTGCATATGTAGGTAATATTTATGATAAATATATAAATTTATATTTGTTATAAACCATATACATTCTATCTGAAATATTTAAATTTTTATTGATTTTATAAGTAGCGTTTAAATACTATTAAAATATAGTGTTACCGTTAATTAGCAATCTGTTTTAATTGATGTAATGATTAAGCACCTAATCAACTTGACTTTTTAATTAATAACATATTAAAGGATTTGGATTAAAATACAAATTTTTACTAAATAAAATCTCGCAATTATTAATAATTACGGAAAGTAAAATTTAGAAATTCAGTTCAAAATGCTATTATTATTGAAATACAATTACTAAAGCGAAATTAAAATCCGAAAAATTGATATTAATGCTAAATTTGTTTAGTATTTTGTTGAATAAGGACAGTTTATTTAAAAATCCGTTATATTTGTCGTAGATTATTATGTATATCGTGCCATTTTGCTATCTGCCTTTGTGGTTGATATATGTAACGTAAGTATGTCAATGTTAGCAACTTATATTGCTAACTTGCTTGCTAAACTGTTCATTTTAGCATCGCTAAAAGTTATATATATATATATTTGTAGAATTCTATATCACTTTGGAATTATTTGAAAATCATTCATTGTTTCCCGTATGTGTGCTATTTGTTTATACGTCTATAAATTTCTATAATCATAGTACGTCTATCTTCATATCCGTCCATATTTGTATGTAAATATGTATGTATTGAATTAGATTAAGGCCAACTGCATGTCTTTGCAATTATTCACCTTTTAACTTACCATCAAGTCAACTTAATATACCAGAAATCTAGGAATTAACATGCAAATCTAGAAATATCGTGATAACTTCTGAACAATGCATTTTAGAGCAAAAGTGCATATAAAAAAAGTTGTTCAGAATTAAAAACTGCATCATATGATGCTATATTTAATGCTCAGATATTTTTGTATATCGAGTAAATCAGTTTTGAAATGCCACATTTTAATGACAGCGTATAGTCATGTAGATAAGTATGTAAACCCTTAGTATAAGTACACTCCACGTGAGTATTATGCATATGCGAGTGTGTGAAGGTCATACGTGACTAATTAGGTATTAGCCACATGTAGCAGGGAAGTCGTATATTAGCAAATTTAACACAGAAATAGATCAAATGACATTTAGCATTTCATAAAGACATATCTCACATGTCTAATTCCTGTCCTGTAACTAATATTCAAGGTTTGAAGACTCTTTTTTGACGTTTCCTTATTTTTATATCTACATATCAGAGTATCCATTCGAAATATGTTAAGGGAATTTAATTTTAACTAGACATTACTCGCTTCTTACGTAGAGAATATGTTTTTGTGTCTGTATAATATTTATATTACAACTTTTGCTCTAAATATAAATTACGTAAGGTAGTATCTTCAAATAAATAATGCTTAATATTGTATTTCACATGTATGACACCTCTAATAAACTAATTATTACAAGTCAAGTCGTCAAGAATATGAAGATGATACGAACTATGTATGACGTGATTCTTGATGAGAGTTTAAATGTTTATTCGGCTAAGTTTAGAAGCCCAATTCATTGTATTCACCTGTCCCAATCTTGAAATTCTACGGTCTATTGTGTCACACGTGAATTCTTGGGCCGTAGCCAGATACAAAATTGGAAAATACACGTAAAAAATAGTACACTTGTTTTGAAAACTGTCAAGTTCCTTATTGTTTTTAAAAGCATTTAAAAATCAAATGCCAAATGTACAATTAAAGTAAATAAACATTATAAAAAAAGAAAAATATTTATATATATATATATATATATATATATATATATATATATAAAAGCATGTTTGTATGAGTGTGTGTATTGATTTCCAATGAATTGAATAGTATAGAGAACGTATTAGTACAATCAAGAATTGCTTGTTTTGTTTTCAAAGTTACAATAGACCAAAGTCTAATATGTATGTATATGTAGGTATCATATTACAACGATTAATTGTTTTTTCTTTTCAGAAACCTCCATATCAGTTGTTGATATACTTGGAATTGTATGAATGCAGATTTATTCAACGTAAGTTTTTATTTTCTTGTTTTACATAAAAACAAACTTTTTAACTTTAAAAATCTGCTCTAATTTTCTTGGTAACGTACTTGTCCATCTAAAGGCTTATAAGTGCCATCTTTTTTTGTTGAATTCGACTCAATATTGAATCTACAAATAATAATATGTATTTCACAATAAATAACGTAAATTCAGTACCAGTAAAAGTATACACATCTACTTAAAGTAAGAAACAGCCTAGATATCGTACTGTACAGTTAGTCATTGTATACTTCTACTAGTAACTGTGTAAACACTTGCCAAGCCTGAAATATTTTACATGCAATCGAATATTCAGAATCTTTTTTACATATTTTCTACTTAATTCTATTAAATATATGTAAATATTCAATCGATAATTAAATTTCGAAATGTAAATTAAATAGAATGTTAGAAAATCAAAAATGTACATTAACACTGAAATTATGGGGCTTTAAAAAATAATAACATATATGTAAATATATTGAGATATATTTCTAAATATAACTTTCGCAAATGTTATAGGTATTTGTTTTTGTAAATTCGATTATACTCTTGCTAATTACAAGTGTCATATTTCGTTTATTAAAACGTAAGCGGCTTGAACCAGATTCAACTGGAATCGATTCACAAATTCCGCAGTTAAAATTACGTATCAAAGTGTTTTTTTATAAAATTATTATTTTTATTTGTATATAAATATTATTATTAAATATAAATATTCAATTAGTCATTGCAGAGAAAGTTCAGAGACCTCGTTGAGCAGTTTAGATGTGTTCCTAAAGACAGACAGCGCTGAATTAAACAGCATTCAACACCAGTCATTTTACTACTGAGTCATTTTCTATAAATTTATCTATAATTTCCCATATAATTGTATCTTCATCACGCACAAATCATGGGTGCTTTATTTGATTGGTTACACGACAAAAGCGCGTTATATAAAATCAGGGTAAAGTGAAGTGACGTTTAAGCGCTGGCCTTACTACAGTTTGACGTATGCATTTGTTTCCAGCTATTGCCCTGTACAGTTGGCAACACTTCTCACTGTAGTGTAGCGCGGGTTACTGACTTTACAAGTTAAGTTGGTGTTGGCGAGCGTAGTGTTCCAGGACCGGCATTAGGACCGGCAATATTCTAGCCGACACGAGTATCCGGCAAGCGGGCGTGCTGGGCCTATGGGCCGCGTGCCCGGGCGCAGGCGCCGTGGGCCTGCCCGCACGGAAATCTCCCGGCATGCCCGGCTCGCCAATCATGCGACACGCAGCCAGTCTGAGCAAATTGGGCGGCCTGATCAACAATGCAGTGAACGCTAGTAAACGTGCAGCCCAACAAGGTAATTATAACATTGAATTTACAGTCTATATAACCCCCTATCTATATATGTAATATCCTTAAAACATCGTCTAATTATTCATAAAACTAATGTATTACACCCAACAAGCAGTAAAGTGTAAATAAAACAAACATTTCATAAGAGATTTATCTAAATTTTAGGTAATCCACGCGTAGGAATATTATTTACAGATTTATTTTCGAATTTTCCCACATGTAAACTACGGTACTGTCTTATTTTACTCGTAAATCATCATATTTATTTCCTATCCTGCCATCTGGCTCAATAGTACAGAACTAGACACACACGTCGTGTTGGTATTACAGCATCCTGCGTTATCAGTTGCACTGTGACGTCACACGGCTTGTTATGAGAACTCTCATGCAAGTGTCCGTGTGCCGCCATTGTGATTTTTCATGCACATTTTGCAATAAAACTGACGTTAATTTTCCATGTTATCCGCTGTCAAACCGTACGCGTAGTTAAGAAAGTCAGTTGCCGTACGATCAGTTCCCGCATCGTCCCCCCCGTGTTCATTGGGGCAGGTATGGCTGAACAGTGGCACGGCATTGTGTGAACGACAAATCAACATTTCAAGTTTCGTGTATAAACTGTGCTAAAATAGCTAGTGAGTTTTTCAAATTATAATGGAAGGTAAATCACATTTATACAGACTATCCACGCTCTGTCAGACGGTGTTTGATGCGGATTTTTGTACGCGCTAGCATTCAACTTTCGATTTTTCTGGAGGGAATGCGGTGCATACGAAGGCCTGTTGGAATATTCGCATGCAAATTTACATTTTCAACATTGCATTCGCTAAAAACAAGCTGTACTCTGTTCCGACCGATAGAATTTGTCAATCCGAATTGGATACTGCAGTTTTGTGAACCGATTTTAATTGTGTGATGTACAAATATAGGTTAACATTGAAATTTATGACAAGCACGCTAGTTTCTAACAAGTTTTAAGTCAAAACCGCTCGTTTTCCACACATATTGTTCACAAACCTTCGCACTTTGTATCACTTTACCTTTCTGCACTAAAAGTTTAAACATTTCTAGTCGCGGATTCCAAATTATGCTAAATTTGTTCATATTTTTTTGCCAAACATGCATTTGAAATACTTTTATCTTTTAGTTACAAAAAAAATCAACATACTTATTTTAGTTTTAATATCTTATTTATCGTAAATAAATACGTGTTTTTTTTTTATAAATGTGTAAAATATCACTAAAACATTTTTTACATAGATAATTATTATCTGCTTTTTATCGAAAATGCTGTATTCTCTTGAATGTTATAATTTAAATTTAGAAAACAAAACAGTTTAATTTTATGGGATTTATTTTTTCAAAATATTATCATTTATTTTATTTATTTTGCTAAAAATTGGCGCGAATATTTTGGTGTATATCCTTATTTTATTATAAACATTATACTAATTTCATGAAGCAAGACAATTTTTACTTACAATATATAAGTATTGATAGATCAACAAATATTTTCAATTCAAAACTATATACATACATTATTTAATATTAAGAAGTTATTTTGTAAAAAAAGCAGTTTTTGAGCAACAGAGAAATTCGTATCGTTTGATTCTGAAGAAATCTACAGTAAAACTTCGCTTAACACTAAGTTTCAGCGCAAAACGAAACAGATTATACTAGGTCATTTGAATATTGGGCCATTTTTGTATAAATTGATTCATAATTTTCGTAATTGTGTCTTCAACAAGCTCATTATAACAATCATCGTAAATTTAGTGCTGTTTTTTATATCGAACTGTCGTTACTGCGCGCTCAGACATCACCGACTTTACAATTATATTTATTCACAATCATACTCGACTTACAGCCATTCTACTAACATTTGCTGATTAACTACACGATTCATGATGTTGCAACAGGTAATGGTGATGTTCAGTGGTGCTTTTCCCAAGTCAAAGGCACCTTGGACGACGATGTCACCGAGGCAGACATCATCTCCTGTGTGGAGTTCAACCACGACGGTGAACTGCTAGCAACCGGCGACAAAGGTGGCCGTGTTGTGATATTCCAGCGAGATCCACTGTCGAAAACATCGCTACCACGCCGTGGCGAGTACAATGTGTACTCGACGTTCCAGTCACACGAGCCCGAGTTCGACTACCTGAAGAGCCTGGAGATTGAGGAGAAAATCAACAAAATCCGATGGCTTAAACGGAAGAATCAAGCGCACTTTCTGTTGTCCACAAACGATAAGACAATAAAGTTATGGAAGGTACGTGATCACAAGATAACTTGTGCGTGTGTGTGTGCTTTTGTTTTAAATATCAAAATGTGTGACTGAAGAGTTTAAAATGCTTTAGAATGGTTCACAGATCTGCAACGTTGCATTTAGTAAGCTCGCTTTCTGTGTTTAGGTATCTGAACGTGATAAACGAGTTGAAGGCTACAACACTAGGTTAGAGAATGGATCATTGCGAGATCCAGCTTGTATTAGTAGCTTGAAAGTACCGACTATCAAGCCGATGGAACTAATGGTAGAAGCCTCGCCGAGGAGAATATTCGCCAATGCACACACGTATCACATAAACTCGATCTCGGTGAACTCGGATCAGGAGACGTACCTGTCGGCTGACGATCTGCGGATTAATCTCTGGCATTTGGAGATCACCGATCAGAGTTTCAACATTGTGGACATCAAGCCGACCAATATGGAGGAACTTACAGAAGTGATCACAGCGGCTGAATTTCATCCGGTCGAGTGTAACTTGTTTGTGTATTCCAGCAGTAAAGGTTAGAACTTGTACAACAGCAGCTGTCAGATGAAAGTTTAATGTTTCCGTCGTTTAGGTACAATAAGATTGTGTGATATGCGAGCTGCCGCGCTGTGCGACCGTCATTCAAAGTTGTTCGAAGAACCAGAGGATCCGACCAACAGATCATTCTTCTCCGAAATCATCAGCTCGATCTCGGACGTGAAGCTGAGCAACTCGGGCCGGTATATGATCTCCAGGGACTACCTTTCAGTCAAAGTCTGGGACCTGCACATGGAAACGAAGCCCATCGAGACGTATCCTGTAAGTAATCATCTGTTAACAGCAGTTCTAAAGCTTTAAATCATTCCTATGTTTCGCTATCTTGTGTGTAGGTTCACGAGTATCTACGTTCAAAGTTGTGTTCGTTGTACGAGAACGACTGCATTTTCGACAAGTTCGAGTGCTGTTGGAACGGTAACGATACGGCGATCATGACTGGCTCGTATAACAATTTCTTCCGCATGTTCGAACGCACAACGAAACGGGAATTCACGTTGGAAGCGTCACGCGACATTGCCAAACCGAAGACAGTGTTGAAACCGCGCAAAGTATGCACGGGTGGCAAACGAAAAAAGGACGAAATCAGTGTGGACTGTTTAGATTTCAACAAAAAGATCCTACACACTGCATGGCATCCCACGGAGAATATCATCGCAGTAGCCGCTACAAATAATCTATTCCTGTTTCAAGATAAATTCTAGCATAATCTGACTGCTATAGAATACACTCGTTTAGAATAAAACTATCCGGAGCGATGAGGCGAAGAATGTTTGATGAAAACACACACAACTACATAATAATAATTATATAATAATGAAACACAAAAAAAATACACACACAAATACATACAACAACAACAACAACAATATTAGTTAAATTATTATTTATATAAACAGTAAACATTTTGAATAATTAGGTAAACAACAAAGTAATATTCATACTACAGAATTACTCGATACACAATACATAACATACAACTGTCGTAATAGCTATGGATTTATAGGTTAGGCCGTCGAAAATATGAGAAACCACTGATTCAGAATCGTATTGGCAGTTCAATGCACAAACAGAGGTACGTTGACAGTTGTCAAAACAGTTTTGAGGTTATATTTTACAGTTAAATAATAGCACGATAGTGTAATATCAAGAAAACGCTACAAAAGTCCAATGATCCCGTGAATTTGAGGAAGCAATGCAAAGAACCGACGCGTGTGATAATGCTTGTAATGATGTGATAACCTTATTTTCCATAAACCCAGTGATTGAGAGCATTAAATTTGCACGGATCCGAATGATTTGTTAAGGTATGGCTGCCGAGATTCAGAAATAATAATAACGAACACCACGCTTGACGACTGTGACAATATATTTACCACTTTTAACAAGAACCTACAATAATAAATGATCGTGAAATGTTAAATACGTGACCACTAACCTTACAAAATTCGAGAAACGTCAAAACTGTCAACGTTACTTGCATTGGAACTGTCGACGAAAACACATACAAGAAAACATACAAAAATACCGTCGAATGGTGTACTCACATTCAGAATAAAAAAGAATTCATTCGTGGCGCTCATTTTGTTTTTAAACTGTTTATTTTACAGAATTATGAGAATGGAATTGTATAAAATGTATATATATTATAATGGCGATGATTATTATAATTTTTTTTTTGTTTGTAACACTTTTTTAGTTTGTTAAATAATAAGGCCGGTATTTTATTAAATAAAGTTGAAGAATTTCCCATAAAGTATAGTTGATTCATGTAGCAGTTGACAGTAGATAGTGATACGGCTGGAACATACATGTCTGATTGGTTGCGAATAACAACGCGCGTGTTGATTGGTGGAGAGAGTAGCCAATCAAATGCAAGCAATACAGACACGAATGTTCTAACGTACAGTGGGGTTATATCTTAATAATTGTTGAAAAATAATTCACAACGAATTGAACATAAAATAATACAATTTCCTAGCATTTTATTTTAGCAAAATAATCAAAAAGAATAACGACGCTAAACAACAATTGATCATTCGATATACAATTTAGAAATACTTTACGTCATTTTTGTATTTTTTTATTGAAAAGAAATTCTTTTTTATTTTGAATATTTTATGAAATAAACTGTTTTTTAATCAAATGAATCGATGCTTTTATTTACTGCCAAATTTTCTGAACAATAATGTTTAGAAAGATTCAGAGATTGTCTACTGTCAAAATGAATATATTTTAGATGTTGGCCAGTACAATTTACGTTAATTATTCTGAATGTGAGTGAGCTGTCAAGTACACATACAAAAACATGTTCATTCGTGTCTGCTAAGGTCTGTGTATTTGTAAATTGTACTCTACTGATGTTGTCAATCAGTTTTGGCAATGCAATCGAGTACAGATAAATGAATGAATCAATAAATATATTTAATAAATAATTATAACAATATGCCTTACAGTGCCATTGAATGTGAAACGTGTAGCAAAACAATGTTGTGTAGAATTTTAATTTTTGTATTTGCTGCTTTCGAAACAAAAAACCAATTTATCATTTTGTGAAAAAGTGTGTAAAAAAAAACAATATACGTACATACTTGTAATACGTGGCAAATAATTACATGAATATTGTGCAATTATGCTGAACATTTGTGGACAAATACACAAACGAATAATACACGCACTTGTCAAAAGAATTGTTCAAAATTGCATTAAAAAAAAAATTCATCTCAATTTTATATATTCATTCGGTACTGATTGTATAGAATATTACTGTGTATTTTAAGTTAGCGAATAAGTTCAGTTGGTATTAGTATTGATGAACCATTCTTTTGACGTGCAGTGTACACTTTGTATATTTATTATTAGAAGCGGAAAAACAAAAAGCTTTGGCTTGATTTGTAATATAATAGCAATTAGGCGTAAAATTAGATATTAAAAGTTATTTTTAATTCAATTAGCCGTTAAACAAATTTTAATCTGTTGTACATAATTCACGACAGTTGCTAGTACTGCAGTTCTGTCAAAGATTCATTATCATTACCTGTCAAATCTTAGACGTTTATTATTATCTGCAGGTTACGAATTATGCTTCGTTTTGATAAGATTATTTATTAAGACTTGCTGCCCACAATATTATTAGTTGAATTTATTTGTTTCGGAAGTTTGTCTGTCCTAATTTACTAACGACAAACTCTTATTTTCTGAACAGCGTTCAAATTGAAAATTCAAAGTATGAAGCATCATATATGGTTTGTGATTTCATTTGATAGGTTACAATACCTTTTGTAAATGTATAAAACACTCTCAAAATGAACTTGTGGCACTTGTCAAATTCATAGATTTACTAGTCCAGAGCGAAAGTAGTTTAGAGTATAATGTTTTGTAGATCTCATAACCAAACTTCAATCCGCAATAGTACTGTCAGAATCTTATGAATTTGACACTAGATTCACAGGTTCATTTCATAAATTTGTAGCAAAAAAATACAATCTCTGCATTGCACTAAATAATCGTAAAACTATTGTTAATAAGTCAGAAGTATTCTAAAATATCAACTACGTACTACAAAGTATTTTTTAACATCTACTCCTAAATAGAAACGACTCCATTTTGGTTTCTTGTGTCTAGAATATTCTAGCAAAGCCTTGTGTGCTTGTTCTGCGAAATCAACTAAACAAAAAAACGCATAGTATTTGAAAATGTTTTGCTCAAATCAATCAATCAGTAATTGTAGCAAGAACCGTCTCGTAACAGGTATGAATTAATACTGGCTAATGTAAAATGTGACATCGGTTGCAACGAATAATATTGAGAACAACAGTTAACTGTCGTAACGATAGTCAGAATTAATTCAACCTGACAATACAATCCTACATTCCTTCAGTCCAATCAAAACAAGTTAAATAGCTTAGAAATTATCGTTTGTTTTCGTTATTGAATTCGTTGCATTGTATTAGTTCATTTTTTACATGTATTTAAGTTTTCAAGGCAGTTACAATAAAACAGTAATAATAAACATAACAATTCCTACCTTTTATTCTATACAAATACATTTCGATTTGTTATAAATCAACTTGTATTCCATTTGTTCATCAACACTTTGATACCAAACTATTTTAGGTTATATTTTAATCACATTTTTATTAGGAAATTATACAAAATACATCATTCTCTCCTAAACTATATCTCATGAACATCATCAACTAAATCAAAATTCTTAAAATACCTCGCTATTATACAAATAAATAAATTCAATGGCTTGTACTCTTTGACAGTTGCATTTGTTGGCAATGCTGCTCGAATCTGGGAACATTTCCGTGCCATTTCTCTTAAGTTGGCACACGTTTCTGGCATTAATGGCGTCTCTAAGCATGCCAAGATGGCGTACAACCAAGCTCCCATTTCGTGAGCAATGGTTTCACCGTTATTGATGTTCTCGAACCATTCTAAATTAAAGTTGAGAATTTTACAGAGGTTTCTCTGGTTCAGACACAGCACATCTGACAGTTTGGGTGCGGCTGAACATTTTCTCAGCCACTGGTCACTCTCACCATTGAAAGCCGGTGCATTTTCAATGGGATTGTCAAGTTTTATCTTCTGAATATGTAACCTGAAAGCTGAAAAGTCCGACACTGTTTTCCGTTGCCATTGTAACGAAGGTAACATTTCACTTGGTGCTGAAATAAGGCCAGTTGGCTGAAAATAAGTGTAAATTATTACTTATTCAGTGACGTGCTGTCATATTTTACCTCTTCAATGAATGATGGCTGTTTTAGTGTAATTTTTTCTTTATCTAAACTTGCAGTGACCCATTCTTTACACTGTCTAGCTTCGTACATAACATAATGTAGGTATTCTTCACCTAAAAACAAGTAAAACTTGGTTAAAATCAATGCACGAACAGGTTATGCGATGACAATTACCTGTTTGAGGGACTTTCTTTGGATCAAAATCTTCTGGTATATCTTGAACTGCTAAAGCTTTTCGTAATAAACCTTCACAGTTATCAGTGTCGTCCATAATTGTACGATAAATGAATAATTTTCAGTTAAAATTCAAGTGACACTTATAGGTTAGCTGTCAAACGTTTATGTTTTTGTTACGCATGCTTTTATAAGCAGATAGAACCACAAGTTGTGTCATTGGTTGATAGATGTCAGCCAAATAAAACATAAAAATAATAATATTGAAATCACAAATAAATACAAATGTCATACTATTTCAATATATGTGCTATTTTATTTCTCTCATCGACTTTTCCCTGATAGTATTTATCATCCTAATTCAATAATAATACAAATCACTTTAAATATGTATAAACAAATACAAAATATATTTATGCATTTGAATATTTATTATACACAGTTTTGACATTTTCTGCAAAATGAAACATGTATTTTCATAATTATTACATAAAATATAAACATTTGAATATTTTATTTATATACTGTGTATTTGTTGTACACAGTTTTAATATTTATTGTAAATAAAACAAGTTTTTTTAAACGATATTTCTGCTGTCATGTGTAGTTAAAGTAGAGTTTGGTCGTCAGATTGTGAATTTTTCCAATTTTCACCAGGATCACAGAAGTAGAAAAAGATTAAACGCGCTTGTAAATAGAAACCAATCAGAAGCGAGTACCATAACTGCTGTTCCTGATTGGTCTGTTTATTGTTACAGTAAGGGCAATGTGAAAGACAGAGACAGATATATATTTTGTGCTCTTTCTAAGGATAGCAGCAGTTTCACCTCTCCAAGTGTATGTGATCCTGATAGAAATATGAAAAATCGTCGATTTCTGGCTAACAACCAAGCTGTTCCCAGTGAACTGACAGTTGACAAGTGCATATGTGCGAGTGTGAAAGTGAATTATGTGTGGTTTTAAAGGGAATGAAGTAATTTTAACAAAATATTTGTGTATTTTTCGTATTATAAACAAATTTATGTAAATTAGTGTAAATTAACAATATAAATTTCAAATAAAGGATGTATTTATTAATAAATAATATTATTCTACCAAGCCTGGTTATTATTATTATTATTAACAACTTTATTGATTATACATGTTAATAGAACAAATATATAATATAATAATACAAAATCAATTATAAATGTCACATTATAAGTTAGTTTTCTACTTATCATGGCGGAGATATTTGTTTAAAATAAAAACTCATTAAAATGAAAATTCATATCTACGATAAAGTGAAACAAGTAGTTTAATTATCAATTAAACGTTATTTGATTTTAAATAATACATAGTTATAGCTAAAAAATGTATACAAGATTAAGTCGCACTTCTGTCTAGTTTTATTAGTTACATTACTTAAGCGAATTTACCTTTTTTGAAATACGTGGTATTTTTCATCATTCTTAATTCTATTCGATTCTATTATTAATATTCTATATTATATTAATTAATTAATTTAATTGCACCTAAAATATAACTGTAACACTTATATTGAAAAATAAATATGTATTTTGGGATATTTTTTGCTTTTCATATTTCTAACAATTAGTAATATTTATTACGTTAATTGTAAACAAATATAAGTTTTATCTATGTACTGCGTGTTTATTATGTAGTTTTCGTGTTTTAAGTAAAGAAACTGTGTTTTAAACGTAATATGTGCTGTCATCTTTCGATTGAAGCTGGAAAACGCCATAGTTGGGAGCGAAATTGTGAATAGTTCCAATTCGATTGGGATCACACGTTGGTGAAAAGGCTAATGGTGCCATGTAAATAGAAAAAGACAAACAGACCTATTTATCTCACTTTAACACATTGCTCTTATAGAGTAACTGTTTCAACGAATCATAAATAAGCAACCTAATTTACGTCTCTGATTGGTCGTTTGTGGTTGCTATAAGAGTAATGTGTAAGACAGAGAACATATCTGTTTATCTCCCTCTAGCACATTGCTCTTATGGAGTGTCATTTCCAACCAATCAGAAGCTAGCACCCAAACTGACGTTTATGCTTGGCCGTTGGTTGTTCCCATAAGAGCTATGTGTAAGAGTGCGATAACTATATATCTTGCTCTCTTTCTACTTCCAGGAGCAGTTTAACCAAGGACGTTTAAGAGAATGGACGGGGCATGTCAATATAAAAGGCCTGCATCAGAGTGAAAATTGAAATGAGAGAGAGATGGATTTATGCAAAGCCCGTATATTCTATGTCTATTTTTATTCCATACTAGTGCGCATGCCCAGTTGACCACGTGGTCATGTCAAGCCGGGAAATCACGTGTTGTGTTAGTCACTACCACTATCGCCATTATTGTTTTTGTAGGAGATTGATTGCATTCTCTCCGGTGTTTTTATTGTTTGATTTGTAAATATACATTGCAACGATGGTATACACTTGCTCGTCGTGTGGAAGAAAGTATGCGAAAGCATGTGTCTTCGCTTTTTATTCGGAATAAATGTGATAATGTAATGTAATTAATTAATTAATTATTGTAAATTTATTTCAAGGCATAAATTTATTTCCAACTTAATTATAAAAGTGATTATTAAATGTTAGTTTCTCTCAAATCGCGGATCAGATAATAAAATATTAATCATTAACAGTAACACGGGAGCAATTTTGCCAGTAGTAATTTCAAAATTGGCGCTTTTTTCCAACTAAATCACCAAAATGTTTTCATGAATTATATTATTTCCAATTAAATTTATATACAATATTGATTGCAATGTAATTTAAAAATATAAATAAATTGTAAGAGTACTAGGATAATGTTAATAGTTTACTTAATTGTACATTTTATGTTAGATAAATATATTTTTTTAAATACAAATTTAAAACTGATTGAAACCACTGATTACGCAGACGCAGAAGCATCAGGTAAAAATAAAGACAGACAAAATGGAACTTGCATAAGTCTATCGCGCTCTCTTTTTCGTTTTCACTAAAAGAGCCTGCATGCCCCGTCCATTCTCTTAAACGTCCTTGAGTTTAACTTCTTTACATTCGTGTGATCCTGGTAGAAATGTGAAAAATCGACCAATTCTGCGTCTAGCGAAGCCATTTGCAGTGAACTGTCAGATGACAAGTACAATTTTTGTGTATAAAACTGAAGTATTTTGTATTTTAAAGTGAATTTAGCGATTATCAACAAACTATTTGTATATTTTAAACGTATATTAATGTATGATATTACAAATTAAGCAATAAATTTGTTAATAAATTAAATATTCTGCTTATTAGCAGCCATGTGTAAATATGAACAATAAAATAAGTCTAGTTATATATTAATAATATTTATTTATAATATTACAAGGTATTGTAACAAATATATAACAATTACAAGTGTTTCTTTTTGAATAAAGTGTGTTTTGTGATCGTTTTGAATTGTGCTGGAGACATAACCTTATAACCATCATGTTTGACAGATATGCCGTGATGAATTGGCTTAGTAGCTGCTCAGTAGCTGTACTTGAATGTCCACAGATTGCTAACAGTTCACTAAATCTCGGCTCTGATCAAAAATTATAGCCATTATAGTGTATTTTTGCCAATGTTTTTGTTGCAGCAGATTGGAGTAATTTGTAGAAAAGCTGCTGAAATCTAAATACAAATATGTATAAACAAGTTAGATCTTATATATGTAAACACAAAGAATAAAAGCTACACAAACGTATTGTACTATTATTTCCTGCTATTTATTCTTACAGGCACTGTATTTAACTTGGCTGGTAGCGTAAAATTCCAAATCTGACATTTTTTAGATTGTTAAAGTTGGCAAACATAGAACCAACTGCTTAAAATGAAATATTTTTCAGGGATATATATTTGTTAATTTAATAATAAATACAATTATTTCTAATTTACTGTAATTTATATACATAATATCTATATTAAATTATAATGATATGTATAACTGATTTATCATCATTTTATTATTTTCCAGTACGTTTACATTACAAATCTAAATCGAACTAAAATTACTAGCAGTTATATTATTAATAAAAAAATTATATTTTCTGCTAATAATAGTAAATATTAGATACTTTATTATTAAAACTAATTATTTCTTGCGATCCATTTAATTAAAGTGGTACTTTAAAGTAAAATAACGTGTTTGCATCGATGAATACATGCTATGTAAACGTTGTGTCAGATTTCTGACATGTTATTGGTTAGTTTATTCAAGGTGTATCTTCACGTTTTTAAATGATTATTGAAATTCTTTATGGTAATTACCATAGTGTGGGAATTGCTGTGTCATTATTGGTTATGTTCGTAGTGTAGTGAAATGGATGTCTGTGCTACTTTGCTCATTAGCATTGTAACCAAACAATCAGTTGACATTCAGCTAGCTGTAGTTCAAGCACACTTGGACATTGAACTTATCGCCTGTTGTTAATGAGCTAATAAAGTGATTGAATATGGCACCGAATTATAGTAAGATATTCACGCGAAACAACACAATTGCAGCCGCAACACTTGCTACAGCACTATGGATGCTGTCAAAACGGAAAAACGCCAAGAAAAACAGGTTAGAAAACAGTTATTCATCGGTTTTTGTGTTTAGAAACTATTGCCTAATTATTTTTCTATTACAAAATATCAAAAAAAATGTTGCTGTAACAGTTATCATTACACAATTATCCTAATTTGATATTTTTTATTGATAATAACCGTAATATTGAAATACATTTTATAAATATTATTATAGAGATATGAAAACTATACTAACAATATACTTTTTATCAATTTTCATTTATATTTTTCCTTCAAATCATACTAAATAAAATAAATTGTTAAAACGTATTTTACAGATTAAATTATGAATATTCATAAACTATTTGCATTATTGTTTCGTATGTGTATCAAATTTGAATATACATATTACGTATACGTTTAATTATTTAAATTATTAACTATTAAGAATAATCTAGATAGTTTTTACTGAACAAAAAATTATTTATTTATCAGTTTTTTTTTTGCTTGAATGGTAACAAATTCAAGGTTATATTGGTAAACAAGTTGAGCCATTAACTTTCAATTATTTTTTTTAAACGTGAATTTTTTTAATAATTTTTTTTTCACGGCCATGAGTAGAAGTCAGTTTCTATGGCATCAAAATTGTGACAGAAGTAAAGCACTTACTACCTAGGGACGAAATAACACAACAATTTCCCTAGGGGAGTTTTTATTATAACAAATGTTTTTGTAAATAAATGTCTGTTGTCCGTGGTACGCGTTGCATGAAAACATTGCCAAAGGCTTCTAAATATTGTAATTTCGCTCCGATTAATAATAATTGTTTTATTTATGAAATTTAGTGTTTCTACTCCCGATCGTGGAAAAAATAGTATATACACCTCGGGAGATACCACCATTTTTCCCTCGATGTATTTGTAGCCCTCGAGCTTCAAATTACACCTCAGGAAAAATAAGACGTTTCTCTCCCTTGGTGTATAATGTACTATTATATTGAAATAAAATCGTCTAATGTACTATTATTTACAGAAAAAAAAAAACAATTAAAAAACCAATAAATGCAATTTTGTAAAAAATTGACATTTAGAAAAAGTCCCATTTCAGACACAGAATTCAAAGTAATTATTTTTATTTATATTTTATCAAAATTGACAACAAATAAAATCAATAAAAAAATAATTTTTAAAAATAAGCTTTTATTAAATTGGACTAAAAATAAAAAGTCAATAAATAAAAGCGTGGGCCGTAAATGTTCATATAAATTGGACATTAGAACATTTACGCCCCACGCTTTTATTTATTGGCTTTTTATTTTTAGTCCAATTTAATAAAAGCTTATTTTTAAAAATTATTTTTTTATTGATTTTATTTTATTCTTTTTAGTCTGTGGTAAGTGTATAATTGGATTAAAATTGAAGTTGATTTACTGTTTTGATATTCGGCAAATAGATGCACTTTCAATAAATGTGAAAATGACGAAATGTTCTTAAATTGGTCGATAAGTTTATTTTCGCTTACCATTTTTAACGCCACGAAGATCGGAATATTTTATGGACTGACCCTGTGCTTTGTTAATGGTCATAGCAAAGCAATCTTATTACATCGCAGAACTTCACACATTTTTTGCAATGAGATAGGGAATTACACTAATTAATACTAATGTTATACACTGACATAAACACAGTTATAATTATAATAAATCACTTTTATTGTAACCAATTTTATTTTATTAATATCTAAATCGTTGTTGCACATTCCAAATGCGAGACACAACTGTCAAAAAACGTCGTATTTCTGTTGTTACCAGTGCTAAGCCGACTATTTACCGAAAACTTTATATCTAGTATATACTAATACATGCATTGATCTTCTTTTGTCCAATCCCCCCGTCAGACAGACAGACAGACAGACAGACAGACTGACTGACTCACAAGTGAAACTAAATAAAAGCTTATAAAAAACCAACGTTATTTAATCATACATTCCATATATAAGTAATGTATTGATAATTTTTAATTACAATCCCCAAATTGGAATCAGTATTAAAATATTCTCAATGTATGTCCTTGAAATGTTGCTCTAACAAGACTTTCACTATATTTAGATTCGCTTATAAATGACATGAATTCTATTTGCCAAACTTAAAAAAAAAAAAAAACAGCATAATAACTATATGCAAAATTACACGTTTTCTAAATATTACTTACCGATAAAATTTCAATTTAAACACTGATAACTTGCACACGATATGAAATATATCAACTTGTTGTTTATAATCCACAAACCTGACGTTTATCACTGCCAATAGCAATGAATTATTTATCTGTGACACGTGTACCAACTGCTAGGCCAGTAAAACTCTAGGTTAATTATATTTGTGCATTACCATGTTGAATAAAACATATATATATATATATATATATATATATATATATATATATATATATATATATATATATATATATTTCCATTTACAGAACACGACAACAATTGGAAGAAGTAAAGTACGTAATAAAAGCTGACAACAGCGAGAAGAAAGCAAAAGCACATGTTGACAGACAATTCATAAAACAGCTGTCACAACTATTAAAGATCGTAATACCAGGATGGACATCACCTGAAGCCGGCCTCCTGGTGTTGGTAGCGGCTAGTCTAGTATCCCGGACACTCTGCGATCTGTGGCTGATCAACAATGGCACTCAAATCGAAAGGTCAGACACCCATTGGGAATTACACCACGTGAGATGATTATTCCTCATGTGAATTACACGTAGTGAGAATTTTTCGACACATTGAGAATCAGATGAGATTACACGAATGGACCTGGTGAGAATTCATTACTATTTTTTACAGTGCCATCGTATCCATGAACAAGAAACTCTTCCAGCAGCGACTGCTGAAATTCCTGGCCACAATGCCGATAATTTCCGTAGTGAATAACATTTTAAAATGGTCTTTGGGTGAATTGAAAATCCGTTTGCGCACAAACCTAACGAATCATCTGTACGACGATTATCTGAAGTCGTTCACGTACTACCGCATGTCGAATCTTGACAACCGGATAGCGAATGCCGACCAGCTGTTGACAACAGACGTTGACAAGTTCTGTGAATGTCTGGCGGATTTGTACTCGAACGTGTCGAAACCACTGTTGGATATCGGCCTGTACGTGTATAGGTTGACGGTGAATCTAGGCGGTGACACGCCCACAATCATGCTGGGATACATGCTAGTGTCGGGTGTTCTCTTGACACATCTTAGACGGCCCACAGGTAAGATCCTACATCATTTCAAGTGTTGACCAATCATATTGCAAGGTTTACTGCGCTTGTCACTGGCGTAGCCAATCAGAACAGAGTTCCTTTGCTCGCTAGCCAATCAGAACAGAGTATTTTGCTCGCTAGCCAATCAGAACAGAGTTCCTTTGCTCGCTAGCCAATCAGAACAGAGTTCCTTTGCTCGCTAGCCAATCAGAACAGAGTATTTTGCTCGCTAGCCAATCCGGTTTGATTTCCAGGTCGTATGACGATTGTAGAACAAAAACTCGAAGGCGAGTACCGACATATCAATGCCAGGCTCATCACGCATGCTGAAGAAATCGCCTTCTACAAGGGCAACGCTCGCGAACGAATAACCCTGCTGGCCAGTTTCCAAAAGCTCATCGATCATTTGCGGAAATTCCTGAAGTTCCGCGTCTTGATGGGCATTCTTGACAATGTGGTAGCCAAATACATCGCCACTGTTGTCGGTTTCTATGCTGTGTCACGTCCGTTCATGAATAAAGCACACATTATGGCTGGTGATAGCGAGAACGAACGATTTCGGTAAGGATTACCTGTCTTCCAAGCTGCTATCAGTTATAAACTGTTGGTTTCTAGGTTATATTACACCTATGGGCGTATGTTGGTCAAACTGGCGGAAGCCATTGGTCGGCTAGTGCTTGCTGGACGAGAGATGACCCGCCTGGCGGGCTTCACAGCCCGTGTGACGCAATTGCGCGAGGTTCTCAGAGATCTAAATGCAGGCAGGTAATGTGTACACAGGCGACTTCTTCAGTCTACCATACTTTTCATTTCATCCGTTTTGACGTTTGACAGATACCAACGCACAATGGTAACGGGTAGTGAAACCTTGGTACCCGGTAATGGTAAACTGGTGTTCCAGGATAATATAATTCGGTTCGAGAAGGTGCCGTTAGTGACTCCGAATGGAGATGTGTTGATCAAGGAACTGACGTTTGAGGTTAGGACTGAAACTGACGGGAGCTGTTTGAGCATTGTTTAAGCAACGTTCTGGATTCTAGGTACGATCTGGCACAAATGTACTGGTCTGCGGGCCAAACGGATGTGGCAAATCGAGTCTGTTCCGCATTCTGGGTGAACTGTGGCCGCTATTCGGCGGTACCCTCACTAAACCGCCCAAAGGAAAGCTGTTCTATATCCCACAGCGGCCGTACATGACACTGGGATCTCTGCGCGACCAGATAACCTATCCACATTCACATGCCGAGGCAACCAGACGTGGTTGCACCGACGATAAGTATGTTGCACCACCTGTCACTTCAGTGTAACAGTGCTTAACTGAACTTCTGTCTTGTGTTTAAGGTTGAAAGAACATCTGAAACGGGTGCAACTCAACTATCTGCTGGATCGGGAGGGCGGTCTGGATGCGATCGCTGATTGGCTGGACGTGCTCAGTGGTGGGGAGAAACAAAGGATTGCTGTGAGAGCGCACACGCGTAAGCTGATTGGCCGAACGGGTTGTGCTTATAATTGTTTGATTTCTAGATGGCCCGGTTGTTCTATCATGCGCCACAGTTCGCTATCCTGGACGAGTGCACCAGTGCAGTGTCTGTGGACGTGGAAGGCAGCATGTACCAGTATTGTCGCGAGGTTGGCTACAGAATCTTCTGATGCCCGTGACACACCTATCATACAGCATCATACACCGTCATAGAAACTATGATGAAAAGAACAGAACGCATCCGTTTTTCAAACTAAAATGACAAATATAAACCCAAACTAACGTAAAATGAGACACAAAAGATACGTGTGAAATGAGACACCTTCGTTTCATCATATTACAGTATGATGAAAATAGAGGAGCCGCTATTTTTCATCATAGACGGGTGCGTTCTTTTTTTCATCATGATCTCTATGACGGTGTATGATAGGTGTGTCACGGGCATGACAGTTCGTGGTCATTGTATAGTAATGTTTTGTTTCTGAAGGTTGGCATCACGCTGTTCACGGTGTCACATAGACGCTCGCTGTGGAAACATCACGAACATGTGTTGCAGTTCGACGGACAAGGGGCCTACGAGTTCAAACCTATCGAACCCGAAACAGAACAGTTCGGTTCATAAAACGCAAATTTAGCACAAATTTTTTACTATTTCTGAAACGAATTTTCAAATGAGGTATTCGGAAAATTCTACTTGGATGATTCCATTTTCATAACGCCAATTGGGTTTAGTCCATTCCAACCTGTGAAATTTTAGACTATAATTTGGTAGGAAATTTTATATTTATTGTTGTGATATGACATTTTAGTCTGGATATATTAGTTCACAATATTCCGTTACACCGTTTGCCAGTAATCTTTGCCGAATTTTCACATTGATCTAGATAAATGTATTATTGAATTTGTTTTATTCCATATTTTATTTATAGTTTTTTTTTTTGAAAGTTATTGTTAGCTTTTTACATAGTTTTATTATATATTTTCACTTGAATTTTGAAAATAAAATGGGTGTGTTGTTATAAATATGGATATCTTTTTACAAAATGGTTTATAGTGGCGGAATAAATAATAACATTGAGCTATATAAATTATATTTGTCAATAAAAGTAAAATGGTAAGTATAAATGTCAATACAGATAGATGATTGATATGTGTAAATGAATATAATTAACAATTTTATGAATATTTATCAGTAAATGGCTATTAACATTCGTTCTTGACGAGTTCTATTTTGATGTCAATTCTATTGTTACAGGCATACATCGAGAATATGTCTTTATCTATGCGCAAAACCCAGTCACACATAGTTTTGTATGATGGTTTTGGTGTATGACGTACTGTGTACCCTGTCTCGGGATTCGTCAGTTTCACGATAGACCTGTAGTTTGATACTTCTTTAACATTCAATGGTGCACAGATGCCTAAAGTGAAGTTTGTACTTTTCAACAAATAAAAACAAATTAATTCACCAACATCAGTGATAACGAAAAGGTATTTCTCTTTATTCTCGACCAATATTTGCATCGTCACACCGGCCTCGTACGTCACATCCGAGTGTTCGACAATATAATGCTTCTCATGATTATCAGTCACATCCCTGTCACATATGTCACACTGGCTGCTATATTCACAGAACAGTCGTTCGTGCTTGTTTACTTTCAGACAGGTATCCGTGTATGTGCAACCCTTACTTTTGAATTCACAATTGCGTCTAGCCGGTGCACAATCCTCACAACGCCAACCGCCAGCCGTTGGCCATATACACTTGTCAACACATTTTATACACTTTGTTGTCTTGCAACTAATTGTGATCTTGAACAGGACATCCTTAATGTCGCCCATGAACTTCAACACAGTATTAATGTCCATGTCAATGGATACGTCTTGTTGCAATGACATGCAGCCCTGCGGTGCAACTTCCCTTCGTCGAATTAATGTACCGTTAGCGTTCGACACTTCCAATTCATATTTGTATTCATTGGCAAGCACAGACTGGCCAATCAACCGTACACTGTGGTAGATACTCTTCGTGACAAGACAGACTTTACAGTGGACAATGAATAACATATGAAAGGCTGATAGTAAAAAGGTCTTGTGATTATTTTCGTTTATTTGATGTTTTATTGTATACGGATCCTGTAGCAGATTATTCGGATGGTGTTCCTGGCAGTGGGTCAGGATGTTCTTCCTGGCCCCGATCCAGCCGCATTGTCCTGACTCTGTCACAGGACACACGTACTGTCTGTACTCGCACTCTTCTTCGTGATCTTTCATCTCTGCCATGTACAATGTCTCCGTGCAGCCGTGCGTCTTGTTCGCACACGGGAATACGAACATCTCTGATAAATGTTCGTATGGTGTGATGCGCAGTGTCTGTTTGTCTTCTGGGTCGCAGCACCGACCACATAGCACGGCCCCATCGTTCATCATTCGTACAGGTGCACACGACAAGTATTCACCACACACTGAACATAACAGTTTCTTCAGGATGTCCGGTCGTACTTCCATTTTGTCTGTTACTGTTAATATTGATGTTTGCTGACAATATGCTTTGTTGGCACTAATTATATAAACTGTTCAAATGTTTGGGTGTGGCAGAACTGACGGCCGGTGGTAAGATAAGAAACTTGATTGCATCGTTTATACCAAATTAATATCAGCATATAGTCGAATTAATGTTTGTTGTAATTTGTTCAATAATCGTATCATTTCACTTTGACTCACAATTAATTTAATTATACGATACTTCGCCTCTCCACCGCAAAGAGCAGTCCAGACAAGTATAGAATGGTCCAGAATACAAGAGTCTAGTCGTCAGACCAATTGATTTTCGAAAATACACGACGTCTCTATATCACAAAATACGGCATAATACGAGCATGCCTGTTAGTTCGTAATGTTGTGCTAAATTTGTGTGCAATACATTTGCTGTCAGTGCAATATATAGGTTTGGCTACTCTACCCTAGACTACACTACTCTACTTAACCCTACCCTACCTGTAATAATAATTAATGCAGTTCCACGACTTCCCTATTTCGTACATCTCGGACTTAGATGTCCGTGCTAGTTCGGGGATATAAATTGGTCTGACGACTAGACTCCTATGTCCAAGTCCAGAACACGTGACCCGAGCAAAAAATGGTGAGGCACACTTGACGTTTTGCCATGAGACTCAATATTAATATTTGTGTAAAAATCTATTTATTGCGATGTCATCTGTGACAGAATAATTTTTTTCTGGCTTCATTGAACCTTCGGACTGGTGTGTATGGTAATAAAAGTAAAATATTCGGACTGTGGAAGCTATAATGATTTTTTTAATGAGTGGACTTTTCAGGTATGGATTCTTTGACGTTTGTGAATTGTGTGGTTATAGTCCGTTATACAAGTATTCATCTCTCACTGAACATATCAGTCTCTTCAGAATGTCCGGACGTACTTCCATTTTACTTGTTAGATATTGATTAATCCTAATATACTTTTGACACTACTAGATCGAAATGGTGATTTTCAACTCTGACAAATGATAAGATAAACGTGTGAATTGATAAGATACAGTTTCTGTTAAACAAATTTGAAACTAGATTTCAATTTAATAGTTATTGCAAATTCACCATCAGATTTGATAAGAATATAATGAAATATGTAAGTTCATTTTATTTGCAAATAATCGATACATTGTACGATTACAATTAATAGATATTAATACAAAATATGTTATTTCTATATCACATTCTAACATATATTTCAACTAGACAAATACATACCTTTGCGCATACTGCTAATTCAATAGTTAACCTTATTTATACTTTTATTAGTTTGATCATTATATCAAATTCATTGTCGTTGACGTACATGAGGAACTCGTCTTTCTTCATACACAATTCCCAATCGACAAATACATCGTAGTACATGGGCAGTGTTTGACGTAGTGTGAATCCTGCGTCAGGATTCCCGAGTTTCACTAAACACTTGTAATCTGACAGTTGTTCCGTATGCAGCGGCGACCATATGTGTAGTTCGAATTGTGTATCGTTTAGCACATAATCACACCATAATTTACCGACATCACTGGTAATAATGATTAGTTTTCGTTCATTCACCACCGGAGCTCGCCACATCGCACCTGCTTTGTAGGTTATGTGCGAGTGAGCTGTCACACAGTGCTGCTGACGCGGTCCACTTACATGTTTCTTACAAACAGTACACCAGGTACTGAATTTACAGTAAAACACTTCGTGTTTGCTTGCTTTACTGTTGATATCCGTGTAATAACAACCGTTGCTGCTGAACTTACACTGGCGTGTGGCCGGTGCACAGTCCTTACAGCACCAACCCTTGTACGTCGGCCACGCAGATTCAATCGCACACTTTTTACACTTCACACACTTCCGACCCACACGGATCCTGAAGATGACATCCTTGAAATCCAAGAAGCGCAACATGGTGTTAAAATCAACGGGCACAGACATGTCCTCTTGCAGTGACATGCAGCCCTGCGGTGCAACGTCCATTTTTCTGGTCAACGTATCTTCATCACTGTTTGACATTTCTAGTTCATATCGGTAGCGACTGGCAAACACAGACGTGCCAATCAACCGTACACTGTGGTAGACATTCTTTGAGATGATGCAGACTTTGCAGTGAATAATAAACAACATTTGAAAGGCCGATAGTAAAAAAGTTTTGTGATTGGTTACGTTGATTTGATGCGTTATTGTATCTGGATTCTGGAGCAGTTTGTCCGGATGTTGTTGCTGGCAGTGGGTCAGGATATTCTTCCTGGCCCCGGACCAGTCACACAGTTCCAGCTCTGTCACAGGACACACGTACTGTTTGTACTTGCACTCTTCTTCGTGATCTTTCATCTCTGCCATGTACAACGTCTCCGTGCAACCGTGCGTTTTGTTCACGCACGGGAATAGCATCATCTCTGCTAAATGTTCGTACGGTGTGATTCGCAGTGTTGGCTCGTCCTTTGGGTCGCAACACCGACCACATAGCACGGCCCCATCGTTCGTCATGCGGACAGGTGCACACGACAAGTATGCACCACACACTGAACATAACAGTTTCTTCAGGATGTCCGGTCGTACTTCCATTATTTATACTGATGTTTAATATAGCAGAGTTACGATTGGTAAGATTATTACTTTGTACAAATATTCACCGTACACTGATCATAACACTTCTATTATTATTACTATTGTTGTTACTGATGATGGTGTGATTGCATGATTGCAATGTTAATTGAATAATGCAACTTCATGGACGATATAATTATGCGTGCAGTGCAGTGCAGTGAGTGACTAATCCAGATTAGATACGTCCAACATCAACATAATGATAAGACTTATACTAACTTTATACTTGAAATTGTTGACGCGTAATATTTCATTCAACCTTGCAATATGCAATAAAACCCCTCGCACTACCAATAATAATGCTGATTCGCTATAACACGCCTTCATTAAAACAGTAATTAAGTAATAAAAGGTATCGTAAATATGTATTAAAATATTAACTGATAACAACATTGTTCGTGCACTATGAAAATAAATACAAATTTAAAATATAGAATTCAAATCATTTGACATTTCTAGTGTGGTGCACAAGAGTCTAGCCGTCAGACCAATTTATATTCGAAGATACACGATGTCTATTTACGAAATAATACGACATAATACGAGCAAGTATGTTCTTAGTTCATAATTGGCGGCAATCGTTTGTAACATACATTGTCTGTGATTGTTTGTAATTGTCTGTGAGAATGACGGAACGAAGTGCAGTGTAGTGGTTTGTGTAACACATTTGCTATTAGTTGTTATATGTAGTTGTTATTTATATATTTGACTCTTTTTCTCAGGTATGTAATTGTTTAATAACTACATAATGAATAAAAATTAACCAGAATTTTTTCTCAATAGTTAAGAATGGAAGATAAAAACATGAAGGATGAAACAGGTTACATTTGTAGCAATTGTGAACCAATATTCTCTACAAAACCCAGTCTTCAACAGCATTATAAAACTCACTAAACTTGACATAACCAAACATTCATCAACATGCAACAAAAATAACCTTAACAGCAAATCTAAAGCACAAGTACATCACAAGGTAAAATGTGCAATGTGCCGTTACGAAGATTCTCAGATAAATGTGTTGAAACTTTATAATGAACAACATGATATTGAAATATTCACAGAATGTATAAAATTTGACAATTTCAACGAATTTGAAAAGTGGAAAGATGACACTGGAAAGACTGATACTTCTAAAATATATTTATTTGAAAGGCAAGACTGTAAAACGACTTGATAAAGCAATAAATGCTATTATGACGCTGGTGAGAGATAAACTTTATGATAGACTAATCATTTTACATAAAGGTATAAAAGCAATTACTGTTTTTAAACTATAATTTTTCAATGTGTTTTCTTTTTTTAGGCAAAGTATCAACAAAACTAAGTGCATTGAGGAAAAGGCATCAAAATATGGAGCAAATTAAAGAAAAATCCATTATTGAGGAGCAAGTAGGAAAATGCATTTTGTCCTCTGCATCTGGGCACGAACTATATACAATTGAAGTGGCTAATCTCAACTGTAAATGTGAACTTAAATGTATGAAATGTGACACATGCATTCATGGTTATATATGTTCGTGTCCAGATTCATCAGTGAAGTGGAATATGTGTAACAAACACACGACCCAACGTTCTTATTTCGGAAGACAAATATATATATATATATATATATATATATATATATATATATATATATATATATATATATATATATTCATTGTGATACCACAGTTGCAGAAAAAGAAAACGCTTTGAAGCAACTTACGAGTACTGTTTCTTCAAAAAAAAAAAAAACTAACATTTGCGTTATAGATAAATATAAAGATAAAATTTATGAAACATTTCAATCAGCTATGGCAAAAGCCACGACGATGGAGCAATGTGGTGTCTTACACAAGGCAGTAGCACCTCTTGCAACTACGTTAGCGGCTATGGAGTCTCCGCAGTTAGAGAGTTTTCCACGTTGCAGTGAGAAACATACAAGGAAAATTAAACAACAACGAAAATTTGTCCCGACTAAGAAATGTAGGACAAAGGCAACACATATTTTTAAACAGCCTTCGATGGATGAAAAGAACAAATTAGCCTTCAATCTGTTGCATCTTGCCAATAATAGTACAGGTAATTAATAACTAACTTCTTTGTTTTTTTTTTAAAGAGTTTTATATATATATATATATATATATATATATATATATATATATATGTATATATATATATATATATTTATCTATAGAGAGAGAGAGAGAATGTTTTTTAAGAATTACCTATTTTTGTTATGTGCAATATGTATGTATGTATATATATATATATATATATATATATATATATATATATATATATATATAAATATATATATTATATATATATATAATATAAAAAAATCTTAAAAAAAACAAACTACTTATATGTATACTTACATAGTTAATAATTGTAACTTCTTGTAAAGCATGTAATAATTTTATACTACATATTTTATACTTACATATAATACATAGCCATATATTTTTGTTAATTTAAAAAAAAAAATTGTTTAATATATTATAATAAATGATTAATTTATTTTCCTCGTATTTTTAACTGCGTTTTTTTTTAATTTTTTGTTTCACAGCTACTTAGCTTCGTACAAAAAAAAAACAAATGAATAATATATTTCATATTGTATGTAACAATAATTAATGCAGAACCACGACTTCCCGATTCCGTACATCGCAAACTTACATGTTCGTGCGAGTTCGGAAATATAAATTGGTCTGACGGCTAGACTCTTGTGTGTGGTGCTATCTAGGACGTAAGCGTGGAATTAAACAAAAGTTTATTTACAAATGGCTGTCTTTGAATGTAAACGTCAAAGTGCGAAGGAAATTCTCTTTTAAATCATGGAAACTAAACCAGACCAGAAGCCAGTAAGACGCGTATTGAAGAAAGTGAAGGACTTTGAAAACGTGTACGACTATTTCAGTTATATCACAACTGAATTCGGCGATGATACGTTACATTATGAAGGATATAATTGGACAGCTGATGAACTGTTCGACATGTATTTGACAGGTGACACAGATGCTGTATGGAGACTGGCACTGCCTGAGACACCAGATTACAGTCAACTACCGTTCATAAAATCTTGCTATGAACCACCGGACGAAACGAAAGTGAAGGGTAAATATTCTGGTCAAGATAACGTACAGTTTCCTTGTAGACCAGCGCTGAAAACTGTCGAGGAATATTTCGAAGCGAAACGTGTCAATGATAAATTGTTGTGAGTACTGTTGTACCGCCAGGTAAGAGCTGTGATTAAACATTAGTTTATTCAGTGAGCATCCGCGATACAATCACTGGTGGCCAAGCCGCCATCTTGATCCGGAATTCGCCAAACTCAAGTTAATAGATGCAAAGGAGACATACCTGCTTACGAAACAGATGTACACTGAGTCCATGGTGGATATAGAAAAGGACAAGGAAACGTTGAAGCTCAAATCGGCGAAATTACGAGAGTTTACAATCATGTTTAATGATGTACTTCAAATCCATTTTGTCCCTAATTCAGCTAGCCGTCATTGACTTATCATTGAATTGTAGCTTGCCTATCGTAATTTATTTCGCAAAAAAGAATCCGAACAGAAAATCAGATCAGATTTGGATCTGAATTCGCAAAAACTACGCGAAGGTAGACGACTGATGAACCGCATTGACAAACTGATGGTAGTTCGCGAAGATCTGCAAATGCGAAACGAGAAAATGCAAATGTACGAGGTACGGTAGCGTGTTGCTGTGGCGAGTAGCCGAACTAAACGGCTACTCAAATGGCCGCTGTTATTTGTTGTAGGATTATTTGAACAGTGTGGTTGAGTGCAGTAACAATAAATTCGAGAATATTCAACAAATTCTAGACCGGTATGATGCTGTTGCATTTATGAAGAAACGAATCGTCCGGAATCATTTGCGCGATATGTTTGAAATGGATGCGCAGAAAAGCAAATTGGTAAAAACGTCTTGTGTAGTGAACCTACCGCGAGTGATATGTGTTATAATTACAGCTGAAACTCATCGCGGATCGCAAAGACGCCATTCGAGACTTCAATAACCAGATGTCAGATCTCGCACGCCGGTATAAGTTCGTTGTTCGCCGGTACCAACATTGGGAAAACGCCGTGCAGCGACTGAAGAAACTCTGCAATAAGGAACGTGCACAGACGTACTCGGTGGAGGCGTCCATCTGGAACTTGTACGCGCAGATGTGTGCCCGCAAGCGGATGCCGCTGAAAGAAGACA
Source organism: Carabus problematicus (assembly GCA_963422195.1). Taxonomy (NCBI): domain Eukaryota; kingdom Metazoa; phylum Arthropoda; class Insecta; order Coleoptera; family Carabidae; genus Carabus; species Carabus problematicus. Next base: position 19,584,473 of record OY728578.1, read on the forward strand.
GAAATGATTACAAAGCACAGCTCGCCTATATCCTGGTGACGATCAAACAGTACGAGAAAATCGTACAGATCGCGCAGGATAAGTACGCAGCTACCCGATCGGAGAGCAGTGTAAGTACAGTGCTGATACGGACACCGCCGAAGGAACACGAAGACACGACGGCAGTTCATAGCGAGGAACCAGTGTTGACGATGAAAGAAAACAAAGGAACACAGACAGTTGATGTAGGATCGGTCGATGTAGGCACAATGATCTGGTGGGAAGACGAGCTACGGATGGCGAATGAAGGAAGAGTACCGTCCAAATCCCAAGGCCTGGCCGACGATCCGCCGGGAGAATTGACAGCGCTGGAGGAGAAAATGCAGGCAGAAGAAGAGATGCTAGCACATGGAGGTGAGTTCCAGTGGATGAGCCTGCCCAAAGACGAGGCTTTGGAGAAACGAAAGTCAGATGTTGAAAAAGAATGTACCAAAAGCAAAGACGAGGTATGCAAGAGATCAACAGTCAGAGGCGGCTTGGAAACAAGACGATCAGCTAACAAGAACAGTAATGAAGACTTAAAATCAAGCCGCACAACAGATTCATACAAAGGGTCATCTCGATCGGCAGTTTTGAAAGGGTCCGAATCATCCAAGACTTTCAGATTACCAAAACTGTCAACTAAACATTCGATAACAGTTAAACTACCAATACCAAAGGTGAAAGGACTGAAGGAACATGCAAAACAGGAACACGTGGCTCAGAAAAGCCCCAAAGAGCTGAGTATCGGAGTACAAACTGATCTGGTCGAGATGCAGGACAAAAGTCAGCAGTACGAGCTGTATGTGACCGTGCATGTACAGACAATGGACACTGAAGAAATAGCAGATGAACACGCCGTGGTAGAGGAGCTGACTGACGGACTAGCGCTGTTGCAACAAGCAACAACGCTGAATCGCAAACTAGTAACGGAGCCGTGTCATCCAGTAGCGAAGGATAGTACAGTATCTGTACGATCCATGGGGTCAGGCAGAAGCTGGCATGACATACGCGCCGACTGGTTCTATCCGGCCGAATGGAAAGCAACTTTAATGCATTTGCAAGCGGAAGAGAACGAAACATGGCGACACCCGCTCGATCAACGCGAGTCCACAGTCGGCGCTCTGCTAGCAACGGGCCGGCATGCGTCAGTGGCGATGAAAGAACAGACAACAGTACGGTATGCCTCCAAACAGATCCAAGCATCCTCGATCATATTCTCCGACCAACGTTTCAAGCTAGAAGGCATTAAGGAATCGTCCGTTCTAGCAGAGCATGGCCGACGATCTAAAGACGTGCTACCCTTGGATCGACCAGGAATGCAAGAAACCCTGGCATTGACAGATGTAGGCCTAGTGCAGCGGCTGCAAACGGTGCTAGCAGAACGAGAACTCCAACGGTCCAAAGGCGAGGACGTGGAAGTGGCAGATGAACACGCCGATACGAAGAAATCCGTATGGACGGAGCTGTTGGACAGGATAACCAAGAAGATTAAAACTGCGGCCGAGGAAAAGGGTGAGGTTTACTTGAAGACGAAACGACCTACAGAAGTGCGGCTTAGAATTACGGAGGCGCGACTGGAGGCTTGGACAAAGTCAGCCGAGGTTCAGAAAGATGCACAAGAAGTGATAGAGTTGCATCCGAATGAAGACGAAGATGATGCGGTGCAAGAAACCGTGGAGGAGATCTTTGATGTGGACGCTTGGACACAGACGCCGCGTGAACAGACTGATGACTGGGTACAGACATTGCCCGCGCGTGAACAGTACGGCTGGACACAGATTGAACGAGTGGACGAAACTACTCAAACAGAACGTGATGAAGTTGAAATGGTTCAGTATGCAGAAGCAAGCTCACAAACTGATAAACCACGCGAGAAGTTTTCAAGTGAAGATAAGACACCAGATACAAAAGTACCATCGGATAAATTGACAACAAACGCAAATTTGGAACAGCCGGCACAGCAAAGCAAAACACCTGAACTGAAAACCAGAAATACGAAGAAGAATCCATCGGTAAAATCGATTACAGCACAGAAAAGTTCTGTGAATAAGATCGAGAAACGATCAATGATGAAAACAAAGTCAAGTGCATCTGTTACAGCAAGAAATTCTGTAACAGAACCTACAAAAATTAAAAAAGTGAAAAAGTAAGGTTATATAAATGCATTTAGAACCTTTCAGGAATACTTACGTTAAACAAATATTGTTGTATGACACTAATAGAACACGAACAGTTAAAAATAAATTTTTGTTATCAATTGTTGGCAATAGTATGACATATTTATTCAAGTGTAAATTTTATTAAAAAAAAAATCTTACAACAGCTTTAAGCATAATAAATCATATAAGTACGAGTGTTAAAATATCTTCATCGAATAATAAACAAAATATACAGTACGATACTGACACATTTGACGTTTACCGAAGCACATTGGCTTGCATTAACCTCAAATTTGACAACTACACAGATTAATCACTTTTCCGACAATTCAATGATCACAAATGCAAGGAAAATCACCGTAAGTAAGTACAAAATGGCTGCCGTAGAGTTCACTGCCATGGGTAAAATATAATTCACAATAAACATATGTTTAATTATTGCGTATTTCAAATTTGATCACTGGTGTAATTATAGGAACAAAATTATTGCGCGTTTTTCTCCACAATACAGTGTTGCCTAGTTACGAACATGACTCATAGTGTTCGTAAGTAGGAACAGACATACGTAATGAAGTAAATAAGTACATGCGAATAAAATATAAGGTCTATTCACATCCAGATAGCAGTGACGTCATACAAAACGAACGAATTATCAAGACTTATACGAGTAAAATGTGTAGAAAAGAGATGTCATGGATAAAATTTACCTAATATGACGTCACTCCTATATGGATGTGAATAGGCCATACGACAACATATTTATATATTAATACATAACCACAAATAATAAAAATAATATCAAATAATATTATTTACAAACATTAGTGTATGAAGAAAATCATTTTAGTTCTTTTTTTCTAAATATAAATTATATTTTAGAAAAAATAGCTACAATGATTATGGCAATTTTTGTTTTAAATCATATAAAATAGAGGAAAAATTCGTTTCTATAACTTATTGCAGATTAAAAAAAAAATGTTAAACAAAAATATCGCGGGGAATTCTCAAAAATGCAGGTTTCATTTGTGACAAAATGGGCCTTGAAGACATATTGTAGCATAAGTTAACCATATTATTTGATTTTTTGAGAATTACCCTGATTTTAATTAAAACTAGTTAATAGAAAAATAGACAAAAAAAATAAATAATATAAAATTGCAAAACTCTAAAAAAGTAACAGCTTACTAATTATTGCTTTCAATTAATTAAATTAATTGGTAATCTTTGAGACTGTAAAATTCTGCACTAAATTTTTTTTTGTATCAAAAGTGTTGAAAAATGTGACAAAACGTCGTTTCGGAATATTATAAAAATTGGTCCGTAGCCTTAGTTGTTAACAAATGCGATTTGGAATTTTTACAAAAATATTTTTCGAAAAGATGTTTGGGGCGGGGAGATTGTAGAAAATCGTACAAAATTTCAGGGAGGCTTCCAAAAATGGTATCACAACGGATGTACTTATTTGATAAGTATTACTATTAAAATTTTAGTTATTTTTCATTCCTAGACGAGTTATTTTTGTCCGTTGGACAAACTGAAATATTAAAACCATTATTTACCGAAGCGAGGTGCTTTAACTTTTGCTAGTGTTCCCGGTCCAGCCTTTAGTCAGCCGCTTCCATAGACTTGGCTTGTCCACGTTGGCGGACGGCGGTTGGTCGGACTTTAACTTGTCTAGAAACCCATTCTGTGCGTCACAATTCTCGTCGTCAGCATCGCCGATCTCTCTCAGATCTCGCATCATCTTCTTTCGTATCGTCTTCTTCATGCTCAAGTGTCGTTCGAGTGTTTTATACTTTTTATGCCGATTCTTGTCGCCGTAATCCACATTCCTGTCATCGTAACTGTGCTGGTTGTCATTGTCATTCCGATCGGACAGCACACCGCCATTCGAGTTGCCAAAAACGTCCTTAATGTGCGTTATTCGCCGGTCACTACTACTCGCCGCCATCTTGGTTCTGTAACTGACGTTTGAGGTTAGATTAGTATATTGAAAAATACCATCATATTTAGTTAAATATTATATTTTAAGTAAAAAAAAATCATGTGTTTATTCTTGAAATAAACTATAGCACACTATGATGTAACACTTCGAAATTATGTTTTATCACGTAATTAAGATATACCAAAGGCAATTAATTATTTTAAACAAAATAAAAAGATACTTGTGCATAATAATCAGCTACTAAAGCACAGTACTGGCTGAAGGAGGAACATTTATTATTATACAAACAAATAACTGGTATGTTTAGGAATAGATATGAAGAATTGTGCACGCCACTGTGTTGAAATAGTTTTAAACTATTTGCCAAAAGTTAATAATAATTAAATAACATGAAATAAGGGTGAAAATATTACCGAAAACTTGTCGTCAGCTCATACCAAGGAACAACGATAGATTAAGATTATAACTGTTTGTATGCAGAACATTTTTTGACATTTTACCTCGCTTTAAGATTCAAAACACAAGTGTACTTTCGTTAAATAAACTTTCACTTTGACCATTCGCCCCAATAAGAAAGTGACTGGGGTGAAAAAATGACGGTGATTTTCTAATTAAAATACAAATTGATTTTCTACAGAAAACAGATCAAATCATTTCACAGTAATTAACGAAATTCAACATTAAACATTACGCAAAATTCACTGATTTGTTTTAAACTAGATTAAACATTATTAAAGAATATTTATTAAGAAAATATATTTTTGCGTAAATCTAAAAAAATGTATGGCACAATTTTCAAGCTATTTCTATTTGCAGGTATAATAGACAATAGGTAATTTATAATTTGCATTAATTAAAAAATAAATCTTATTAATGCACTTTCTAATCAGTCTTATTTCATTATGTTTCACTTTTCAAATTACGAAAATCCATAATTTAATCTAATTATTCACGATTACAAAAAATAAAATGTTATTCAAAACATATTTTTGAGTTTCAAAATATTTGTACGTCAATTTATTTATTGGTTCAACAATAAGCATATTTAATTTGTTAATAAACAGTAATACAATATCCACAGCTGTATTTGCTATATAAATTTGATTTAATTGTTGTTTGATTTAAAAAAAGACATTTTAATATACTTACAAAAGTCTGTATATTTACATAATAAAAGATAAGACTTACCTTAGATCTAAAAATAACTCGGATGACTGTACAACTTGTTTTTTTTTGCAGGAATATTACTAACGAAATTGTTTATAATTTACAAACTGCATCACATAGACTGATCATTGTTGACAGTTGATTAAAGTTGTACATGTTCCTTGTCATTATCATCACCACACCACAAACAAGCACTAATATTTGATATTTTGTCGAATTAAACTTTGGTTCTTCAAGGATATCCAGTTTTTTTTGTTGCTATTGTTACCCGATATTTCGGTGTATTTTGACATATATCAATCACTGATTGGTTTGTAACATCGTCACTGACACAACATATACACTTTGATTATTGTCGTATTGTTTGATTGTGCACGGGACTTGTTGGCGTTACATATTTGACAGAGAACGATTTTGTTTCGACTAGACCAAATTGAGAAATGTCAATTTACCACAATTTACTTTTACTTTCAAATGTAGGCGAATTTGCAAGGTTATACCAGTTTGTTGCTCCTTTCTCGAGTTGCACGTGACGGAGCAACCGCGGACTGGTCTGAAGTTTGCGGAGAAATCAGTGATAAAAGAACATTTAATAGTATTTGGTGGGATCAATTTATTTATTAAGATATGCTAGCATTTTGAGCCAATTTTGCTTGACATTTCATATTCCACATTTTTCTTTATAAGTTACATTACATATTCCTTGACGCGCGATTGTTTAATTTATTTAGCTTAACATTCCTCTGCTCTGTGATTGGTCTTTGAAGATAAACTACGCCTACTTTCCCTTGCTATTAGTTATTAGATTAAAGTAAAGATAAATGATAAGATAAAGAATGATTCTACACAAAATAGATGCTAACTTCACAGTATACAGTTTCTTTGCAGTATTACCACACCTTTCTCGCACACTAGCGCGAACTTCAACAGTAACAATACATGTCAAAAATCAGACTAATCTCGAACAAAAAAAAAAAAAAACATTCGCAGTTGATAGCAACCAATAGAAATGCTCCATTTGTTAATATTGCAGTGAAGCGCGAATTTCGAAAACAATCGAGTCAAAGTTCTGGAATCAATAGCCATGAAAGACTGTATCTCGGATCGGAAACAATGCCCGCATGATTTTATCATTCGTCGATCAAAACTGGAACCGGAACTGGAATAACAATGCAATATTGTCTATTGTTTAATAAGCCAATGAGAAACGGGCTCACTTAACATGTCATCGCTATTTAATGATTTCTGTAAAAACAATTAGTGAAACTGCAATGTTAAATATGCAATTATTTGAATGTGCTGTTATCTAAATAGCAGAAAAGTTAAATAGATAATATTCAAAACTGATAAATACCTCTAAAGAAAGTCCTATATATGCGCTAGCTGATTTCTGAGCCAATGAAAACGTTCCATCTGTCTTACGTGCGACACACGTTACGACATACGTGCGTAATGCGTCAGCAGTACCGTAACGGGTTAGAATGCGACAACACTATACGCAATATTTGTAGCAAAATTTATCTTGTAAACGTTGACCAATGAAAACGTTCCATCTGTCGTCTGTTGTTTTTCGTGACGACATACGTGCACATAATACTCGAATATAAGCGTGTGTACAAGAATAGGACGCCGCAGAGCGCCGTTTGTCGTAGCTTGACGTATTATTTCTATAGATTTGTCAGTATTTTCAACTTGCATGCATTCGTGTCCATAAGCGAGTCGGAGCAAGTTGCTGTTTTGACATTAAAAATGAAGAATTTCACAATATTTACCGTTATTTTGTCAGTGTTTTGCCTGATCAGAGCTGAAATATTCTTGGACGAGAAATTCGCTGATGGTAAGTGGATATTTTCGTACAATTTCGGTGGTTTTCATTGACAAATTTGTGTTACCGGTTCAAAAGGCTGTTGGGCGAGTTCGCATCCACGTTACACATAATTTCTACACGTTATTTGTATTCATTACTTTTCAATCATATTCAGTTATAGTTGTATCAACTTAAATACTATATTGGTACGTATTGTTTTTCAAACTGACGAATTTCTGTTCGAGAACTTTCTGTTAATGTAATTTGTCAAATATGTACTTATATTTTAGTATTTGCATCCACTGAAATATGCGTTAAAAATGCATATACGACGTTGAAATTTCGGCTAAAAATAACGAACATTTTATGTATATTCGTCCTCAAATTAAAGTTTTGCTAATGGTGCATTTTAGTAAATTATCCACTTGAAAATTGCGCTGTTGCGAGTATTAATTGTAGGTCAGAGCTGTATTCAGTAACTTTTTCTATACTAAACCAACTTTTTATCATACGTGTCAATGTCACGATATTTAATATTACAATATAATAAATCATTTGCCTTATCGGTTTATGAATAGCTGGTAATAACTTCTATCCGTAATAAACATCTATGATAACCGATTTTCGTGCTAAATTTGAACCAATTTCGTAATTTCAACAGAAAACTAAACATTTCGCTATAAAACTATCAAATAACATCGTAAAAATATATTTATTAACAGCTGAATTATTGTAAAGTCATTAGAGAAACTGCTTGCGATGCACAGTTGATTCCAATTGGACAATATTCTGTTTAGATTCATGGGAAAAGGACTGGATCTACAGCAAACATCCTGGTAAAGAGTTCGGCAAGTTTGTTCTGACCGCTGGCAAGTTCTTCAAGGAAGATGCCGAGGACAAAGGTATACAGACATCGCAGGACGCCAGGTTCTATGCCGTCAGTCGCAAGTTTACACCGTTCAACAACATGGACAAGGACCTAGTGATCCAGTTCACTGTGAAACACGAACAGAACATAGATTGCGGCGGTGGTTATGTCAAGGTGTTCGATTGCAAACTGAACCAGGAGGATATGCACGGCGAGTCACCGTATGAGATCATGTTTGGCCCGGACATCTGTGGACCCGGCACCAAGAAGGTAAGCATACTTGCTAGCAAGTCACTTGGAAACGGAAAGAACGCAAGTTCAAATCCCACCCAGAGATGTTGATTTTTATTTTGTAAAAAAATATTTCTTCCAAAAAGCGCCTGTTTGTGCCCCTTAATGTAGCCTTGTCAGGTCGTTGTATGGAAGTACAGCAAAAAAAAATAGTTCTGGGTGCGGATGTGACGTCACAAACTCGTCAAACATCCTCAATCTGAACTATGACATTCATACAGCTATGAAAATTACTTCGTTGAACCAAATTCCCACAAGATTGAAATCCCAGCTAGTCGAAATTCTCACGCGATAGAATTATCACTAAACATAGTTTGTTTGGTTTTTTCATTAGGTTCACGTTATCTTCAGCTACAAGGGCAAGAATCATCTGATTAGCAAGGAGATTCGGTGCAAAGATGACGTGTACACTCATGCTTATACATTGATTGTGCGGCCGGACAACACTTACGAAGTACAGATTGACGGTGAGAGGGTTGAAGGTGGAGAATTGGAAGCGGATTGGGACTTTCTGCCGCCAAAGACGATTAAGGATCCCTCAGCTAAGAAACCAGAAGACTGGGATGATAGGTAAAGATTAACCACAGACTTTCTAACCGAATTCCAGATCCCAGTTGATCCGGGTTACTTGCAACACTGTTGAATATTGTTGGTTGCACGCTTAATGTATGCATTACGTGTTACAGAGCAACCATTCCTGATCCTGATGACAAGAAACCCGAAGATTGGGACAAGCCTGAGCACATTGCGGATCCTGAGGCCACCAAACCTGACGATTGGGACGATGAGATGGATGGTAAGTGAAGAAATAACGCAACTAGTTATTGTCACGTGATCTGTGAATGTAAACTTTGCTTTTAATAGGCGAATGGGAGCCGCCAATGATCGACAATCCTGACTACAAGGGTGAGTGGTCGCCTAAACAGATCGACAACCCAGCTTACAAGGGTGCCTGGGAGCATCCGGAGATCGCGAATCCGGAGTACAAGCCCGACAGTTCGTTGTACCATCGCGAGGAGATCTGTTCCATCGGTTTCGACCTATGGCAAGTGAAAGCCGGCACGATCTTCGACAACATTCTCGTCACCGACGACCTGGAGACGGCCAAGCAGGCGCTAAGCGGCCTGAAAGCCACACAAGAAGGCGAGAAGACAATGAAAGAGGCGCAGGACAAGACGGAACGTGAAGCCAGCGAGGAGACGAAGAAAGAAGCCGAAGAAGAGGACGATGATGAGGACAATGATGATAACGAAGACACGGAAGATGTTGAACCACAGCCCGACAGTGAACACGCCGATGCTGAGGTAACGTATTCGTAAATCTTGCGTCTGTAGGTTCATATTAATCTGTGATGTTGTTGCAGGAACATGACGAGTTATAAGAGCAGAGCATTTAGGAAGAAGTAAGCCATGTGACTTCCACAACACTCTACAACATTTTCTGTTTCTGAGCTTGCTTTGTGCACACAATCAGATTATTTTTGTTAACCAGTTGCGCAAACATGCGTGTTTGCACAACGGAATTTATCGACATACCGTACATGTGTATGTATCTACGTAATTGCTCCGTGTGAAGTCATCCATTATCATCCAGTCACCCATCATCAACCAACACATCTCCCCAACCTAAAACGATGTTGCTGTCTGTTTTGTTTGTGTTTTTTTACATATTTTTTGTGTGGCCCCCCCTCAAAACCCTATATTTTCTGACTGATTTTGTTAGTAAAATTGTGAAAAATACATTAAAAAATTCACTTTGTTTTTAAGTGGTACAATGTAATAATTATATAAATAAAACGTTTTTAATACAAATTACTACACAAATAGTTTTGTTTTATTATTGATTATTTTTTGGAGTTTTGGAGCTGAAATATGAGAGAAAATAAAACTATGATAATACGCCAGCATTTTTAATTCGAAATATTACTTGTATATAATATATACATATAACGTAATATAAAAATATTCTAATAAAATAATATATGTATAGAGATATCGGTAAAATTTAATTTAAAATAACTAATTTAAGGACCAGTATTACAAAGAACAATACTTATATCTAACACTGATAAACGAATCACTATTTTCTAGTTTAAAATCAGATTGAATTGAATTTATTTTTGCAACGTTAATACAGAATACGATTTGATTAAATATAAGTGTTGTTAATCTGTAATTATGGCAATATAACCCAATATGTTGTCGTTTTGTTACTTGAAATCATACATTGCCTCTAAATTCACAAAACTCAGTCTCACTTCCTAACGGAGATCTCGCACAAGTACAAATAAATTCGTTTTTACACAATTCACAATAAAAACTACGTAAAACGCTCGATAAAACCTTTAAAAAGTTCCACTGAAAATTTGACAATTGTTTTATAGCCTAAAATCTACGAATATCATTTGCATTGAAATATCAAATAATATTTCATTTAGATCCTATGCAACAGCAATAAATATATATATTTATATCTAAAAATGCCAGGACTAGCATTCAATTTAGTATTTTGAATACTCAATTCAATATTCACGTCCTGTCATTGTTTCTAGGTTATAACCATACTTTCGTTCCGCTTGTGGCAGAAGAAAATAACATCGAAAATTGTCAGCCGTGTGCAACTTATTTAAAGCTACTTCATGACATTAGTATATAAATAAAGTATGATTGTATACGAATGTCACAAAACAACTTTAAAAACGCTCTTGTTGCTTTTGATTTCAAAATCCTAACTATATATTTGTGTATAATACAATATTGTGACTTTTATTTTAGATACAGTAGTGTGAATAAAACTCACGGTGAAGCAAACAACGAAAATAGAAAACATTTTCGTTCATCTTGTTTTTCCCAATGTGAACTAATTAACACTTTTTTTTGTAACACTTCATTCATAATAGTTTATAAAATAAGGATTATTGCACAGAATTTTCTCAAAAACACAATTTAACATTTAAAACCAGGTGCGAAAATTATTTCACATTGCTAATATCATCAAAGAAAAATGATTAGTTGGCAAATTGTCAAAATGGCGTTATTTACTTAAATGTGTATAACGCAACTACAATATATTTTTAAAAAAAAAAAATACTACAAAAATAAACATTTGTATAATAAATATATGCAATAATATATGTCAAAACATATTAACAAATAAAAAAAGAAAAACAATTTTCGTATAAAATTATACACATTTAGGGAAATAACTATAACACGCTACCAACATGATAAAAATAAATTAAAACGTAACCTAAAAGCACGAGTAAATTGTTCTGACGTTTTGTATACGCGATAGTTTGTATGAAATGTTTCATACGATTTTCGTGAATCCGAATAATAATGAAAACCAATGTTTCCGGGTCAAATATATCTTGAAGAGGTTGTAGGATAAGTAGTATGGAATGTTTGGAAGTTTGTAAGTATTGCAAGATGTAGTGTGTGGTTTGAAGGTTAAGGTTAAGAGACAGACAACATTAACTAGTGAAGATATTCTGTTGTGACGTGTCATTTTCAAACTCGCTCCACGCATTGTTCAGTTCCATGAAGATTAGTTTAGCGATATTCTCGTGTTCTGTGCCCATTTGCTGAAAACACAGACTATTATGTTTGAGTTGCTGTTGAAATACTAGCAGAATTACTAAACATGAATCTCTCCAGAGCAGTAAATCTTTGATATTGGCGACTTAACCTACCTTATCAGGATGCACGGCTAAACACGCCTTTCGATAAGCCTTCTTCACATCAGTTGCGCTGACAAGTTGATGCATGTCGCATTTGTTCCACTTTGCACCATCCCACAGCACGGTATGAACTGAACACAGCAACGCACGGACATTTGTACGCTTGCCTTCAACCTAGAAATCAAAAGACTGTAACCTGATCACATCAAACAATGGTTGACGCATATACCCATTCGAGAATCTTCAACTTCTCAGGATCCATATCTCGTGCCAGCTCCTCCTTGCGCATTTCATTTATCGTCCTGGGGGAATTGTCACGTTTCGACGCGAATTGGTAGCCCTGCGAGCCGAGCAGGTCACCAAACACATCACCCGTCTTCTTCGTGCCTTTATCCTCTGCAACATATACGCATTCAGTGTCACACGGTAAATCGCCATGGGATTAGTGCGCAAGTGATGCGTCAGTTGCCGACATCGAGTTCGTGCAATTGCCGGGCTAGAATATCGACAAACACGAGCATACATACTTGGATCAGTTTTACCGGCATTATTGAAGACTGTCTCGAAGTGACTGCGACTGTAGTCGGGCCGACTGTCCGCCGCTGCCGGTGATTTGGCCTGATGCAAGGGCGTGGTCTGCTGTTGGGGCGTGCCCTGCTGGGCATTCACCGGCGTGGATTGGTGAATAGGCGTGGTTGGTGGCACACGCTGCGGGGAGTGGCCACCGTCTGATGTTGGAGAGCTCTGGCCAGCTGCCCACGAGGCGGATAGGTTACCTTCAACGGAGATTAATGTTCAAGAATGTAACATACAGAATATAATGTTGTATACCTAAGTCTGCGAACAAATCCGTCGGTTTGCTCTGCACAGAATCGGTGCTCTTGTGCATTGCCGCTGCGCCCATCACATTGGGCTTCATTCCCACATTATCCCAGCCCCCTGACGTACCGAATGGGTCAAACAACAGGTCAGGGTTGGGCGCGGTTGTTCCCGAAGTATTGCTAGTGGCTGAAAAGCCCCCGAAACTAGTCTCGGAGATCGGGCAGGACGTGAAATCACCGAAACTATCTGTACTGGTGTCTGCCAAGCCACCCAACAGATCCACGTTCGAATTAGGCGTCTTGCTAGGCGTGTGTTGCATTGCCGATGGACCTGAATTCAAGTTGAGCAGATCCACGGCTTCTTCCAGCTTTTGGCGTGGTTCTTCAGGCTGTAATCGGAAAAGAAATGTTCAGTTCAGCTTATAAAGCTTAGCAAATGTGTGAACAGTACTTTTGATTCAATGACTGGTGGTTCTGTTACGTGGGGAAGTTTGGGTGAAGCCGGTGCTGGTGGCGCCGGTCTCTGAGGCCGTTCTGGCACCTTCATCGTTTGATTTCTAGCTGGAGTTGCTGGTTTACTCACTGTAACAGATCATAATCTTCAAGGTAATCTTCACTCATTACGACAGCAGGCTGGTTCAACTTACCAAAGTTGTCAACCGTCTCGTCTTGCTCTATTTGCGACGAGAATACTGTATCTGGTGTGCGTACAGTCTTGTCTGTGAACCACGGTGCTGGCTGCGATGGCCGCCGCTCAGAATCAGACACAAATACACTTAGCAGTGTTGTAAAACGATCCTGGAAATGATCGTGGCCTTCGATAAGCTCATCGAGCTCAGATCTACAAGTAATACAAGTGATTAGCAGCTTAGAAACACTTCATCAGCTAAAGCTAAAGCTAAACTTCGTACCTAACAAACTTCAGTGAAGTTTCTTCTTCAGATATGAAACCCGTATGGAACTGTAGTTGACAGATCTTGATGCCAGTCGGTCTGCCCTGGTTCATAACGCCTCCTAGCGTGTGCCTGGCATGGTAAACCACAACGCAGACATCACCGCAGACTGTTGTGTTGACAGGAAGCACACACTACAACACACAGACGTATCAAACATGCTCTAGGACAAGCAAACCACTTAAGTACCTTTCCTTCAGCGATATTAAACAGTCGCATTCTGTCGTAATCCTGGATAGTTGACAGTACACACCGCTCACCGCTGTAGACTTCTACATACGGCCTACATCCATCCCTAAAACATACATTTACAATCTTTATGAATACTGAGAAGATTATTGTACTTCTTTTCGAATTATTTTTATTTCTAGCTATAAAAGAAGTGAATCTACGACTTGACTTTGGTAGAGCAACCTTAGTTTACTAGACAGCGGTATTATTTTTAGTTCTAGCCGCTGCTCAACCGGTTGAGCCAGTTGCACGTACCTTATTTTAGTGAATAATGGCACGGGTTGCATGATGACTTGGACCAGTGTTAGTGGCTTGTAGTGTGGAAACAATGCTGGATTGCGTACAATGTCCGTCAGGTAGTACAAATATCGCAAATCTGATGGTCGCATATTAGAAGGTACACGTTTTACAGCGAACATTTGCAGAGCATCCTCGGGCACTTCATACAACCCGGCGTAGATCATCAGTGCGCAGACCAATGTTGCAGAGGTGGCTTTGCCATCCTAACACAACATAAGCATTAATTAAACAACAAGCTTCTGGCTTTAAACGTGACTTACTGAACAATGAATGACCGCTACGTTTCTTGTATCACCCGCTAGATACTGGTAGATATCCTCTGCAACCTGGTACATGGCGTTCAACAACGGTGCTTTATGGCAAGGCGGATACGCAAAACTACAATCAACCACACGAGCATTCCCGAACCGTGACTGATAAGCCCGACCTGAGAGATTGTACACGGAGTACTTCCCGTGTGGATGTCGAGAATCAAGGAACAGCTTGACGTCTTCAACGTGATTCGTCCGGTACGCGGACTCGAGGCCCTCGGATGGAAACGGCATAACCAAGATCCTAAAAATGAGGTAACACAATATAAAGCTTGTCAAAAGAGTCCAGGATGATTCTTACCTTGAAGTAATGTAGCTAATATCCAAATCGGACCGTGCAATTGACCTATAAAACACGTTAAAACACTCTTTACATGATCCTTGCTAGATTAACGAGTTATAAATCAACTTACTGCTGCATAGTTTGCATGACTTTCGAGCTGGTATCCTTAAGATTCTTCAAAAAGCTCCCAGCCCCGCCTTTGAACGACGAGAACAAGCCGCTACTCTGTTGTTTAGCATCCGGCGGGCGTTGTTGCGGCTGCTGTTGTTGGTTCTGCTGTACCGGCGCCGGCCGCTGATTGGCTGGCGCTGGCCGCTGCGGTGGTGGTGGGGTCCTGCTCTGATTGGCCGCCGTCTGCGGTAAGGGCGGAGTTGGTCGCTGTGGTGGTTGGACCGGCCTACTGGGCGGCGCTTGCGGCGGCGGTGGTGGTGTGTGGTTGGGTGAGTTCAGCTCGTTATTCGTCTCCTGACACGGCGGTTGCACTGCCAAGTTGAGCGGTGCGCGTAAATTGTAATTGGATGATTCTGCAATCGCAGCCAGGCGCTCTAGAATTCCTGATACGGTTAATCTTTGTGTGGGATTTACTTGTAGACATCCACCTGTAGGTATAATGTTGATAACAATCATTCAGAACTTAGGAATAGTGATGTTACTTACGTATTATTTCATGAAAACAGCTGTACTTTTGATCGCCCGCTGGTAGTGTATAATTCCCGTTGAGAATTCTCAACTTGGCACCATCCTCGAACGGGTGTCGCATGTAACACAACGTGTACAAGATGCAGCCGAGTGCCCAGACATCTGAACCAGGTCCCACCGGGTAATTGCTCCACGTGTCCACCATTTCCGGGGCTCTGTACATGGGCGTGGTGAAGCGTGCCATCTGTTGGAAGAAAACAGTACTGAGAAATAACTTTACACTTAATAGATTTCGTGATTCGTTGATCTGAACGGGCTTACATTTTCTTCCAACAAAGTGCGTTGGCTGGTTGTCCAAGACGGGTCGGGAGTGAAGACATTTGTAGTCGCCGAACCAAAATCGCATAGTTTGATATTACCATCAGTACCGATCAGCAAGTTCTCCATCTTCAAGTCCCGGTGAATGACAGGCGGTGACTGACTGTGCATATGCTGGACAGCACGACACGTCTGATAGAAGATACAACAGATCATCTCAGCGTCAAAAGCTGTAGTCCGCTGTTGTAGTATCTCTACCAGAGATCCACCTAAAATATAAACATCATAATGCTGATAAGTCCCCTGAAGTTTCGAGTTTAGTTCACGAAGATTAATTCCCAATAGTTAGACCTAATGGAATGTATATAATTGTGATAACAAGTTGTGTGTTACCTGTACATAATTCTGTCAGCAGAAGATACTCAGCCATACCATGAGAGGTCTGGCTTTTCTCGATGAACGAAGCCGAAACGAAGAGAATTATATTCGGATGTCCCGACACATGCTTTAGAATGTTAATTTCTTGGAGAATATTCTTCTTTGCTTCCTCGTCAGCCGCCAAGAGGCGCTTAAAATTCATAATAACGTATTTATAACAAAGAACATTGCATAAGAATTCGATACAGCATCAGTAATATATTTCTTGTTAAGGAAATAATTTTTAACGATTATTTTCCTCTTATGTAATCACACAAATGTAATATACTAGTAATCACTATTTTTTTTTCTGCGGAAATTATCAATGAAATCCAAACACCCAACGATTAAGTTACAGGTTAAAACATTCCACAAAATTGATAACATGTATTGCACTTACTTTGAGAGCGTATTCTTTGCCAGACTGTACATCCTGCGATACAAACACGATAGCAAATCCACCTAAACACACCAATTAGCAATAACAAATCACTGGTAATCGATAGAACCGATCAACAAGGCGCCGCACACAAACATACCTTCTGCAATAACTTTTTTAACACGAAGTTTTACATTAGCTATTTCTACTGTCTGGCCCACAAAACTATTATCCAATTGGCCATTGTTTGACGAACTGAAATACTCGAACGCCGATTTGAATAAATCACTCATTTTTATTGAATTTTATGTTTAATTCATGGGAATAATGATCATTTCTTTATGTTACTTTTGACAACCTACTCTGTAAGTCTGGTTGTGAAACTGTCAAAAGTCTAGTGATATTACCAGTCAAGTTGGTTCCAACTAGCTTGTCAAAAATAAATTTATTTTCGAATTAAATTATATTTTACAGCTAATAAAGCCGTATTGTATGCTTTAATTATAAAATTTCTTATTTTGTATTATCATAAATGTATTGTATAAATATACAATTGTATAATTTCTATAACAATTTTACATTTAGGGGATTTTATCTCTGTACTGATGACATACTAGTAATTTGACGTATGAATTTAAATAAATATCTTTGTCCTATGATATTATTTAAATAGATCAATATTTTTTCTACGTGCATTACGCAATACTAAATTTTATTCGATAACGATGCAAATTTAATAATACTTTCATAATTCAATGAAACTGACAGCTGTTTCCCCCACCAGTTCCATAAATAATTACAACTGATTTTGTTCTTCCGGACTTTTGACGTATTTTCTAATATCAGGTGCAATGTTTAATGTTCTTTATTTTTATCGATGAAGTAACATGTTATAAAATTAGTATTTAAACTACTTGTTGCATTAAAAATTATTTTGTAACATATTGGCTAAAAGCTATTTCTTCATTAATATGCAAAAATGTTGACCAAAAATGTAATTGAAATGAAATAGGAATGTAAAAAATGTATTAAATTAAAATGAAGGCCAAGTTGTGTGATGTTTTGCGTGAACGTACATTCAAAACAAACGTGCTGAAGATTATTGATTTTCTAGTGTGAAATATTTGTGACAGCTCGGAAAACGCAACATGTCACAAACTTCACCGTCACCAACAAATCTCACGCGAATTCTACCCAAGAATGGCCAGTTAATTTGCGAGGAGAAACCGGAATTGATTATGTGCAAACCGCGTCTCATACCGTTGAAGAGTTTAACGTTGCAGAAGTTGGAGAATATGCAGAAAGAAATTAAGGCAACTGTGACAGATGCCAAGTAGATATGCCGTGAAGTGTGTGTGCACTAATTCAATTGGTTATACTTGTGTTGTTATTTTTGTGGCTTAAACATGAGTGTTGGACCGCTAGTTACCGAGATAGTGTTTGCGTTTATTTTGGCTGCGAGTATTCTTTACCGATACGGCAATTGGTTCAGACATCATATTTTCGTCACGTTGTCTGTACTTCTTGCGTGGTATTTTAGTTTCTTGATTATATTTGTGCTACCTCTGGATGTTAGTTCAGTAAGTATTTATAAAGACTAATACCTGTTTTACCTTAGTTAAATTCGAATTGTCTATTTTTCTGTAAATCATACTTTACTAAATTAGATTTCCAAGTATTGTTTTGTAGATTCTTACATGTTTGACAGTTGTCTTATCGTACTGAATGCATCCATTTGTTTCTAGACTGTGTTCCGACAATGTATGGAAGACAATATACCTGAATACATTAATAGTAGTGTAAATACAACTAGTGCACCTGCGCGATGCGTAGAACCGTGGAGTTACGTGTCAGATTCGGTGTTCCCGAACTTGTGGAGAATAGTTTACTGGTCTTCACAATGCCTGACATGGTAAACTTCATACCTATTTTACAGCATTCACATGACACTATTCAAGACAAGTATCCACATGACATTTTCCTCAGGTTGGTAATGCCAATGATGCAATCCTACATCAAAGCCGGCGACTTTACCGTCCGAGGTAAACTGAAATCAGCCCTGATAGACAACGCCATCTATTATGGATCATACTTGTTTATCTGTGGAATATTATTAATCTATCTGGCGCTGAAACCCGGCATACATCTCGATGGGTAAGTCTAAAATAGTGATTAGTAAAAGCAATAAATACTATTAACCTTTGCAGACAACAGATTAAAGCTATTGCTTCCTCTGCGAGTAACACTTGGGGTTTGTTCCTACTCGTGTTGCTGCTGGGCTACGCTCTTGTGGAGATTCCCAGGAGCTTTTGGAACAGCTCGAAGCAAGGATACGTTTTGAATAATAGTTATTTCAAAGCAGCTAAATTAAGGTAACATTATAATCGGTTATAAATAAAATCTGTACTATTGACGATGAACTTCGGAACTGACAAATATAATAAATAAATCTTGTAATTTATCAACGAATGTTTACAGTTCGGATAAATGCGAAGCAGAGGAGACAGTCGATGATGTGCTGGAGTCGCTCCAAGCCGTGTCAATGGCCGTGCACTCTGGACACCCGCTCCACGAGCACTTGGAGACCATCTTGCAGAAGGTTCCCACGGAGCTTCGCGACAGAATGAGTCGCCGGCAACTTCCAGAGGATACACCAACTGATTCGCCAAGTGATAAAGCCTTAATCAGGCTTCATCGACAGGTAACAGTTCGTTTTTATTATATTTTGACATTTTAATGTACCGATTTTGTTAGGTTATAAAATCCTTGCAAACTCTGCAACGAACCGAGACGCAATGGAATATTTTAGTAGAGAAAATCTTCGATCTGGAAGATATCCATAAAAATCAAGCTTCCAGAGACAGAAGGTTTAAGCACACATTTCAGAAACAACGCAGTGCTGTTGTGAAAGTGTTTTATAATCCTACAATCGGTAAATATCGCACGCTCAGAAGATTCAAACTGTCAGATGATGGTTGTATTATTGTTACAGAATGGTACAGCAAATGTGTGATACACAGTTATATTCAGAAACTGCTCGCTGTTCTCTGTGGCATGCTGAGTCTCAGTGTGGTCTGGTCTGAGGTGACGTTCTTCAACAAACACCCTGTATTATCGATCTTTGCTAATATTGTCAACGTCTCCAAAGAACAGTACGAGTATTTAACTATTGAGGTACAACCAGTTTCAACATTAAATGCACGAATCAACACCAATATTGAAATAGGTTTATTTTCTTGTGAAATGCGAATGCTAAGATTGAATATTACACGCAATTTTGCGTCAGAAATAATTGAAATTCAACAGAGATTTTAATGCGATGATATGTTGTCCGAACAAATGTTTGATTTGCAGATATTTTCCACGGTTATCATAGCCTACCTTGGCTTTTGTGCATATTCAACAGTCCTCAAAATCCGTGTCCTGAATCTGTACTACTTAGCGCCGCACCATCAGACCAACGAATACAGTTTGATATTCTCTGGCATGATGCTGTGCCGGCTAACGCCGCCCATGTGCTTGAATTTCCTCGGCCTGATCCACATGGACAGTCATATCATTAAGAATAAAGTGATGGAGACGCATTACACTCAGGTAAAATCCTAACCTGTCAAAATATAACTTATAACATGACATATCATGTCATGTTTTGTGTTTGTGTTCTAGGTTATGGGTCATATGGACGTGATTTCAATCATCTCTGATGGTTTTAACATTTACTTCCCGATGATGATACTAGCGCTGTGCTTAGCGACATATTTCAGTGTAGGTTCGCGGTTGCTGTCTATGCTTGGCTTCCAACAGTTTGTCGGAGACGACGAGCTGACTACAGACCTTGTGGACGAGGGTCGTGAGTTGATAAAACGTGGTAAGTACATCTTCTTCAACACTTTGCAGCACAGGTTAACGTTTGTGGTCTAGAGAAACGAAGACGCCAACGGGCCGAGGAGTCTGTGAGCCGCAGAAGAGAAGTGCAAGAACGGTATAACACAGGATCAGGCAACCGGTATCGTACAATGCGCCACAGTACAGATACAGGTAAGGAAATTCAGCGAAGGAGTTTTCATTGACAATCACATATCATCTTGCTATTTGACAGTTCGGCCGCATAGGGAAGAATCAAGAGATTCTTCACGTGCTGGACTGTTGCACTCAGTTGAACCGTTAGACTATTACGCAGGCACGCGGTTTACCTCAGATGAAATTGATACAAGGTTACCGAGCGGTAAGTAGTACAGAGTGCGGTTATACTTTTAATTTGGTATCGCATTACTCTGGAGTTGTGTTTACAGGCGATACAATGAATGATATTGACGCAAGGTTCGGGGCAAGCACTCGAGATATGATTAACGAACGGTACAACAGTGAACGTAACGCGACAAATGCTGGTTACCAGTTTGACGACACCTACGAGGTGTTCCGCAGTGGCCGGGTAGGCCCACCACCCCGTGGAATATTCGACGATGTATAATTAGCATTTGGACTGTTGGATATGAGTTTATAATTCGTGCAATATTTATTAAAATGTGCATTGGAAATATTGTAATCAAATACAAGTAATTAAAATTTGGTACACTGCATGAAAAGGGCCTAAGAAACAGAATTACATAGTAAAAAAGCACTAAAAATGCATCTAAATAACCTTAGAAAATAATATTTTTCATAATCAGCCATTTGTAGTAAATAAAACAGCGCGTGCACAAAGCATATTTGAATAATCACGCTTATGACGTACATATATACCTCTCTAACCTTGTAAACGTTAATATTTAAGTGTAGCTATTCAAGAGCACAACATAACCTGTATGTTTTGACAGGTGGGTGACAGCCGGGAATTTGGTAATGGTTTCAAATACAGTAACTAGTCCTTATAAGTGTGTAATGATGTTTAGTAACGATTGGTACAGCATTTACCAGCTACTGAATTAGTAAATTGATTGTATTGACCTAGTGATGTTACAGAAGTGTATGTTTGTTAATGATTGTTATTATTCCATGTTTCAGTTATACATATTCGTTTTCTCTATGTTATGTAATCGTTTTTCAATATAGGCGTTATAGTTAGTGTAATTATTTGTTGTGTTTTTGTAATATCGTGTATAAATATAATTGAAATAAAACCAACACACTTTTAACAAGCTGCTATAATCATTTATTTATTTCATTGATTTGATCTCATCAATGTACAACATTCCTTATATACTTATAACATGTTTTTTTTGTTGCAAATATACTTATATCATGTACAGTTATATAAACAATAGTTGAAATATATTGTTCCAAATTCAAAGATCGTTCATATAAATGCAACTAAAAGTAAAATCTCAGTATATTTTTATTGCACTTATTTAAAATAGTATATAATATATTGTTGTGCTTGTTGTTTTGCATTATTTTTGATAAAATCTACGGTTTTAATATTAAAATGTAATTCGTTTACGTTCGTGTAAGCAATGGTTGCTTCATAGGAACAGAAAATATCTTATTTTGTACTTATTTTAACTTGATTTCGTTATATAAAGTGTAAGAAGTTTTAAAATATCAGCATAATGCACAAAAACTAACTAGAATTTGTCAATTTACCTGAATTGTAGTGAAACATACGTTTGTGACTCAACAGTACCATTTTGTTTGTTAAATACGACGACATTAACCTTACTTTTTGATTTTACTTCATGGAGAATTACAAATAACTAATGTTTTTTTTTTTCAGTCAGTAGCTGTCATAATAGTTGATAAAATGACTGAATCACAAACACAAACTTGTAATAATTAGAAATCGGAATGAAAGCACAATAACTACTTGTAATTCTGCATTAACTATGCGTAATAGATTATATAAAACGTGATGATGGCGAGGATAAAAAACGCTAAAGTGTATGCAATGGTTATTCGTACAATTTTCTTGTGTTCCGATATCCTTAACCTAACTTTGTCGCTGTCAATGTCATCATCTTCCTTCAGCAGCAGCGGTTCCAGTATGGGAAAGCCTCTCGCGCTCCGTACGTCCTCTAAACTGCGAACTTTCGCATGTCTCAGTTCCTTTTCAACACGTTTCCGTGACAACAGTATTTCTTCTAGTTCATGAACCGACAATGACGATAAATTGAACATATGTTCTCGTTCGCGGTTCTTCAATTTAACCGGTGTTATCCGATCGAGATCCAAGTTACTTGCCCACAATTTACTGTATTTTTTCTTTTTACTTGGCACGTGTGATACTCTGTTTGACATTTCCTCAAACCGTTTAACCTCAAAATACTGTTCGTACGCGTCCGTTGTGTTGACACGAATCAGTGGTACGTAATCTCTATATGAACTGTTATTTTTCTCAGCATTTACGAAGCATTTTGCCCGAAACGCCGCGATATTAATATCGAAATCGTACTGCACACAAAGATTTCTCAACACGGCATTGTATTCAATCGTTTTTTTAACCTCAAATATCGAAAGATGCGGTACTTTGAGCTGGTTCTGTGTTTTGACATAGTCCTGTTCATCAAAGTAATAGCCACAAACTAATGAATTGTTCTCGAGTTGTGTGTAGTCTAGTAAATTCTTTATAATTCCGTTCAGCGGCCGGTTGAACTTAAAGTACAAATCGCTGTAGACAATTGGGTTATGCGTCTGTGCGAAACTATCATGGACGCTCTCGAAGCTCACGTTTGCGGGCAGCGGAACGCTGTACCGGAACTCTGTGCAGACGGTCTCACCTGTGCGTTCGCGTCTACGCATTTCAATGCTATCCGTGGATCGAAAGATTGGCTCATGTGGTTTCCTACCCGTCATCAGGCGAAAAATCTTCGAGTTTTTGAAGAAATCCGCCTTGGAAGGTCGTTGTTTCTTGGTGATGTTACTCTTGGAGGTGGTGGCGAGCGTGTAGATGTTCTCATCGCTGAAATGAAAAGGATATCGGGCGTGTGCATCCCGGGCCATGGGTTTTGGATGTTTTGGTGAACGGTGACGACGTTGTGAAGGTGATACACACGCACTTCTGAGTCAATACTCGCTGCACAAGAGTATCGGTTCGTTCTCTTCCAACTTCTGCAGATCGTACAGTACCTGCAATGTATTCAACAGTACAACATAACCTCTCAATATGACAGTTCATGTTATACCTCTAGTATACTGGCCATACTCCAAGCTTGCACTCTGCAGCTCCCAGAGCAGAACTTCCCGTCGGTGTTGGTTAGTTCCGGCAAGCCTCGCCAGGTGGATGTCTGCAGTTCCGTGAAGTGCCTGGACAAAATGGCTTTTGTACTCGCTACTGTTCGTTTCAACTCGCCATTCTCAACGGAGAAGTGCAGCCGAGCTCGCAAGAAGTATCCCAGAGGCCACAGCCACTCCTGTAAACATGAAGAATGGATGAACAAACATGAAGAATGGATGAACAAACATGAAGAATGGATGAACAAACATGAAGAATGGATGAACAAACATGAAGAATGGATGAACAAACATGAAGAATGGATTAACAAACATGAAGAATGGATTAACAAACATGAAGAATGGATTAACAAACATGAAGAATGGATTAACAAACATGAAGAATGGATTAACAAACATGAAGAATGGATTAACAAACATGAAGAATGGATGAACAAACATGAAGAATGGATTAACAAACATGAAGAATGGATTAACAAACATGAAGAATGGATTAACAAACATGAAGAATGGATGAACAAACATGAAGAATGGATTAACAAACATGAAGAATGGATTAACAAACATGAAGAATGGATTAACAAACATGAAGAATGGATTAACAAACATGAAGAATGGATTAACAAACATGAAGAATGGATTAACAAACATGAAGAATGGATGAACAAACATGAAGAATGGATTAACAAACATGAAGAATGGATTAACAAACATGAAGAATGGATTAACAAACATGAAGAATGGATTAACAAACATGAAGAATGGATGAACAAACATGAAGAATGGATTAACAAACATGAAGAATGGATTAACAAACATGAAGAATGGATTAACAAACATGAAGAATGGATTAACAAACATGAAAGATAGAAAAATAGAACGCTCAGATGATTACACTCACTGGTCCTTGATGATAGTTGAACCCGTGCGCTACTTTCGGATCATTGGAATCATTGGAGTTATCGTAATCACCGCAGTAAGCCCAATCTTTCGGATCCAGCGTCTTCATACCCAGCGGGCCAAGCAGAAGTTCTTCCACTTTCTTCAGCGCCGTCCAGGCATGTTGTGGATTGAACATTTCAGGTGCCTAAACGTTCAAATGCACAAATAAATCACATCACACAGCATGTGTTGAGACTTACCGCAACCATTGCAACGGGAAAGTTGCACCGAAGCTGGTAATCAGCCCACTGTTGACTGGCCCCGAAACAATCCTTATACATGCCCCGTCTGTGCACGAGATCTGGGCGTTTCTCACAAGGAACAGGCACTGTATTTATCCAGAAACATTTCTCGAAATTGGCATGAATCTTCTCGGACCATTGTCTATAAAGAAAAGTACAATAAACTTAATGATGTTTACAAATTTAAGGACTTATTGGTTTTACTTGTAAGTCCAGTTGGTTAAACTGCCGTCTCGCTGTTTCCGTTGCACGCCTGAATACGGATACTTCCCTTGCGCGTGCAACTCCGCCAACCAGGCCATTGTGGACTTGCACAGTGCAACCAGCTCAACCGCTGACCCGTCCCGTGGCGTTGCTGGTTTGCCACGGTTGCCAGCTTTCTCCGAGCTGCCCATCTTGTCCATCCACGTACCGCAGTTCGATTCATTACCGCCGAACACGAAACCTGTTTCCGGGTGGATACCAATCTGGTTACTGAAGCCTCGGTCGCTCATGTGCGCATCGATGGAAC
Source organism: Carabus problematicus (assembly GCA_963422195.1). NCBI lineage: Eukaryota > Metazoa > Arthropoda > Insecta > Coleoptera > Carabidae > Carabus > Carabus problematicus. The sequence continues at coordinate 19,609,924 of OY728578.1, forward strand.
GGCCTGCGTTCCTCTCGCGGAACACGAGCCCTTGGAAGTGTACATTCAGGGCTTCCTGGATCACATCGTGCAGAGGTTGATCCTGAAAGCAGTTCAGTTTGAGTGATTTGTGCGACTGGTTGAGCTAAACAACGCTTACAACTTTGCCTGGTTCCAATGCGGTTGAGTCGTCTGTTGGATACAGTCTGGATACCTTGTCTGTGAGTAGATGTGCACCATTTGGTGCTTCCTTCACGTAGGATTGGACACAATAGAGCCACCACCAGATGGCATCTCGACAGTTGTACCTAGAAACGAATGAATGTCATGTCAAATCGCAGCTGATTTTAGTAAATGATGCATGTACCTTGCATTTTTACCACCATCTAACAAGTTAGGTATAAGCCCATGTCGCAAGCAGGCTCCATAGCCTAAAATATGAAAGCGGGCCTCGCTATACCGGCCCGTCAAGATGAACAGACCACGCAGAGCTATAAAGGTATCTCGGCCCCAGCTTCTCATGTACCCAACAGCAAAGTGTGGCAACCCTGCGTACATAATTTACAGAATTTCCACGCGAAAGTTCACAGTGCAGCTCACTTACCCGCCGACAAAGACAGACTAGCCTGTTCCAGTTCGCCGCGATCATTTTTCCAACGATTCGGCACCGGTGGATACAAGTTGGGCGAGAGTATTGGCAACCCTGCACTCTTAATGACAGCTCCGCACTGTACCGAGCCTAGGGCAAGTCCTCGGACAAATGTTGAACCTTGTTTGACAAAACTACAACACATATTTGCGATTAAATCTGTTACATTTCTGTTGCAAAGTTCAAACTTACTCTCCCATCAGACTGTAGCATTGCTCGATCAGTAACAAGTACGTGCCGGTGACTATCACGTCAAAGTAACATGGGATTAGGTACCGTGGGATCTCTTTCAGGAATTTCAAGTTGTTCTCGAGCCATTGGCCAAGTTCTAATGTGCCTTGATCCACTTTTAACCTTTGCCAAATGTAATCTGAAACAGTACAATGTAGTGTCTTGTCCACACGACCTTCTCGATTAAAAGTGTATGAATCTAGAAGGTCGTGGTCTTGTCCAAGCAGTGAGTTAGAACTTACCGATCATCCAGTTACCGTCGCGTAAGTTCCCGCACATGGGATGACCCAGATCATTGTTGGGTCTGACAGTAGCCAAGAGGGATATAAACCCTGGAAAACACGATTGTTTATTGTGATTTCTGTGTAATAGTTTGTGTTATTTTGTACCTTGTAGTCCGCAGTAGACTAGCGGGCCAAAGTTAGGGATATTATACACTCCTAGGCCTTTTCCATCATCACGCTCCTCCTCGTCACACCGGTATAAAGCCCTATTAAGTGCAACCAGATCCATCCTACCGACGATATTCATCAGCGTTTGATCCATGCTAACTGGATTCGCAAAACTGGTGATCAATTCACGTAGTTTGCATATAGAATCCAGCACGTTCTTTTGTAGCTTAACTCTGCAATGTCAAACACGTGTAGCACATTGGTTGAGCTGGAGATCAGAGAATTACCTTATAGCTACAATACTACCCGGTTTAAAGTTCTTGAAATTCAACTGTAAGATATTCGGATCACCGGAGTCACCTTGAACGAATACTTCAGACTGATTCAGTTGTATATTTTCCTTAAGGGTGGCTTGATACTCTACCAATCCGTGGATCCACTGTTCGTCTTTTTGGAAGTCTTTATGCTGTGTGTATCTCGAACCACCAGTTCTGCAAAACAGTCATTCGAATTTGAATATTCAATTAGTTAAAAGTATATAAAATCCTATGTACTTGGCTGATTTATGGGACAAACTAGCTTCAAGTACGATCTCTTCCAGTACGCCTTCAACTTTTAGTGGTTTGATTTCACGTTGATAGTTTGCGCTGTCCTGATTTGGATGTGCAAAGGCAGTAAATGCCACTAAGATTACGCTTTGATGTGATTCCGGACAGTGTCTGGTGACAGCGACGATATCCGGATCCATTTGATCCACGAATACCTACAGAATATGAACAAATATATGCAGTATGTTCGGCTTGCTCAATAAGTTTAAATCGCGGATGATCTTACCTGACTGAAACCTTCCATTCCAAGGTAATAGTGCAACTTATTCAGCGCATTCTTAGCGGCTATGATCCCAGACTTGGAGCCTACGTATCTGACACTTTCGTTAAGCTGTTTCTCACTATCTGTCCATTCCGTGTATTGTCTAGTCTCGTCAACAACGTGAATCTGCAAACAACCACAAATAAAAGCGTACTCTAGACGCTACAGATGTTTTGGATAACTCTAGAATCTAGCGTAATCGAAAAAGTAGTACATCAAACTAATGTACAGTACATATGATACCTTGAAACTATATTTCTGCTTCTTTACAGCACATATGATACTAGGGAATACATTTCTAGATCTTTAGAACTTACATGATGTGGCACTAGTTCATCGTAGCCCCGGTTGGAGCCGCTGGCGCAGCACGCCATGGTAACTAGCGCCGCGCTCGGCAGCAAATCAAACACGGAACGTTTGCTAACAGGACTGGGATTGTCATGTGTCAAGTCCATGAACAACGCATGCGCTACTGACGGCACAAGCGGGCGAATACTCGGCTGGTAGTAGCCGCCGACTGGCACGCCGCCATAGCGGTACACCAAGCGACCTTCCTCGTGAGAATCCCATGCAGACATGGCCTCTGGATAACAGATTTAACATCATACATTTACACCAACACGGAGCTATTGCACTACAAGTAACAAAAACACATAGATATTTGAAATAGAGTAGATTGTGTACCTCGAATCAAGGATGTGATGCCCAAGCGATTCACGAATATGTTGTCCTTCTGATCGGAGTTGGTAAACAGCTCAGCGACTACGTACAGATCTGGCCGGACTGTCCGTGCACAATCCAGCATATATTCCGCAACCTGCCAGATAAATATTTAACCAATACCTTTGCACATTTGTACAAGTTTAACTTACAGCGATCGGCGTTGAATGACAGTTATCTAAACGAACGCCATCGAATATTTTCGCAGTCTGTTCCACGTAAGACTGCATGTGTGTCCACAAAAATGGACAATCTTCTGGCTTTTCTCCGTACCTGAAACACAAGATTTGAAAACTATGCAACTAACAACGGATATCAGTATTGTTAGTTAAATATTTACGCGGGAAATTTAAATATATTGACTGGATTTAGTGGTTATTGAAAGGTACATACCTCAATTTTACACTATCACCCCACGCAATCAGCTCACGGCGAGTGTAGACATTGGAATCAGCCGCTGCAAAGTTCTTCAGCGGATCAGCATCCATCACCCAGCCATTGTGGGCCATCAAATACTTGCCGTCCGGTCCATACATGAGCTGCTCAAAGTCTGCTAAAGTCGCGGGCATACCGTGATCCGTAAAATACCTGCAATGCATCACGAAACACTCGAATACTTGTCACCAAACACTGAAATAATTCATTCATGCTAAGTAGGGTTATGTTGTACAGTTAAATCACACCTCAGTACTAATGGATTCTTCACGGATACTTCTTTAATATGCGGTCCATCGTCTTGCACGCGGAAATATCGTATACCAGCGATACAGTTCTCAACAGCAGCCGTCAGATGGCTGTGGATTTCATCATAGGCGATCTTATTCAACTCGTCCAGCTTCTTCTTGAACTCTTCCGAGCATCGTTTCAAGCGGGTCTCCTCGTCGAAGCAATCAATTCTACAAAAACATAATAGTATGGGAGCCTGAAGGAGATGAAACGAAGCTAGAAAAGTTACCTGTAGATGTTGTACAACCGTAGAGCAAGTTCAAAGTCCACCGTGGCTCTCAACCTGCGGTACTGTGCGTCACGGATCAGTTTCAGCTCGTCACCTTCGTCGGGCAGACCAGCCACGGGCGGGACACGGTTACGAGCCATGCTCATGAACTCCTGGGCGGATTTATTCGCATTGCACATGTACATATCGGGTATGTTGATCTTGGGTAACAGTTCTGTCAGCAGTACATGTCGGATAGCCTAGAAACAGCGGTAAATATTGCTTAACTTGTGAGTTTAATGCTAGCTGGACATGTTTGAGATGTAAATTGACACATACAAGAAAGATAAAGATGTAAATTGAAAGCTGAAATTTCATAAATAGACTGTTCATCTTAGAAATGGAGATGTTACTTACGTTCAGATGATCCTCTGACTCAACTTTGCACGGGATACCCTTGGTCTGGTAATCACCACGCTCCACATCTAACGTGAACAAGTGCAGTGTAGCGTCCAGCAGGTACGCAGCACGAAGATGCGGCGAATTCATACAGTTGTAAGTGCATTCTGGATGCTCCTGAAGCCATTTGCTCTCATTAGCCGTATGGTTGAGCACAATGTCGCAAATGGCCGTTATCTTCCATTCAGTACGCATCTTCGCTACCAGCTTCTGAACTGAGCCGAAACCAATTTCAGAACTACCATCGCTAAAGATTGGATTGAGTTTGAGCTGATCACTTAGCGAGTAACACGAATTAGACAGTCCCAGTTGCTAGACAAATACAGAAAGGATTATTAAATATAATACTCGCGATTATATAATTAATAATATATAATATAATTCTCGCTTACTTTATTATAATAAACTAAGAAAAATGTACAAGACTTACTTGGATCGGCGTAAAGTGTATCATATTGTAACCCGACTCGCGACTGACCCTCAACTTGTTTTCCCAACTGCTAAACGGGCCCAGCTGTTTGGCCAGCACTGTTTGACACTGGATACAATCCAGCGGTAGTTCTTCATTTCTACCGTACTTTAAGATTGGGTCGACAATGAAGAATCCTGATCCTTGCGGCCCGGACATTTCACTAAGAACAAACACACCGTTATTCTTATACGTACAAGTAAGCGAAATAGTTTCATGTGTTCCATAGCCTCACACATTATAGGTTATGATGTAAAGTTTTGACAGATACTTACGTCTTATCGTATGTGAAATAATAATGATAGCTGCCGGCTCGTCTAGCTTCAATCTCACAGTACGCAGATGTGTCGTCTGAATACTTGCAACCTTCATCCTGGTACCACGGCAACACTCGGTACTGGTTACGGATAAACTCTTCATCGTGCTTAGACGGATAGTCGTCACTGGTTACGGGATAATTCGTGTACACATGCACTTTCCGCCCGTACAACGTCGGGCCAATGCGGAACTGCAGGATCCATGACTTCTCAATCCGGAACAACGTTGAATCCAAGTGCTCGTTATCGTTAAGCGTAAGCACACGAACCTCCGTGTTCTGTAGCGCGTCGCTAGATGGCATCGCGGACGGCGTACTGAATAATCTCGAAGTAATGCCTCGTAAAAATTGTCTTAAATAACTGGCTTTCTGCACATGAGATTTAGCAGATTTTAAACGCTTTTTACGATCAGTTATTGATTCTTTGATTACATTTAAATTTACATCAGCATCAGTCAGTAGATCGTAGAATACGGATTTGTCTAAATTATCACTTTGTTCTTGTGAAAAATGCTCAGGACACTGTGCTTCAAGTATCGGTAGTTTCTCACAGGCACTACTTGGTGCTTCGGGCGCCTGTAGTTTGTGTGACTCAAGTGTCAACAGATTCTCAATATACTTTTCATCTGGACGAGTTTTACTTGGTTTAGTTAATACGACTTTTTTAAAAGTCTCAGTACACTCTGCTTCAGGTTCCTGTAGTTTTTCAACAGCTTGAAGATCTGTTTCTTCAGGTAAATTTTCGAAATCTTCTAATTGAGATTTTGACAGATTAATTGTTTCAAATTCCGGGTCAACTTTAATTTCTTCGTTGGGTTTTTGTAACTGTTCAAAATCTTCAGGCTCCTGTTCTTCAGGCTTCTCTTCTTCTTCCTGTTCAGTAGAACCAGCAACCTATAGATTAAAAATCAAATTAAATATAAAACAATTTTAGAAAAGTTATATTTTATTTTCAGCCAATTGTTGATGACAAAATTCTATAATTTCTTTCAGTAATTATGAAAATATGAATGATTAATAAATAGTACTTCTTACAATTGCAGTGTTTCGTAACATAGTTGCAAAATTGTGATAGATATTTCGTAAAATATCAAACATACGAACAATATGATTTAGAAAGTAATGTAGAAATTATGATCTTGCTATTTCTCACCTCGATACAACGTTAAAACAACAGAAACTCAACGGAAAAGCTACACGACATCGTCTTATAATAATACCGCAACCCCTCAACCATGAAAACATACAATGGCAACATGATACTCAACCAAGCTACTCACATAGTTTGTTAAACTGGATACTATTCTAGATTTATAACATAAAAACACAGCTATTGTACTACGGTAGATGTGTTGCAAACATTCGCTGATAGTTAAAAAAAAATCAAACAGTCTACTAGATGACGATTCACAGTTAGCATCGTCCGAAACAATACTGTCATTACTCGTAACACATTTATCCAACATTTTCGGTAAATTCTAACAAACGAAACACTTCTAATTATGATCATTTAAGTCATACCGACTGATTTTAACATTTTTACGAATAAACTATCATAAAAATCACGATTTTCATGCGTGAATCGTATGTTTAGCACAGAAACTGAAATTTTGTAAATAATTATATCATAGATGTCAAAAGGTCGATCTGAGATTATTACCAAGTTAATTATAGATACAATAACATTTACCCCATACATATTCAGTCATGAAAACAATAGAACATGCTAGGAATATCATTTATAAACAAATTAAATACATATTTATATTTATATAACCTCTCCAGGTAAGAAGATTAATCGATAACGTATCTGGGAAAATTGTCAAACACTGTACTATATGATAAAATAACGTTCATTTTCTTACCAAATAATAGTACAATTTGAATTAGGATGTATGTTTAAACTGAATTTTTTATTTGACCTTTTGATTTGGGTTAGGGCCAGATCTGATATTTGAAGGTGACATTGCCGACAATTGCCGATGGATTTAAAAATGGCGGGGTTGTTTACATGTCAAAATGTGTATAAATATTATTGTAACTTTGTATATACTCAGTCCAATGTGCTTTCGCATAATGTTGATCGTATATATTTTTGTTTTTGAGACAAATAACAAATATTTTAAAAGTTCTAAAAAATAATTTTTGTTTTACGATAGATTTTGTAGATAAGCAGAGATTGTTCCAATAGTTCATTAGTGTATGAATATATATAAATAAATATATAAATAAATATAATAAATATATATAAATAAATTGAAACTGAGTTAGTTAGTTTAGTGTCATCTAGTTTCTAACTAAATGTCCCTAAACAGCACTATACAACGATTGGCAACGATCAGCTGTCATATGTTTGGTACAGCATGTCGGCTGTAAAATTGCAATAAAAAACGCAAGAAATAAGTTGATATAACGATGAAACTAATAAAATTAATATCAGTGCAGGCTGTTACAAGATAAAACCAACGATTTCTGCACGAATTCGTGCGACGAGTGTGTGAAAAAGTGCCGTTTGTCGCGTAATTATGGACGATAGAATGAAAAATATCACGGCAAGTTACGAATGCGAGACTTTTCCGGAGGAAAAGCACAAAAACGAGTTTAATAGTCATAGTTATACAAGTGAACAATCCGTCGGCGACAGCAATGAGGTGGAAAAAGCCGAATCCGAGTTGAATACTAGAATATTTAGTGTCGATAGCATCGAGGATATACATAGTTATTCCAACGACGAGAATGCGGTCTCGTGGGTTAACGATTTCGATCCACTTGACGAGAACGTATGGTTCCACAGGGTCAATAGCAATCAAATCATTTACGAAACGAAGAAAAAACGATACAAGAAGGTCGGCAAGTACGTTATGGGTGATTTGCTGGGCGAGGGCTCGTATGGCAAAGTGAAAGACATGTTAGATTCCGAAACGCTGTGTCGAAGGGCTGTGAAAATATTGAAGAAAAAAAAACTCAGACGGATTCCAAACGGGGAACAGAATGTACAAAGGTTTGGGCTAAACTATTTTTGCATATTTTAATCATGTTACTCACCCCGTAAATACTGCCATAAAGCCAATTGATGATTGCAGACATTTTATCCGTTCTGAAACATACGAAATAGATATAATTAGACCGTGTATTATTATTTTGCAGAGAAATTAAGTTGCTTCGAACGTTGAAGCACAAGAATGTGATTGATTTAGTGGATGTGTTGTACGATGACGAGAAACAGAAGATGTATCTGGTGATGGAGTTTTGTGTAGGTGGATTACAGGACATGTTGGAGTCTACGCCACAGAAGAAATTCCCGCTGTCTCAAGCTCACGGCTACTTTTCGCAACTGATCGACGGCTTGGAGTATTTACACAGCAAAGGAATAGTGCATAAAGACATCAAACCTGGCAACCTATTGCTAACATTGGATGGAACGTTGAAAATATCCGATCTAGGAGTTGCCGAGGTATGTAACACACAACATATCGATTTTAACAGTTGAAGTAACAGATTTCTCTTCACCAAACAAAGACACAATGTTTTTTCTATAATTTAAACTAAAAGTTCACAAATTAAAACAGAATATTTGCATTTAAGATGAAAAAGAAAATAGTTTACCTTCATTTACAACTTGATTTTAAACAGATTAACATTTTATTTAGTTTAAATTTTATTTAAAACAAGTTAGGATAGGTATTTTTCCGTGCGATGTATGTACTAGTTTTGACAAATCTGTTTTTCATGCAACACGAGTGAGTTGGTTAGTTTCTCGTATTTGCGTCGTTGAAACTTACCGGTAAACGAGCAAAAGTACAAAAGTTAACGTAATCACTGCACTCCATAGTGCACCAAGCATGTTAGCGACGTGATAGTTCGAGCACGACTGATAATTATTCACGGAGAAGGTCAGTTAACTGTATAGATTGATTGACACATCACTGTGACGCGCGAATTTTAAACCTGTCGACGGTTGTTCGGTTTAGTTTTGCGCGGTTTGTTTAAAACTAACGTTTGTGGATGTTTGACAGGCACTAGATATCTTCGCAATCGATGACACTTGCTACACAGGACAGGGTTCGCCCGCTTTTCAACCGCCTGAAATTGCAAATGGCCATGAAACGTTTGCGGGCTTCAAAGTGGATATTTGGAGCAGTGGAGTTACTTTGTAAGTTATTTACCTCGATACTTTACCTCGATACTTTCGATGTGTTGTTCTATATTTGTTGGTTTGGTTCTAGGTACAATGTTACTACGGGTCGATATCCTTTCGAGGGTGACAATATTTATAGGTTATTTGAAAACATTGGCAAGGGAGAGTTCACGATACCGAGCGAGATAGAAAATCCGTTGCGGGAATTACTAATAGGCATGTTAGAAAAGGACCCAGATGTTCGGTTCAGTTTGCAGCAGGTTAAACGACATGCGTAAGTGTGTAGTCCACAGTATAGCATGGACTAGTCCATACTATACTGTGGACTTTTGTGTGTTTTGTTATAGAATATTATAAACTGGATATGTTAAAGTATCTTGTACATGGTATGGACTGTATTTGAATATGAAAGTCCACGTATGCTGTAGATTTGCCCAAGGCTAGTCCATGCTATACCATGGACTTCTACATGTTTTCTATACTATATTATAAACTGGATATGTTAAAGAGTCTTGTAAATTTAAAATTGAACTGTAAAGTCTATGGTTTACTGTTGAATTGCCCAAGGCTAGTCCATGCTATACTGTGGACTTGTCCAAGGCCAGTCCATGCTATACCATGGACTTCTACATGTTTTCTATACTATATTATAAACTGGATATGTTAAAGTATCTTGTACATGGTATGGACTGTATTTGAATATAAAAGTCCATGGTATACTCTGGACTTGCCCAAGGCCAGTCCATGCTATAACATGGACTTCTACATGTTTTCTATACTATATTATATAAACTGGATATGTTAAAGTATCTTGTACATGGTATGGACTGTATTTGAATGTGAAAGTCCACGGTACACTGTGGACTTGAGATAGTTACTTGTACAATGAACAGCGGCTGTGATGTTGTATGCAGGTGGCTGAATAGGAAACCAGCGCCCACGTACGATTATGTCCCCATTCCTCCGTTCCGTGGGGACGATCTGCACTCCATGACGGTTCTGCCGTACTTAATAGACCACCATTACGAGAGTAACGAGGAGAACACGCAATATTACACCGAGCACCAGCTCAATGGTAATCCACCATAGCTATAACCTCAGATTTTAACCATAATTAAACACCTACTGTCATTCTGTTGTTCTAGAAGAACGAAAACAAAATGAAAACGCCGAACAGCACAAGAATGGAGCGGCACAGACTGCAGTACAAACGTCGAAACGTAGATGGCGCAAGCCGATATCGTGTATAACCGTTAAAAAATTACCAGGTTGCAAACAGTCGTGACGTCACTTGCCGTGCCTAACCTAACCTAACCCAGGAGGCGGACTTAAACCAAATTTCTGTGCAGCACACGTATTTGCAAATCATTGGCAGCCATACTTGCCATTGTTGCTATGACGCAATACTGACAAGTTGGTATCAGTGTGTACGCGGACATAACCTTATTCATGTCCCAGTTGACATTCGCAAATAAATTTAATAAAAAAAACGTACACCAGGCTTACAAGCAAATGATTTTTCGTTTAAAGTAATTTTTCTTAGTAGAAAACAACAAACAAATTGCAAAATATGTGAAGAAATGCGTGAACCATTTGTGCTTGTCATATTTTTGAACCTCGGATCGAATTACACAGGTGAAAATTAACCTTAAATATCGTTAATATAAGGTTCAGAATTGTTGTTATTCGGAATAATTAAAAGTTTTTGTTTTGTGGGATTTTTCGTTGTGTATTAAATAAAGAATTGTAATTAATTTCTGGGACAGTTAACAGACAAATGCCCTGCTATTTTTGGTATAATATTTATTTTGAATGGTTAGGTTTGTATATGTCAAAAGTATGACAAGACAAATAGCAAATTGGAACAATAAATATGAAAATATTTGTTAAAAACTTGAAATATTATTACTATTGTATATTATTAATTATATTATAAAATTTTTATTGTGAAATATATTGTTAATAGAGTGCCATAAAGATAATTTAATGACGGAAAAAAGTATAAAAATGAGAGACAAAAATAAACTGGAAAAAATACATACGATCAAACATATATTTGATTTATAAATGGGAAATATCGAATTATTAAAGAGAGTATTGTTTATAAAAATTATTTTGTTGGTTTTATTTTTCTTTTATACAGGTTTACAGTACTTGGGAAGGTGAGAAATTGTGGTTATGAGCACTGCATAGTGGGCCAGTCCACTCCTGAGTATTTGACGTGGAAGATTCGTGACGTAATCAAGAATAAACATTAAATAATGGTACAATGCAGAAGAACAATGTAAAATCTGTTTATCTTACAGAATGTCATCGTGAAGAATCTTCAGCAATCATGAAATATAAACAGAATGAACTGGTATTGGGATAGTTTATTTAAACTGCTACAGAGCTAGTATTGACGTTTTCTGAAACATCTTACTCTAACAAAAAGGGTATTATCGTTCAGTAGAGGGTTGAGCCGCTGACCAATCATGTTACAGCACCACACGCCACTATCTACTCGCGGTTTGGCCATTTTGTTTCTCGCGGAAACGCGTGACATAAGTCTTTTACAAACATTTCTAACCAATCCAACTTGTAGATTTGAGTTCGTAGAATGCCAATTAGCCCAACACGAATCAAAGCATAGCTGGATTGATCACTTATTGGGGCCAATTATTGCCTTTTTATTAATTATTAGCTAGAGACAGAGCAATGCAAAAATTTAGCCTGAGAATAAAAAAAATTGTAGTCCTGTGATGTATTATGATACTTGTTAAGTAATTTGATTATTACTTCAGTAATTGCGGTGTCTGTTGTAGTTCTTGAGCACATACTGATCAAATTTTTGGGTACTTTTTGGGCATCATAATTAACATTATTCCGCAGTAAAAAACGAAATAAAAAAATCAGACAAATATTCAATCTGCGTTTTGAATCACACAGTCTGAGTTAAAATTGCAATGATTTTTTAGTTTTCTTCGATAATTCATTAGCATAAATAATCGATATCAGATTTTCTCGCGTTTAGTTGGCCATGGATCGTTCTGCTGTCAAGACGTAACCGTCAATAGCTCTGAGTAGATGACAATTTAGCGGATTAATATGTAACCAAACTAACTAAAATCACTTCAAATTGATTAATTCCCGGATTTAATTCCTAACGAAACGTTATTCCTGGGCATTCTACAGTATTACACGATATAGATTGTTCTAGAATTATCGATATTTGTCATATTGAAGTCCGTTATTTTGCTCATGTAACCCCCTTGTCGAAAGGGTTGCTGGGTACAAAATGGCACTCACGAACTGTCAAGTTAGTTTCATAACTTGTCACTGTTTTATTTGGAAAGTTTTCGAACCTTTTTGAAAACTAATTAAAATTTTGATTTTATTACACAACTCCGATAATACTTGAAGTGCCGTGTTGGACATTTATTCTCGTTTAAAAGCTAGTGTTCCGTGTATTAAGAGTTTAGAAACTTAATGCAGACAAGCAATTGGTGTTTTTTGGTTGTTTCGGTGTGTTTAAGTCATAATGACTTACAACTGTCATTGTAGTTTACTCGTAGCTAAAAAAGTAGTGCAAATTACCATGGTATAATTCAGTGTTACCAATGAATAATTATTTATCAAGTGATTTAAAGTGATCGAAATCAATACACCAGGTTCTAAGGAGTACCGCAGATTCTTCAAAAAGGTCAGGCTACTAATTTTTTATTCGAATCTGTTCAGTAATATTTAGAGCAGATGAACCCAAGCAGAATTCATAATTTCAGATGGAAATATTACTGAATGACATTTAAACAAGATTTTGCTTAACATTAGCTGAGTTAATGCTGATCCTTCAGACGTGGTTATTCTTGTATTTTGAAATTCATCATAGCTCATGGTCTGGCTTTGTTTGGTATTCACTGATCACCTCGTCAGGCCCGTACTGGCCCATATTATCGAATTTATTGAGAAACTATTACTGCTATTTATTCGATACTTAATTTTTCTACTCGAATTGATACTGTTGCTATTGCAGTACAGGGCGAATAATCATATTTATAATCACTTTGAATTAAAACAATCCTTAAATACAAATAAAACGAAACCATTTTTGCTAAATTTTCTACAATTTTATTTGAAATACACAACAATAAACTTTTAATTACGAACTACCAAAACATTTGGTATTATAATTTGTTAGTACACTATATATATATTTACAACACCAGAAGTTTAAAACACAATTCAGAAATCAACACGATAAAGTTTAAAATAAAATCAGAAAATAATAATGTCACACTATACAAATCAATATAATATAAATAATCATAATTCAACGGTAATTATTCATTGTGAACATTGCCTGGTCAACTCATGAACTTCGAGGAATAGAAGTGTAATCGCGAAGGCTGTGGAATTAATATATATTATAGCACATCAATTGGGGTTAGCATTGTACAATAGCTGATCTCTTGTCACGGTTTTTGCTCCGTGAGATCGTGCGAGCCTTGAAGTTAGCCGCATTCATTAGATGCTGTAACAAAAAAAACCATTAATCGTCAAATTGTAACTCAAAACTCGGACATCATCATCAGTAACTTACGCGTTCTAGTTTGCTCTGCTTGAGTTGCACTCCATCGGACAATAATATCCTTGGCCCCAGCTGAAACACATCCCGGAGCAGCTCATTTTCAGCCAAATGCAGGTTCAGACCAGATCCTAATGTTTGGCAGAGGACTTCGTACTGTTTCCGCCTTGACCAGCTATCGAGGATCAACGTTTCCGTCCCGAACCTAACTTGCACATCGCTGGACTGATCGTCCTCGATGTAATGCAGGATATCCCTGAACGTAGCGCGCTGTTGTTTCCTGTCCTTCTTCGCGCGGTACTTGTGCGAATCCGTAGCCAACTGTCGCAGTGTTTCCACCAAGTCCAGAGTGAAGTCATCGGCGAAATCATCGTTGTATTCGCGGCCCAGCTCGTAGATAAGTGCGAAAGCTTCACCTGCGGACAACCGCACCTCGAGATGTGGTGATTGCAGCAGTTCGGAGAGTTGTACCAGAGATCTGTACACGTCAAACAGTACAATTATTTACAGTCACGAAGGTAGAGTTCGTATTTCCTTACGGGACAAAGTTGTTGGAGCAACCAAGCAACTGGTACACATCGCCAGGGGCCATCAGAGTTAGTAGCAGACTCCACGCACTGACTGCGGATGCATGCAGTGCGGCTACTTCAACAGTTACAGAGGATGGTTGGCCGTCACCCTTGAGGTAGCTCCCCGAGAACACCTGCTGCATATGTTGCATGAGCTCCAGGACTTCGCCCATTTCACCGCCAGCCAGGAATGTGATCAAGCCGAGGGACCAGCAACACTAATATGGAACAATTAGTAGAGTTATGGAAGACTTGTCTTCGGAAATATTTACCTTAGCTCGAGCTGCAGGCAATACACTGTTATCATGTGCTGTAATGCTGAGAATTGGTTTTAAAGCTTTGCATATCTCTTCACTAGCATCGCCAGCTCCAAGCTGCACGCACAGCAGAGGTGGGAGCTGGGCAGCAGACGCTTGTTCTGTGCCACGGCCTTTCTTCAAGCTCTTCTCGACACAATCACAAATCGTCATACGTCTGCAAACACACAAGAAAGTTACACATCGTCATACGTCTGTAAACAAGCAGCCCAGTTCACAATATTAACGATTCAGCGACAATATTGTTTAATAAGCGTTGAACTTCCAATAAAGTACACGGATTTTTACCTGTCAAACACAAAGTCCGGCACGTATTTCATCACTAATGCTTTCGCAACTGCATCGAAACAGTTCGTACGACCTTGGGCGGACTTCTGACTCAGACCGTCGATAGCTTCTAGGAGTTTCTCCTCGAAGGCTTCTTGTTGTGCCAACTCGTCCGTCTCAGAAGTGCCTTCTTCGACGGTGCACTCCGACATACCGCTGATAACGGACGCGTTGTCAAATGCAGAATCATCGTCCGATGTCAGATTGGTCGCTGTTTGGTCCAAGATTCGACCAGACCGCTCTACGATAAATATTAGTTAATAAAAACTGAGACTGAGATCTCGCCGGTTGGAAATCTCACTGGCACTAAGTGGTACTTCGGTCTAGTGAGACATAGCACACCTGTGAGATTTCGACCTAGCGATATGCACGCATCAAATATGAATCCAGGAATGTATGAATCATTCTAGTCTTCAAGAGAAGTTAAATATTGTGTGCGGAAGTTTAGCAAAATCATATGTTTACTAAACACACGTCAAGGACACGACTAGTACGTGATATTTATAGCTAGGTGGGTCCTAATTATTGCACGTGACACGTGCTAGTCCTTGACCAAGCACAATATTATGGTTCCAAAGTCCAAATTATTATCTCCCATGTAAAAAAACCCATACAAAATGTATCAACCTGTGATGTAATCCGAAAACGGTAAAACTCGAGAATATTTTGTGTATTTACACCTAATGGACCAGTTGACAATACGTTTTTATAAATGGTCAAATGATAACAAGCTGTTTTGAAATAATCGTGTAGGATATTTTTATATTTGAAAGTGAAACTACCATATGTTCAATTGAAACGTAACATTGATTTCGTAATATTGTAAAACGGGAAAATACATCGTAAAAAGCGGGCAGATTTTGGGAATGTAATGATGAAATTCTTCGTGGGAAATGTGAGTCAACTTATATAAATATCAAAATGACTTCTCAAAAGTTATAAGGTAAATATTTTTAATATTAAATCGACCTTGGATTTCATCATATAATCATGTGAAATTATTTATATTTAAGACAATTTTCACACGAATCATAGGATTATGCAAAGCATTGTTGAATTTATAATGTTATTAAGGAAATATTGACAGGAAATTGTAAGAAATCAAATGCCATATGTCAACTGTGATTTGTGCAAAGCTGTGCATGAAAATGTATGGTTAAAATCATAGAAAATTAACTAATTTTAGAATAATTGTTGAGATTAGTACATGATATTTTGTACAGCATTATTAAGTGCTAGAATTTAATGCTAGTTGGCAAGTTGCCATTGAATTATTAACATGAGATGACAAAATGTATGATATGCAAGTTTTGATATTCATATATACACACTATGAATTTGTACAGATGATTTTTCTAGACTTACCACCTTTATTTCCTTTACGTTTTCCTTTCGGCATGGCTAAATTGATTACACTGAACTTTCTTCTTAAATTTACTAATTAATATTGCTAAATTAACACTAGATCAAGACGGTAGATAGTTCGATATACTGTTTTTGACACTTGTACACAACACTTGGCATTTATTTTCGGCGGAAATCTGTTGGAAACTCAATAACATCTTTAGTGGATACACGAGGTCCTGCTACAATCCCGTGTGCTACCACACAAGACCGACACGAAGTTGTACAGGTTTATATATCACAGCTGAAGTTCGTGCACGTCGATATAATATTATGAAATATTTCGTACTACAACTATATGCGTCATATAAAATCAGAACAATGTAGCATCGGATAATATAATTAGTAATACACGTTTAATGACGTATAGGTTTCAAATATCTACCTTAACTGTCAAATTACACTGTGATTCGGTGTTGCCAACCGCGGAACAAGTATATTTCGTAACATTTAGTAATATGTTATAATACTGTAATTTAGTTTGAATGTTAATAAAACTCAATATAAAGAACTTTTCTTTATACAAATCTCAGTAATAGTTAAATTTCTGTTATTTTTAATAACAAATACAAAGTTTATAATAAATTTTGTTTTGCTATGGTTACAAGTCTGAATAGACAGCTGCCATGTTAGTTTTCTGTAATTGTTTAAACATATTGTGCAATTATTTCGAATTATCATACAAAAATTATGGATCTCACAGAAAAAAAAATAGATTATTTTTGTTTAAAATGTATATATTTCATAACAACAATGGTATTTTCTATAACAAAATATTAAATTTGACGTAAGGAATGTAATCTCGTGGCATATTGCTAGCAATATTGTTCGTATTGCATCAAAATATCAGTATATTCTCTGCTAATGCAAGGTTTAACAAGAAATTCTCCACTGCTGGATGCAAGTTCTTCATCTTAATATCGCCCACGCTAATTGTTGCTTTATCCGCTGATAAACTTAATAAATAATTCAGTAATTCCTGCGACTTATTCGTGATTTCTTTAACAACTTGCACCTCGGACATATCAGGATTCGCGGCCAGCTGGACCATGAACATTGCGATATCTTTATGCGTTTTGGTCATGGTTAAACATTCTTTCGCATGTGCCATAATACTGATCTCGGAGGCTGGTAGGTTCACAAGTAGATCGTACGAATCAGGTTTGGAACAAATTGCACTATCAGTGAAGCCAGCTACAAAATTGTTGGCTATCTGCAAAAATAAGACATTTTTATCACAAGATTTGAAGAAATATTCAGCTTAAAATACCTTCAGTTCTTTCATATCTTCCAAATTTACGTCCATAATCGGGAATAAATAGTTGTCTGGACTGCGGTGAAGCATCAATGTCGTTATTGTTGATATCCACTTGAAAAATTAAGAAAATAACGACCATTTTTCTTACATTTATTTATTTACTTACTTTTAATAATATCTCCAATGAATGATGGTACACCGCTATGCGTTTCTTGAGTAACATTGCAGTGTAAATTAGTATTATTTCTAGTCCAAACATGTGAATCAGTTCTGAAAGATAATCTCTTGTATTCATCTAGAAGTTTGTCTTGCCTAAGCAAACTTTTCGCTGCTTATTTATACCTTTAATCTTTGTAGACTTCTTCACATACCCATTGTCGAACTCCCGTAGCACAAATGTACCATTTTCTTGTGTGGAACAAGCCCCCGTTGTGTATACTGACAAGTACAGCTTGACAAGTTCGACTGGTGTATCTGTTCGACAGTAACACTTGCTCAAAATCCTACCCAGAGTCTCGTACTTGTCAGGATTAAAGTCTGTTGCGATCAAAATTAGGAAGAAACGTTTTATTCTCACTAATTTAGCTATGTCGAACGTGTCTGTACAAGTTACATACAGCCAGTCGGATTTGTTACGAAGAAACGCAAAGTGCTGTGGTTTATTCACAGCAGTTGAGAGTTTCTTCAACAGGAAGAGCTTGGTGGAATCACTTATAGTAGGAAACGTCCATGTCATGTACATTTTATCAGTTTCATCTTGCTCTGAAAGATAGATAAAGCTGGTTACAGTTCCTCTGACAGACAGACAATTGGCAAATCACTAGCAAAGTACACGTATCTTATTGAAAATATCGTACAATTATATTACACGTATTTTATTTTTACCTATAATATGGAATGATACTAATTGTTGTAACGGTGGCATTATTTGTGACTCGAAAATGAAATAAAATAACCTAAAATTGTGACAACTGTCAAACGAATTACATGGCGCGTTCACAATTGCATTGCGATTGAAACAGTTTAAATTTTGAAACAAAAACTTATTTACTATAAACAATTTTGACATTCTGTCGTAATCTTCAAAAGAAAATTTATACAAAAATGGTTAAAAAAATACAGTTGTTTGATGATGAACCGAAAACAAAAGTAGAATTCAATGCTGAAATTCCTTTTTTGACTACAGTAGCTGGTAAATCAAGTAAAGAAATAAAATATACGAATGTTATGTTACAAATAAATTTATTTTAGTAACTGCTGGTATCACGTTTATATTTGTTTTGTGCTGTTGTACTGGACGTGGTAATCCTGGAGGAATGTAGTGCCGAAATTACCCAAAAATATCCCTCAATAATTTTACCATAACCTGTATGTTTATCGCTAATTAAATTGTTTATAATTTCATGAATTTCCTGTTATAATTCTGAGTAATAAAACTTTTAAAATCTCTGAATTCGTATGTTATGAATCCATGTTTTCTATTATTCACATTATTGTGAATACGCCTTTCTGCTTGAATCATATTTGACGTTTCGAAATGAACATTTGTGTTTGACAACAAATAAATAACGATGATACGATTAATAATCTATGTAAATGGCACTACAACAAATGGCAAGGTATGTATCAGTATAATAATTCCATACAAAACATTTTTATCCAATATTGTGAAATGTCAGTATAAGGTTATAATATTTTGACAGATTGTGCAATAAACTTGATCATGTTTACAGACATTACTCTTACACGAATGTGATACATTAGACAAGGTATTAGAAAATGCCAACAAGAAATTTGATCAAATATTCAGCCGGATTTTCTGCAAAGAAGGTGGTGAAATTGACGATGTAGATTTTATTCGCGACAACGATATTTTATATTTCTCAACTGGCGAAGATTTTCTCAATCCTGTGCACGCAACCGCCTGCTCGGATCAGAAAGCAGCAGTTAGAGTAAAATCTGACTGGGTGATGTTGAATGTTGGTGGTAGATGTTTCACAACTTCCAAGAGTACGCTGACTGCCAAGGAGCCTAACAGTATGCTAGCGCGGATGTTCGCTGAAGATGATCTAGGTTACTTCTTTACACCTAGTAATGTAGACACGAGCGGTGCGTATTTGATAGACCGCAGTCCAACGTACTTTGAGCCGATACTGAACTACCTACGCAACGGGCAATTGATCTATGACAAGTATGAACTGGTTCCTTCCAATCACTGATTGTAGTAACTCATTTTTTAATAAATATCTGATAGCTTTGTCAATCCTGAGGGCATTCTAGAAGAGGCCCGGTTCTTTGGCATCGAAACTATTATTCCAACCTTGGAGAACACTATTCAGAAATCCAAACGATGTCGGGATTTGATGCCGTTGTCGAAACGTGACGTGATCAATGCACTGATAACGACACCTCTCACTTCGGAACTTCGGTTTCAGGGTGTGAATCTAGCAGGCGCTGATCTGAGTAAACTAGATCTGCGGTTTATTAACTTTAAGGTAAATATTTCGACCAGTTTCGCGACGTATTTGTTTGAGAATCTGTTTCCGTAGTATGCCAATCTGCAAGGCTGTAATCTAATTGGAGCTAATCTGAGCTGGTGCTGTCTGGAGCGAGCAGATCTCTCCTTGGGAGTTCTGGATGGAGCTCAGTTGTTAGGTACCCGCTAATATTAACATCATTTCCATTGTAGCGTTTGATATAACTTTGTTTTTGACAGGTGTTAAAAGCTTATGTGCAAATCTGGAAGGCGCAAGTTTACGCAACTGTAACTTTGAGGATCCCTCGGGCAGTAAAGCCAACATGGAGGGCGTGAACCTCAAGAGCGCCAACCTGGAAGGCTCGCACATGGCTGGGGTGAACCTCAGGGTTGCCACCTTGAAGCATGCGAACTTGCAGAACTGTAACTTGAGAGGTGCTGTGTTAGCAGGCACTGATTTGGAGGTAAAAATGATTGATTGCTATCCACAGATTCATAGTAACGGGTCTAGTAAGAGTTAGAAACATTTTCTACTTAGCCACGGCGTTACTAAAGAACAATTACTGTTACTAAGTTATAAAAAGTGATTTAAATGTTGGTATTTGTTCTAGAACTGTGACTTATCGGGAAGCGACTTGCATGAAGCGAATCTCAGAGGTGCCAACTTGAAAGACGCAACATTTGAACTAATGCTAACACCGTTGCACATGTCCCAGACCATTCGTTAACCGGTTCAGTTGAAACGAAAGCTGCATTGATGGATTCTGTACACATATTTAACCAAAACAGATCTTATTGGATGGAAAATCAGCTGATCACGATCCAAGTCAACGGATTGAAGATTGAAACAGTATTGGCATGGACTTATTGATAGTATTATCTTAGCAAATGCTAAAACATTGTTTTGTATATTAAATACACATTTGAATTATACAGGATTATTTATTACATTGTACAAAAAATACTTATATAGTGTGATAACTTGCGTGAACAAGAGATAGAAAAATATCTGCAACAATTTCTCTTCATTCTGAACAATATCTTCCTATATATTTACACGGAGATTCATTGTGCAACACTTTTAATTGCTGTTGAACGTTGAGTATTGTTATTCGTAGCTTAGTCTGTTGTCATTTATACTGCTTAGGAACAAGTACAGAGCTATAGTTCCCAAGCCGGCCGCAACAATTCCAGTGACTAGGCTCGGGTTGCGCTGGAATATTAACAATAAGAAGACGGTTAGCGTCAGTATAAGTGTGGCGACGATCGGTAATATCGGCAGATGCTCCCAATAGCGTAGCTGATCTGCAAACAGAACACCAAAGTCATAACGGCCTGAAAACAGTATGAAAATCAACGTTAAATGTGACAAGAACAATAAATGTTTCGGTATTCGGTCTCCTACATGTGTGAACTTAGCTTTAGTTCATCATGGTTGTTCTCAATATGCAAAGCATACTGGTGCATGAACGTATAAATGTGCTACGTGTGTTTTAAAGCGAAAATCAGTGTTGAAACTGTATCAGAAAAGGTATACAAGTGTTGTGTTTGACAAAACGCCCGCTAGGAAGCACCACTTGGATAAATGAGTGCCGACACATAGCGGTGAGAAGCTGGACTATTATTATTTGTAAGTTAAAATGTCATTTTTTGATAAACAAAGTTTAACGAAGAACATTTAAGCATTTATATTAACTAACCATAGATATTTGTTACACTTGTATGTATAAATATATTTCTAAAACAGTCTTGATTGATCCAGTTTTCTAATCTCACTGAGATGTAACACAAAATTGTCATTTAAAAGTATATCTACCTTCTGTAATATCTGTGTCTCGTGGAAAATTGTGTTTATGCCAGTTCCACAACAACGGTGCGTACTCTTGCTTTTTGATTGGTTCTTGCGCCAAGAATCGCAGATAGTTTGTTTGATTTATCGCTGGACTCATGGCTGTCAAATACGTTGGACAAACACTGGTCTAAAGTTTGACCGGACGGCTCTAGATGTTTGACAGCTCGTTTCTACACCGTCGTTTAACCAACAAATTCAGCAGAGAAATCGAAGTAAGTGACTGAGATGTTACTTGTTGACGAGAAATCGTGACAGTAAATAAAGTATTATCAAGTCAACTATGACACTGGCTGTTGTTGAAGATAGAATCATATTTACATGTTCTGTGATTACATTTCGTCTCGTACAAGTTCGTGTATGTTCGTTAGATTATGAACTTCCCCCTAGTGCGTATTCCCAATAGTAACCTCCGATGAATTCAAACTTTATGTTTATATTCTAATTAGATTTTGTTACAATCTGTGTACGTTCTTGACCCGTATTTGTACATTTATCAGAATTGCTGATAACGTATTTACTATTATTTAAGGTTCAATAATATTTCATCGACGGATAAATGTCATTTGAACTTATTTTAATAAATGATTAGCGTTATTTATAAATTTCTGTGTAGTATATTGTTGATAATTAGTTCAAGAATATAGTCTTTGTAAATTATCTTCGATTAAACATTTTTCTATCGCATTTTTCATTAAAATTAATTGCTAGCTAAAAATTTCAGTCCTCAAATTTTACCAAAAAAAAATACTTGCCTGAATTTCGGTATATTACAGCAGAATTAATTATCATCGATGACTAATATTGATTCAAGTCGTATATTATTCAAACATATATTTTAATGAGCCGGTATTTCCATGATTTGTTTTATTGTTTATCGAATTGGCATTTCATTATCAATATTTTCCGCGAAATGTCATATTTGAAATTACCATTTATAACGTAACGGTCTCAGCCTACTATTTCAGATTTGTTTTAAGTTAAATATTCTCTCGGGAAAGTACACTTACATCTGGGAGATGGTTCTTCATTGTGACGTAGAAGCGCTGTGCTCGTGACGTCACGTGGCCTTGAGGGAAACAAGTCATGCTGGTGTCTGACAAATAACGGAATTACCAGCCTGTATTAGTTGCAGTCAAATCCCGACTGAGTCAGTGCGATGTCGATGGTCATCGAGTGAACATCGTTACACAAAAATACATCAAATAGGTACGTTTATCTATAATTATTTATTTACATTGTTTGTCTTGCTTCGATATTTCTTTATCAAATGTTGGTACCAATGCGCAGGCTTGTCTGCGGAACTGTCAAAACTGTTTGACAAACGAAAACTTGTAATTTAAGTTTGTATAACTTGTTTTCAACATGAAAAATAGACAAAAAATATTGGAATTTAACAAAATTTGCAAATATCAGTGCTGTATTGGTTCAGTTGAGGATTAGTGCGCGTTTCCTAAATTACCTTTTTGAAAAATGTTGATGTACCGTTCAAGTGTGTATTTTTTATTTAAAACATTCAGTTATCTCGGAATTATTTTACCAAAACAGGAACATTAAGATATAAAAAATAATGCCTTTTATTCATTTTTGTTATTTCCTACTTAATTCATCGTGGTATATTTTATCTAATATGTTTTTGCAAATAAAATGTTGTTTTATTGGAGAAATCTCTTTCAATACGTCTCTGTGTTTGAGTACAGGTTTTTTTTTTATTTACGGCTCATCTTGTATAATTTACCAATGTCAATGAATAATAACTGCGGGTTTTTTTCGTTTAAAAAGTCCTTGTTTATGAAAACCAAAGACAGATTCTGTGGTAAACTAGAAGACTGATAATGAAATTAGCAACATACAAAGGTCATGTTTATATTTTTATGTACAATGACTGACCTAAATATATATTCATACATGAAACGGAAACTTGTTTTGCCAAATTTCTGTTACCGAATTCATTGTTCTTATTCGGACTTTTCGTTTCATTGTATTTTGATGTAAATTTTCATTGTCAAACATACATCTAATTATATTGTGCGATTGCAATAAAATTAAACTATCATGACGTTATGTACCGGGTTTTTTTTACGACCAAAATAAGTTTATTAAACCGTAACCGCGATAATTGTACAATTGTCATTAAATATTCCCGTTAAAAAAAAATTACTCATTATTTTTTAACAACAGAAAATTTGTCACATGAAACAAAGATTGTAATATATAAATGATTTTTTTTTATGATCTGTAGATAATCCTAACTTGATTACTTCATAACATAATACATATTTTAAAATGTCGTATTATGCAAATGATCGTGAAATGACATTTTTGTTATAAATGAATAAATACATTTTGGTTATTTATAACCGAATTGTTGTTTTAGGTTAAAATAAATATATCCTGGGTATATTTGACGTTACGTATCGTTTTGTTTCAGGTTAAAAATGTTACTAGTTCATGTGTTGCCAGCCCTGCTGCTGTGTATTGCCACTACACAGGCACAAAATGTCACTAGCAAACCGCAAATGTCATCGCGATTTGGCGAGAAGTATGACGAGGCACTGGAGGCTATATTCAGTGTTGCAGTGCGACTGGAAGCTTTGCTGAGCGATACCGGTGTGAAGACATCCCAGAACTTCATGGTATCGCCGCTCAGCATGGCTGTGGCCGTAGGTGAACTAATGCTGGGCTCTAGGGGAGTTTTCCAGCAGCAGTTGTACGAGCTGCTCGTGGTGGACAGCCAGGCGAACCGCAGTCAGAGTGTCCGGCACATCAAGCACGAGAACAACACTGACATTGAGTATTACGCGCTGCACGAGCAACTGGGGGACTTGATGCAGAACTTACAAGAACACGGAGCTGTAAGTAACACTTACACGCTGAAAACTGCAAGTGTACTCTTCACACAACAGAACCTAACTGTCAATGAACAGTTCCGCACGAGTATCAAGCGATTCTACGGTACGAACATTGAAGAACTTGATTTCAAGAACGATCCGCTGGGATCTGAGAAGATCGTGAACCAGTGGGCACATGATAATACCCAAGGATTGATTAAACGGATAATACCAGGCCCATTGCCTGCGCAAACAGTCGCCATCTTGGCAAATGCGGTTTATTTCCGCGGTGACTGGGAGATACCATTTAGTTTTGAGGTTAACCGCAAGGGAGTGTTTCATACAAGTCCAACAACAACTGTTAACGTGACTTATATGATGGGCGAGTTTGAGAATTACAAGTACGTGGACAGCAAGAGCTTGAACTGCCGAATGGTGGTTATACCGTACCAGAATGGCGAGCTGACAATGAACATAGTGCTGCCGAATGCAGACAAAGACGGAGACTACGATATTAACAAGTTTACCGCGAGTCTACGCATTAAAGATCTGCTCGAGCTGATACAGTCCGCCAAGGATAGAAAAGTGTTCATGTTCTTGCCGAAAATGTCCCTGTCGAATACTATTAACATGCTGGAACCATTGCGCCGGTACCACAAGTATAAGAGTCACGTGGGAACTGTCGAAAGTCGCGCTAACCAAGATGAACTGGACAGGTTGGATGAAAAGATCGCGCTGTTCAAGAATACATCCAGGTAAATATATTTCAAATGCATACTTCATTCGCAAAATCCCCGAATTAGTCAGCTTTTCCTCTGAATATGTGTTGAATTTTGGTTTATATTTCAGTATATCCGATCGATCTGTTACAAAACTGGACCTCAGTGGTATTTCTGAGGATCCACACTTTCAGATATCCAACATCTACCAACAGATGACACTGTCTGTTAATGAGAAGGGTACTGAAGCTGCTGCAGTTGCAGCTAGCGCCATAGACTACATCCTAGAGTCGGTAAACTTCAATGTGAACCGACCTTTCTTGTTCTTTATTCGTCATGAAGCCACAGGAGCTACCCTGTTCTGGGGCACGATTGTCAACCCCACAGAAAGTGGTGACTAACCACTAGAAATCAAATTTAATCGAACATATTTTATTGTTGTACCTATTTATGTAATTTATATATGAATAAACTATTATTTCTGAATAAACACTTTTAAAAAAGAATACTATTTATTAATTTTGTCATTTACATTTCCAATAAATCTTTGTTCATATCTCGTCCAATTCATCCAAGTTATTTTGACTTTGCAATGGTGGCTCGCCTGCTGATACAGGAACATTTAGAATCGTAGGACTGAAATACAAAACATGAAATATTAGAAACACATCATTTTTCTGTATAAAACAATTCACATCGAATTTTCGCAGTTCATTCGAGTATTTAAATCAACCGATTAGTTTAAATTTGACTTGTCTTGACATTCGGAAAATTGTTGAGAAAAATTCGACAGGATTTTCTCTAGATTTTCACTTAGATCGTGATTGTTTGTGGTCAAACTTTGATCTTTCGCCGTCAAAGTTTGATCGGACGCTGTCACACTTTCAACTACACTCTTTTCCGGTGCGTTTTTAGACAATGTTGTTGTCGGGTTTTGTACATTTTCACAAACTTTACTGCTACAACAAGCTGTATCAACCGAATTCTCAGCATTATTCGGTTTTGAAGAGAACACGAAACTAGATTGCAACAGTTTAGCTGTTTTCTTATTGACGCGGATCAAATTCCGCATGGCTTCTTCGAAACTCCACAAGTTCTCTTCAATATTCTGTTCCACTTCATTTTTATCGACCGAGCTGTCAGTTTTCAATGGTGCTGTTTCGGGTTCAACTCCGGTACCTTTGTCCACCATTAAAGCATTCTTTCGTTTCGCTATACACTCGTATTTTGGCAGTTCAATTCTGTGACAAGATCTTCTACGAACAGGTTTGCGTAACTTTGTGCTTTGCTGTTTTTCAGCACACCGCAGTAGATCAGCATTTGTATCTGTGTCATGTGTGGCTTTAAAATGATCAGTTGCCTCAGCCGTGCAATCCTTGCCAATCAAATTGCTACACGTATTACATATTGTACTGTTCGGAGTGCCAATAAAGCCGCTTTTTATTGAAAAGTTGTTGTTGAAAAACCGATGATAGTTACATCCTGAAGGACTGCTTTCGTCTAATACTTTACGATCACTTGACTCCAGGTTTGTGTATTTCCCAGTACTGGTAGATTTTCTCGTACAGCAATGATGCTCACACATGTGAGCTGATTTGGATGCATTTTTTCGTTCTCTGTTTTGATGTTTACTTGCTTCTCTTTGAAGCATATGCTGCAGAATACTTTGCACTTGTAGTAATCTCATTTTCTCGTCTTGTACCTTTTGCATATGTAGTTCCTTCGCGTTGGAAGGACCGGTGCAATGTTCGTAAGAGTCGTCCGCCATTTCTGTGTTCGTTTTACCCGCATCCATGATTGTTTCGTCTGTTAAATCTTGCATCACTTCGTTCAAGTTTCTAAACATTTTACTCCTATCGTCCTTACGCATATAAGTGAATTCGCCGTCTAGTGCGTCTTCAAATATGTCATGGCCATTTAATTCGGCTACTTCATTGTCATGTTCACACTGAAGCATCTCATCATCGTCTGTGCCTGCTTCACTAGCCACATGTTCCTCGCTATAGTAGAACACATCGTCCAGAATCTCGTGCAGTATCGTCTGTGCCAATGCTTCACTTATCCTTGCGGACATGTCAATGACTCCGTTACTTGTCTCCTTCAACTCCACCATCGGTTCTTCACGCATTCCGTCCGTGATCTCCATACATCCGTCTTTTAATTCGGACACATCAATGAGCAGATCGTTGATCATGTGTTCCACATCGTCATTGATGTTGCGAAACGTCATGGATATAGCGTGGCGTGCTGTCACGCTCGTCGATGCCTCCGATAGGGCATCTTGATTCTTGTACAACAGTTCCATATTATCCGGTGCTGGTAGCGAACTGTACGACGTCGATCTGTCGACCAGATGCTTAACATTCCGATACGCCACGTACTCCCTGACCAAATTCTCCTTCGGATGTGGATTCCTCATGGTTACCTTAAACTCTATGGGCGGATTGGAACGTCTTGTACTGGCCCTGGGCAGCGCAGACATCAGGTTGTACCGGTTTTGTTGGTTCACATACTCCTCATGACTGTCCTCCGTGTTTGTCAGTGAAGTTTCTTCAAGATCGACCGTCTTCCAGTCGCTGTCTTCATCGTCCGTTACATCGGCGTCATGCTCCAACGTCACCGATTCATTCGTACACGTCTCCCATTTCTCTGCATCGCTGTAGTACGTTTCTTTCTGCACAGATTCCACGCTATCTTCTTCGTACATCACCTCAGGTTGAACCAATGACGTGTACTTATGCTTATGTGTCACTAAATTGCTACCCTCATCGTACTGACGCTGTTGCGTGTCATCATTGACCACGGTCGGATCATAAACTACACGATACTTCAAGCTGACAGGATGTGCGACCGCCACAAATAAGCTGTTCAACCGTAACACCTTGTAACCATCTTCATTCACCGGACAATTGTCAAATTTACTAAAGATCGGCAAATCCCGCCGGTCTATGTATTTTATTACGCTATTCAAATCTTTACTCCACACTTCCACTTCCGTCAGCGATTCGGAACTGTTCGTCGCGTTGTCCTGAATTTCTTCATCATTGTCATCGAACTCGAACGGATGTCGAATGGTGAAGTGCGGAAATTCGAAGCCGATTTTACGACAGTTCTCCATTTGCCTGCACGATTAGGGAAAACTCTGGTTAGCAAAATTGGAAACTGTATACTCGGAATAATCGCAATGAAATTCATCAATTCAAAACAATGAATATTCATACTAGCGTCTACCCTGATCGTGCCTGGCCTTAGAGAATATTTATTTGTTACAGTTTAGTTTATAAATATGCAAGAGCAATGTGTGTAACGAATGGTGTGACGTATTCTTAGAATTATATGCCACCTTTCAACAACAACAACAACAACAAAACAATAAACTCAGTCTGTATATACTTACATATTCATTGGTTTAGATTTTACTGCCGACTCATCCAGGGACACTGCACTGCTCTGGATGGTTTCTGGATGTGTCTGATGCATGTCGTGCAGATGCCGTAACAGATTACTGCCTTGATTGTCCATGATTTTCGTTCCAAATACTTTCATTGCATTTTGCACCACATCCCGCTACGAATAAAGACAAATAAGAACATGTTCAGACTGTCCGGAATTGATAAAATTCTTACGTTTTCCAATTCTAGAGATTGGTCTGCAAGATCGTCCATTGAGGTTTTCGATCGCATACTTTCTAAATGCTTCGAGTATGCTGTGATCTGCTCTTCGATTTTATTCACCGTGCATAGTGCAATATTGTACTGTTCCTCGATCAACGCCACCTTTTCTTCATCCTTCAACCCGTCATAGTTTACATTCTCCTCTAAATCTTCGTCATAGGATTCAGCTGTAACGAAATAATACTGGCAAACGGTCGATAAGAATTGAAGCAAGTCACTAACCCGTATTGTCTCTGATTTGTTGGCTGGCATCGTTTATCGAGTCCACGGTGACAATATCGTTTTCATCTTTGACTTTAATGTTATTATCGAACATTACTTTCTCCGGCTTTTCTTCAATCCCGTCGGTCACCATGCTCTGTTGTGATGATTCGGAATAATCAAACGAGTACGTATCCTTGTCCACAGTCAGTATCGAGGATGACGGCGCAATATGATCCGGTATCTGCATTGTTGTCTTCACCATTTCGTCCAGTTTACCCGCTTCTTCACGAATGATTTCGTGTTTAAATTCGTTGATCTTGTTTTTAAGCAGTACTTTCTTCTTTGCGGAATCTTCTTCGTCCGACGAGGATGCCGATACGTCGGTGACGTAGCCTGTCAATGAAGATTGTTTCGAGACGTCCTGTGAATCATCGAGTCGTTGCACCATGGAGATAGAATTCGGGGAGATGGAGTATTTCTTCAACATTGTCTATTAGCAATATGAAGGAATATTGTACATTAAATCGTTACAGCAGAATATGCTCGGATTTGTTTTCATAGCAAGACGGTGCCCTCTAGCGATTATATTTGTAAAACAAGTTGATATAGAAGCGAGCTACAGTTCAGTAGCTACTCGAGTTGTAAGCGTTCGTCCCACAGATGGAACTAGCAGCGCGGATTTATCAAGACATTTACCTTCATATCGTCGATATTTTCCTTTGCGCTAGCCGTTTCATTAGAGTCTGATGCCTCCATAATTGGTGCCAAGGTTTCAGCTTCATGTTCATCCGAATCTACACATGGAAATGATTCAGAATTACCACCGAAACTAGAATGACAGTTATCTACAAATGTACCTGGGATACGTCGTCGTTTCGTTGAACATTTAAATATGCTCGAGAAAGATTTCCAAAACGATCTTCTCGGTTCTATAACGACTTGAGTTGATTCTGCTGAATTCTCCACAGATGGTCCGGCTTGTTTCGTTTTTAAGTTTCTACGCGATTTCCTTGTATTTTTGTTCATGATTCTGGAATTTCCAGTTTGAAAAACAGTTTAGCGTAACTAAATGCTGTAATAGTGTAATATTTTTACGTTTTTTTGATATCCCCAGCCTACTTAAAACACACAACTTGTCTCCTACGAATGTTAATTGATACGTACCTGTGTTACGCTTTCAATATTCCTTTCGTCTTTGTCTATAATTATTACGTTTAAATACTGACCAAACTGCAAATTTAGTTTTGACAACTGGTATTTTTCACTGTTTATTGTTTTCATGTTTATTTGTTGTTTTTTTAACAGTTTACTTTGATAAACAACTAACGTGTACACTGTTATTGCGTAGGTCGAACATTTTTGTTTAATCCACGACTTTCTCGATTGAAATGAATCTAAAAGATCGTACTTTAATAATTCATTGCCCGATGTAAAAACTCCTCAGCTACGCTACTGATCTGTGCTTCGGAGGACACTGTTACATAATGTCTTGTATACCTGGCGATTCTTCAGTTGCTTGGCGGTCATTGCAGTGTCAACAAGTCTTCACACAGTCGTATTTGTGTATTGAAAGTAAAACGAATACTCCAAATCTTGTGTTTGTGTATTTAAGTAAAATTATTGAACTTATTCAGTGATATATTTAGGTAATTCTAGTGTCAAATTTCGATTTGGTAAGTGGGTAACATTTTACTATTTGCTAAACAAAAATTTATAATCATATATCTGTATTTAGTTTTAAATAATTAACATCAGAAAGTATTCTTTAACGTTGTTAATATGAATTAATATTCCTGTGAAATATTGTACAAGTTCTCGGTAATGTCATAAGATATGCCACACAATATGTAATATTATTTAACAGAGAGTCGGATTATTCTTAATTCTAAACGCGCAATTCTTGTCGTTGGACTTTTCAAATGTCAAATTCTACAGTTGTGTCCGCGCGTCATACGGCAGGTGTACATTTGGTACACCGGCTGTGATTGGTTCGAGTCCCGCCAGCTGCACAATGGTCCGCCGGCCAGATTTCCAACTCTGCAATGCTCTATGTTATCTCTTGTTAGTTGTCTGGCACGGATAATGTGTCAGTTAGCAGCACCTGGCAATCGACGAACAGATGAACATTCATCTCAAGGCATCTGGACCACCTAGCACAGTGGCGTAACACATGGTACTCGGCCCTACCCTTAACCAACACTTAACACCCTCTACCCTCTGCTAGTTCGTCTACAAGTTTCATACTATCTTTTCTTCGAAAGTTATTGAACTTCTATTTCAATTCCTATTTGTTTGAACTTCTATTTCAATTCCTATTTGTTTCCGCATTGTAATTTAGTATTTTTTTACACTGGGATAATTACTACCAGTATGTTTACATCCGGTTGTAATATTTACATTTCTTAGCCAGTAAGCCAAATTGCAAATTAGTTAACGGACTTTACGTGAAAATAAAAAAAAATAGATGAGTATTTAGAATGACCGCGAAAGTAGTTAATTTGTGTTTTTTTAAGTATAGACCAGGCTCGCAATGAAGCGGATATGAAGTTCACGGGTGTATAATTTATTTACACACATTACCAACGATTATATTTTCAAATAAATAATACCCTACTACCAATATGTCAGGCTTGTAATATATCATCATTGATTTTTTCAATCAGATTCCACTAGTATTTTTATTATAAATGATTTTTCAATTATGTGTGATTATCACATTCTTACGAAAATCTAGATAAAAAAACATTAACTAGTAATTACAGTGAGACAAGCCAGTTAATATGTAATATCTGATTAAATATATGTCAGACATGTGTTAGTTGTATTAACACATGCATACAAAGTCACTTATAGCTGTATTATGTATATATGTATGTATATTTATAGAGGTTATATGTATATTACCAGCTCATGAATATGTACACTCATATTCATCACCCTTTTTTTTTTCGTAACACCTGCTATCATTTTTCGAAACATTAATTCATCAAAAATAACCGAAACTGTTGTTCCTTTTGAATATTTATAAACAGGCCGAATCCGCCAGACATTTCTTATATCTAGATTAATTTATTACAATCATGATAACATTCGTGATTATCAGTAGCAATGTATGTATGTTTAAGATGGTTGACAGTTACGCTGAAATAATATATAGTTCAACGAACATTGTATTGATATTCGTTCAAATATATCTCTATTTCCTGTCGGGCCGTGAAACGTGATATGGTTGCCAAAAAGGCCCCCGTACCGGAAACAGCGATACCTTGTAATGAGAGACATTACCGATGGGCATTTGTGTAGAAACGGGCTTTAGGTTAACTACATTTGAATTAGCAAAATTGTTCTTGTCAAATATTAAACTATTACAATGCCAAAGTACTTCTTATAGCATTACTAAAGCCGAAATATTAGTAGCAAAACCTTAGTAGTTTATAGTAGCACTATAGTATGAAGGCTGTAGATAGTAATCAAGGTTATTTCGTTAGATTTTCCTGTTATAAGTTTATAAAAAATAGATTTCTTGTTGAACACACGTAATCTCTGTAGAATATCACATTACAATGAATATATTCTATGATGTATCCTGTTTTTTCTCTGTCTAAAAGAACTATTTATCTATCTGATACACCTGCACTATCAATTTTCGTATTCAGTATTTCATTCCCATTTCAGGGTTACCACATGTTAAAAGAAAAAAAGTTTTAGATATCGTATATTATTTACTAAATATCATTTAACCTTCAATGCAATAATACGAGAATTATATGTAATTATATGCTGAACTATTTGAAGTAGTATGATTTGGGGATATCTGTAGATGTTCGTTATGGCTTGTAGTCCTGTGGGAACCACAGACAGACGCCAGGGCCTTGGACAATAAGGGTGAAATAAGTTAAAAGAGAGGCACGTTGTGTACTATACTCCATTGCATGAATGCAGTACGAGAATGCATCTTTAAAGCAAGCGCCAGTTCGTATGAGTCATCCCGACAATTTCGGCAGTGTTTAAGTCAACAACCCCACCATGTATTACCCTTAAAACAGAGCCAAACCGCTTACAGTTTATATTTTTTAATGTTTAGTAATGGTTTACATCAACATATGTCATTTCCGTAATAAGAAATATTAAAAACCTTGGCAAGTTTTCGCAACACAAGTACGTAATGTTGGTTGCATAAATTATATACAGTATTATATACACAGGTTGTGTCATAAGTAGCAAAGAATGTATGACCAAAGTGCGAGTTCCCTGCGTTTGGGGGCATTGCCTTGCATCGATTTAATTTTCTGCCCTTGCAAAACATTTCCGCGTTGCCAAAACTACTTTCCCCCGGCGGCAGGTCTGTCAAATACTCAATAGTTACTGCCCGCTGCCTGACATAACCATCAATTCTTATTCTTGCACGATGCAAGAGTGTCCAGCATTAGTAGTATTAGAGTGCTATTAATTTATTACCGAATATGGTTTAAAAATTACTTTATTTGTTTAATTTGTTAAGTTTTATAACAAATCAGGAATATTAAATTTATATCTAGTAGCTCAGCCGTACAAAGATATAATTCTGTCAAATAATTATTTGTTTAGTAACTTGCAATTAAATGACATTTCTAAAAGAGGAAGAAATATAAAAAATATCTTGCAAAATACGTTAAACTGTTACTGGATATATATATATATATATATATATATATATATATATATATATATATATATATATATTCATTTCTCCTTAAATATCTATTCCTTCTTAATCTCAAAACTACTTTCCCCGAGCGCGATTGCGTTATCAAAACTCATTATCGGCGCGTAAAACATTTTGAATGAGACTTCTGCGCATGCGTTCATGCTGTCAGACTGCCTGTCGTCTCGTTCCTGTATCAGTTGTAGGTAGGATTGCAGGAGTGTTGGTAGTGTAATTATCACCTACGCCGGCTTTTAAGCATCGAATTCTTCCACATCAGTATTATCCTTGTGTGTTTGTATTGACAGCGGTCTCCAAGCAACGGGCGATTTTCCGTATTCGCACTTGAACACAAGTATGAGTTATTGTTGGTTTTCTTGATCTAGTCATCTGTGATTTGACCACAGGCAATATGGTGGTTAATTTGATTTGAAACTTTGTCCAGTGGAATATGAAGTGACAGTGGTGGTTCATTTAGTGGTTAAAACGGTGGTTTAAAACCTGTGGTTTCAACATTGGAATATGTAATTACTGGTAAGCGACATTGTTTACTATATTTGTGTGAAACTATCCTTGATGTAATATTATTTCGCAATCGAAATTTTTCATGATTCCTATACTTTCCTTGTACTATGTATAAGAAAGTAATAATATAGATATATTTTTTCAAAAGGTGTATTCACAATAAATAGTTTTACATTTATGAAACTTCGTATATTTTCGTCACAAGTCAATATTTGTGCACTGTAAGCAACTGTAAATAATTTTTTTTACTATTTTTGTTGTAAGATATGTTCAGGGTAATACTATTTTTTTATACCGGATGTTCCAAAATATTAACATTTTCACACTGTAATTTAAAAGAACACAGTCATTAATTTAATTAACAAGATCAACAGATATGGGAATGAATAAATCATGAAATATTATTTTCGTAAAGAATGGCCCTCCCTTTTTTTGGAGCTTGGGCTGATGTTTATCTTGCCCAAAAATGTGCATCCAATTTTCGCTAGCCGGAATGGTGTATGTAGTTAGTTAAGCCCATTTTACATAATATATTCCAGTTGATTGCAATCTTATTCTACCGAATCTGACTTCCGTTCAAGACTTTTTTTGTCAGTCGCGAGAGCCCCTTCTAGACACGCACGCCAATGCTAAGCATGTAATATTTTCAATGTCTAGTTCACATAAGATTATTCTTTGCTGAAAACATACGATTCAAATCAGTTTTATCTAAAATTAATGAATACCCACATAAATCATTGTATTTATATTATATTTTTTTTTGGAAAATGTCAGTAGTATTTTCCCAGAAAGCAGGCTGGGAAACTTTTCAGCTATTTTTGTAACTATCTTTTTTTAGGTTAGATTTTGTATCTGCAAAATATGTGAAATTTAAACGTTACTTACAGGAATATTTTATTTGAGATCCGATCTTACATATTGTAGATCCACTGAATCTAGTAAATATTCGCATAGGTTGGTATTAATTGTAGGTTACCAGCCTGTATACAGTTCTACCAACTCAGGCGTTATAGTGCTTTTGGTTCATTTCATCCCTTACTAAGTGTGAAACCGCTCGAACTGAAACTACACACAAAGCTGATTGTAATAAACAGAGCAATTACTAGTTTCGGTCAAGCGTGGTTACAGCCTCGTCAGGTTGGTAACACTGTGGTAATCTAAGACTACCAACACACGTAATATCCACAACGGTGTTCAGTCAACCGTTTCATTGAAATTATCATGTTGTAAGGTAAAACTTGATACCTAAAATATCTGCTTGAATTCACACTACCATAGGCCCATATGTTGAGGACCACTGCCCTATCTAGGCTATCTTGTGTAACCGTTTGAAGTATAGCATCCCGTTGAAGCAAGCATAAGAAAAAATATTCGATATAAATATGTTTTTTTTGTTATAAATGTACACTGACGTAAATATCAACCATTCCGCTTTCACATACGCTTTCGCTGAAGGGCTAGGTGACTGAAGGGCCGTTGCGTGTGCCGACATAATAGAGATTTCACACGTTTTTGAACCCGTGCTCAACTTTACAAGATGTCGAGAACAAGTACAGCTTGAATGTGCACTAGGCACCTCCTTACGCTATCGATAAAGAATAAAGGTTGTTTACGTACTTCAATATTGAATTAAGCACGCTCCAATCAAGTACAATAATACTACTGCGATTAGCGCTCAAGCGATGTACAACCGCGTAAAACGAAATCGTGTTGTCGAGGTGATTTTTAGGAAACTTCTTTATTTTTTAGAATTTTGTATTTATAGTTAAAAAATAGCGCTTTTGGGCGGGCAGTTTAAGAACAGCGTTATCTCAAATTGGCATTAATCAGGGTAATTCTAAGCTTAAATTAATAATAATTATAAGTAGATTTGATTTTAAAAATATATTAAATATTAATTATTTCATGTTTTCTGTATTTGTCGTGGTTAAAAAATGGTATAACATGTAGCATATACCAATTTGTATACTGTCAAACTATATATATAAAAAAAAATATAGATATATTTATTCAAAAGGTGTGTTCACAATAAAAAAAAGGTTTACATTTATGAAACTTCGTATATTTTCGTCAATATTTGTGCACTGTAAGCATGATTGCTGACATTACGCATCATAATCTATGGTCATTGTTGTTTATCTGCGATTTACACGCTTGTCATCTCACACCACTCGCCTCTCACAACTCACCGCTATAAAACAAGCTGTAATATTTGCAAATACACTAGTTATCATCCGTCACCAGGCTCTGCCACCTCATACTATGGGAGTTAGTGAAGTGTTGCCCGTTGGTGCTGTTAAAATCACTTGATGCCATCCAAAACAACGGCCGAGTGTGCACAATTCACAAGTAGCTCTTTAGCAAACAAAAGCGCAGCCATAACAGTCAGTCGTTGCCAACGTAGGGGTGATAAACGTCACCATACACATCGAGCGTCCGCCTCGCAACTCTCCAAATGTGTATTGTTCACACAGATAATAAAAAACGCGACATAAATGCTTTTTCATTCGTCGTGTCGTGACATTAAATGGAACTAACCACAAATGTTGGTGCACCTGCTCTAATCGAGAAGCAATATGAACGAATATAGAGAGAGAATTTCCAAAACTAATTACTTGCATCCTTCAATCAAAGTTTAGTTTCACTAAAACACATTGGATTTTTAAAATTCCAGCCATTTCCCGCGCTCGGCCATTCGGCAATGTTCGTCTCGCATCGGCTCACACGGACGGCGTAGAGAATGAGCACTAGCACGCCGGACACGCCCCTCGTGGCCAGCTATGATAACAACAATGAAGCTAATGCTACCAAGATGAAACAGCAAATGCAAAAGGGTAGCGGGCCGCCAATAATTACGAATGCACAATCAGCCAGCTCAACCAAGGGTGGATCTGGGAGCCGAGTGAGCAGGACTTGCAGCCGAGCCCACCTGAACAGCCTCTGGTCTGTGTGGTACGGCTTCTTCGGCACATTCCTCCAAGCATATACCGCTGTCAAATGCACGAAACGGTTCCTTAGTAAGTGTACAAGTCTGTGCAATCTCTTCGGGTAGCCTGTACATTGATTGTGTGCCCTGCAGGATACTCAGTGCTTCCGTGGACAACATCCACGGCCGTCTGGGAGCTGCAAGCCTGCCTGTTGGTCACTGGGCTAGCAGTGCTGATCTTGCCGCTGTTCCTAGCAGCTGCAGTCTTCAAGGTTAGTGTGATTTTTACAGACATACACGGGATAATAACAGGTTAAAAGATTATATTAAACGTGTAGCTTGACCTTGCGACATAATCGAGGATATTCAACATTCCACAGTATGTTCTGTTTGTTTTGTAGGTTGGCAATCATGCAAATGATGGCTTCAAACTGGGCAGAACTTCTTCGCTTTGTGAGAAAGATCCGCCCAGCTCACTGTTAGGCCCCCGTTGCAGTATCTGGCGACATGGAGGACCCTCAGCTGCCTTCCTACACCTGGTGATCGCCTTCAGCTTGCTGGTGCCCAAGCTGGTGATGGAGGCGAGACTTGTCGAGGCTGGCTTTCTGCCAAGCGGTAAGTTACACCACTGAATCGTAGATTATCTGAGCCAGTTTGGTCATAAATATTGTGCGTAGCGGATTCGGAAAGTTTCGTTGGCCACAAAGATGAATTAATCATTTTCAACCAGGAAAACTCGTAACACTGTTTATCATTTTTAACTACACGAACTTTAACAATATTTCTCGGTGGTTTTGGACATGAAATGCGGATTTCTGTTGCATATTCATGGAAGTGTTTTGCAATCCGACAAATCTGGAGAACCATCAAGAGCAACAGATCGACTTGACAGTAAAACAAAACGATAAACGACGATTTTATTGACAGTTTACGATACTGAAAGGAATATACAAGCAGTGTGACTTGTTGCAAGCCAGTGTTGCTTACATTTGTGCTCTATTTTACATCAAGAGCCAGTTCTATGCGTTGTTTGAAGTTCTGCATTGATTTTTTCGCTGTTTTTATTGTGTGATTCTGACAAGGTAATTATACCAGACACAAACCGCGCCATCAGAGTTTCGAACCACACTTATAATATCGTTAAAATCAAACGTTGTTTGCCAAACAATTGCCTGGTTGCTGTCGCACAAGCACAACTTGATTAATTCCTGTGTCAAACATGTAAATCTAATAAAGTGTCACGCATGCGCACCTTATCTCACCACTGACAAGACCCATTTATTAATTGATATTGTTCCCGGCAGAACTAATTATCGTGTCACACAATACTGACGTAAATTGCTTTCCTTTGTGGAAAGTTCCTAAATCGATATTTTTTCTTCTCCCGAAAAGTGGGGTTAGTGTTCACGTATTTAAGTGTTATTTCGTTGATTGTTGCT
This sequence comes from Carabus problematicus, assembly GCA_963422195.1. NCBI lineage: Eukaryota > Metazoa > Arthropoda > Insecta > Coleoptera > Carabidae > Carabus > Carabus problematicus. The sequence continues at coordinate 19,648,847 of OY728578.1, forward strand.
TGCATTGTGGGTATTTCGTGATGAAACTTGGTGTCAATATTACTTTTAGCCCTGGTAATATGTTAGTTCAAACAGAACATTTCTTAAAGTATATAGTTTTTGTAGATTTAGTGAAGAAAATCAGCTGCACGGTACACAAATCATCATGTTTTGTCAGTCTGATATGTATCATTACTATGCAATATTTTCCGCTACATTTAATCCTGAAAGTGTGAAAACATTATGGCCAGCTCCACATTCGCGAGCTGTATGCTGACTAAGCATTTTAGCCCCCGATTTCGCCTTGTACATTAGCGATAGTTAAGGAAATAATGGCATTTAAATGTTCGACTAACATTCTTCTCAAACCTGGCACAGTAACGGTACATTTTTGATGATCGTCCAATGTTTCCATAACATTTGTGCGCCAAGAATAGCTTGATACATAAACAGTGTGTTAATTCTACACATGACGCGTCTCAAAATAACAAAACAATCGATTAATTCCATTTATTTTAAGCACAAGCTCAGAAATATCGTCAGTTCTACAAATTTGTAGTTTGAAAACACTAACTGAACAAATATATCTTGGCCCCATACTGGCTAACAATCCGATTTATTTTTATTTCACATTGAGAATCGTTCTTTTTTTGTGTGTTGAAAATTCAATTTCCTAATATCTGGCTTGTCTTGCACGCTCCGAGTAGCAGCCCAGCCCGTCGAATCATTTCGATTTCACCAGTCGATTTCCGGTTCGCATGACGTGCATTCGTAATTTCCATTCTCTTCGATTCATCTCCCATCCCCAACACAGCGGTCCGAATCAATTACATTCGGTTAATTAATTTTTAATACTATCTATCGTGTTCTGAGAACTGTTCGAATTGCCAAATGACGAACACAAGAATCATCGGTAGCTAATAATTCTACGTCACTTCATTTGCGCACATTCCGTTAATCATGTCAATTCTTCAAGTCTGTAATCTCACTTGTCAAATTTCCTGTAAAATCCAATAAAGGTACCTGAGGATTAGCAGATGTGATGTTGATTTAGTGAACATGACACACATCTACCTATGGAACATTCATAATACACATGATGTTCTGCCTGCGTTGGAACCGCGCGGGATTTGGTGTCACCCCTTAGGAATTAATCAAGCCACCCCCCTAATATAGATGATTACCCCTCACCCTGCTCACCAGTGCACCCCTTGGTATGTGACAGAGTTATGTGTCTGCATATATCCGTATCAGTTCTGGCAGAGATCAATGTTTAGTCCACAATGCCAGGGATGAGTTTGGTAAAACTAAGTTAGTAAACCTACAAGCCTTCTGTAAGTTAGCTGCACAAATATGGCCTTCATCTACACAGCCCTAGGTAACAGTATCTGCACTGTGGCGAAAAATTCTTTCGTTTTAATCTAGTGCTGCACAACCGCGACCATATTTCATATATTTGCGTTTGTTTTCACAATTGAATCGACGCAAAAAACAAAATTATATACGGCCCTTTATAGGAAAAAAAAGGTTGTGCATCACTGGTTTAATCGATAAACCCATTGTATCCGTGGAAGAAAGCAGTACTTAACGTTTTACACCATAATTACAGCAAACAAACATAAAAACCGAGTCTGGAAAGTTCTAAACCACAGGGCTACTTGACATTCATCCCTTGGGAAAACTAGTACAAGTAAATCTTGGAAAAGAAGATTATATCCGTTAGATTTTTTTAGTTTTAAGTAAGATATTCCTCCAAATAGATTTGAGCCAAGTAAGACCTTCGCATTCAAGTAAATTCAATATGCAATATATGTTTTCAATAGTATTGCTAATAGTTTTACCAATTCGAAAATCACTAGCGAATATTGTCCAATGCAGACACAAACTCAAAACTTAATGTAAACTACGCTCAGGAAGAAATATCATCTGCAATCCTCCAATAGTAGAGCTTTTTCCCTTCATACACGACCAAGGTATCTGTTTTTTAAGCTCTAAGCTCATGTATGCTCACATATGAAAAACTCCACAAGAGGACGTGGTCTCCGGTTGAATGGAGCTTTGGAACGCTTAAAGAGTGCTTTTCCACTATGCCCGTCCGCCGTTGATAAGGGCTTTTATTCGTAAAGCTCGAGAACTTTTAAAGAATACGCTCTGCTTATCGTTAAATTATTTACCATTTGTGGGTTGATGGTGTAGCTGGTGCTTTAGAATACCTAGCTGGGACTTGCCAATAAAATCTTTAGAATCCCGCGTATTTCAGTTTATTTCAGTTTAATTATAACAGTATTCTTAATTTGAGTGAAAGTATTTGACAGATATGTTAATATTTTGTACGTCAGATACGTGGTTACAATTGTGTAGAGTATAAAGTAGGCGAGTATGTCTATGAGGTAATATTTCCACCAGGAAATGTCAGCACTGGGACACTTCAAGTGCTTCGCTCCTTTATGCCTGATAACATACTCCATCCACCATACCACCTTGTCCAATGATTTCATTGGTTGGTCCTCCATCAACCTGGCCAGTCTGTTAATATTATTCCGGTACCTTCAAAGCAAATTCCACATCTTCAACTTTTAACTTTAAGTAAAGTAACTATTCTTACTTTGGCTGCTCAATGATTTCCACAATTGCCCGTTTGAAATCCTCCTTGGAGACTTTTTCTGGATCCAGACCGATGCCAATCTCCATTTTTGCAAATCTTTTAACATTCTGAGGCTGGTCAGAGAAAAACGGCAATCCCAATAACGGTACCCTGTTATGGATGGACTCTTCCAATGATTGCAGTCCACCTTGCATTATAAATAACTTGACATTTGGATGTCCTGAAATCAAATGAAGATGAACACTTATTTCTGCTGAAGATTAAATCGTGTTTACCTAGAATATCTTGTTGTGGGTACCAGCTTCTTACTTCCACATTGTCAGGTTTGCCCGGCATTGATTCGTCCTCGAATTTCCATAACACTTTGTAAGGTAGTTCGCCGAAAGCCTCTAGGATGGCCTGTTTCAAGTTGCGCTGTAACATTGCACTTCGCATATTGGATCCTAGACTGAAATATATGACACCTTGCGTGGAATTATCCAAGTATGACTGGAGATCCTACAAACAGAAGTTCATCCAGTGAATTTAGAATATTTGAGGGAGAAAATATATTACCTTTGGTAAGGGCCTCTTCGGCCGAACATGCAACGAACTGAATTCTACAAGTGCTGGCACATTAGCCCTAGGTTTCGACAACACGGGATTCACATTAACAAACACCATATCAATATTCTGACGCAAGAGACGAAAGTTTGGCATAGCTGGTCCAAAAATATTCGCTATCTTCTCATCAATCTGCGGTCCCAGGTGAAAATATAAATGGTAGCGTAACCAGAATGAATACTGGACACTCTCCAGCCGTTCCCAAAATGTTAAATCATCACTGAATGGTAGGAACCTATCTGGATACAACACTGGATGGTATGGATTGCCAAAGGTTTCGTGATTAAAGTCGAATAATTCAGCTGAGCTGATCCCAACCTGAAATCAAGAAAGGAATATGTTCTTACGGAGTTGTAAATGTCAAAAATGAAATGTACATACCATTGGACATTTGAAAATCTCACCGAAGACATACATTAGTGGTGAATTTTGTTCCAGAATAATTAAATCGAAGGTGCCAGGATCGTTTTTGATGAATTGTTGAACGATTGGCAGCTTTAGTTGGCTTTCGGCGATGTTAATCAGTAAATTAAATTGGATTAGGAGACTTTCTAATGGAGTATTTTGGAGTAATTGTAGGAAATTTATATTTTTCATTTGGGTATACGAAGAACTGAGGTCAATTTCCTTCACAGACGTTAGATTATCTCGCATTGGGTTCGGAGTCATGACTACCTAAATGTTCAACATATTTATTAAATCATGACTGCATAAATGTTCAACATGATTATCAAGTCATCACTACCTAAATGTTCAACATATTTATTAAATCATGACTGCATAAATGTTCAACATGATTATCAAGTCATCACTACCTCAATGTTCAACATATTTATTAAGTCATGACTGCATAAATGTTCAACATGATATCAAGTCATCACTACCTCAATGTTCAACATATTTATTAAATCATGACTGCATAAATGTTCAACATGATTATCAAGTCATCACTACCTAAATGTTCAACATATTTATTAAATCATGACTGCATAAATGTTCAACATATCTCACACTCTTCATCCAGACTTACCAGTTCATGTCCACGATTCGCTAGTTCTCTAATCACAGATTGGTACACGATCTGGTGACTAAACGAAGGTGCCGAGAACACACCCAGGATTCTGGCACCTTCGACTTTAGGTGCCAACAAGCACAGGATGATTGAAAATACAATTTGCAACATGTTGTGCTGAAATACTAAGGAATTTTCAGATCGTCCAACTTATTTAACACTTTTTATCTAAATCCAAAAGATAAATATGTAATCTATCAAGTTGTCCTTAATTATCCGTAATTTGTTGTCTACTAATGAATAACAGTTTTGACAGAATGCATACTAATTAATGGAAAATATTTACAAATTTATTTACCCATCAAGATAAAATTGTATTAATATATACAATATTCTTGATAACAGTGCTTTTATTCGACAAGGTTGTGTTACAGTGTATGGCCTGTAATTATTAATTATTGTCTCTAAATGACATGTTTTTTTATATAATTTTCTATGATTGATTTATAGCTAGTATTTTACGTAATACATTTTTGGAAATTTATTACTGTCGTGGAATACAGTTTTAACAAAAATTATCTAAATATCGTAAATTACTTGTGGCAATATTGAAACTTCTTTCTAGAGATTAATTATCCACAATTCAGATTAGCACAGTATGACAAATTTCAACGGTTTTCCCAAAATACAAAATGGTAATTCAAAACATGCATTAGCATTTTAAAAGAAAAGAATCGATATGCAATCTTGGGCATCTGTGGTCCGGAGTTTCTAATATTATACAGGGTGCTTAGTAATTCGCAAGGGACCGACAGCTGAGTGTAATAACCTCAATCTTCGCAAGGGTAATTTGGCAAACTGCAGCTACTGTAATATCTTACAAGACAATTCAGCTTCAAACTGGTATTGATGATCTAGAATTAGTACACCAGTCGTTAGAAATATCAAAATGCAGAATTCTAAATCTCTGGACGCTACTTACTGACGAATGCTACACTCCCAAACCAATCGTACATTTCATATTCGAACCCCCCGAAAGGAAAGAACGAATAGAAAGCAGATTGGAAAAATCGTTTAGTAGGTTTTTGCATTAAGGAAAATTGAGAGTGAATGGTTCTAAGGGAAGAGCACTGAATGCGAGACCTGGATATTCGGTAGTCTCGGTGCTTCGTATCGAGTGGGACATTAATTGATGTAGTAATCAATTGTACCCTTCAAATATAATTCGATATGCATTCGAAACGGGCCGTTGAGCCGAGCATGACGGAAAATAATCGATGATGTTCAATTATAAAATGCATCTGGTGATATTTTATGGTAGGGTATTTCAAGAAATCAATATTTAACAATGATGTGTTACGGTCAGCTGTATTTTGCGTCGACTTCTACAAGTTATTTTCAACACAGGTAGCCTTATATTCCGGGCTAAATATAGCCCGGTGTTGCTCTATTTTCCAACAGGCTATATTTAGTTCCTAACGTAACATATTGGTCCGTCAATGTGCGTGTTTCAATATGTTACGAATCGGCTGTTCCCGGTTGCAAAAATAAACATTAACTAGAACTTCAGTTGTGTGAAACAATCCTGTACCAATTGTTGCTCTAGCCTGAGACCTCAGCTGTGTCATTAGCGGCCTAAGAAGCAAGGAAAGCTTACTACGAATTAACTAACCAATTAGCCGAAAGATAAAAACAGAATCTGCCTGTTGAACTTCCAGGCTCAGAAGCATTGTCACTTAATCTTATCGTGAAACTCTTCTTTAGTTTCTTTTTCCATACTTGCACCTGGTCTAGGGACATTTCAGCCCTGTGTGTTTAAGTTGTCAGCACTGAGTGTACGCCATGACGTTTCTAAAGTAGTTAATTTGTTAGTAATTTCTGTTGATCTGGCGAATTCATTCGCTTGGAATGTCTGTAACTATTCAACAAGTTATAACTAAGTTGCCCCCCTGTCAAGGACAACAACATCAAGTTATAAATGCACAAGTATTGCAGTGCTGCCAATCTTGTACGGAGTTTCATGTAAATTGGACTGGCTGGATGTCTGTAATTTGATAATAATCGACCGTAGAATACATCTTCACAAGCCAAGTTCTCAAGCTGACATGGTTAGATCATTCCGTTAGTCTGGGAGATTATGAATTCGCTTTTAAATTAATGTTCGTTTTCTATTTATGAACTATTTTAGTTTCTCTCGAAAAACTAAAACTGCTAGTTCAATAGACAATGCGAACATTGTAGCTTTCAGCATCTTGCACATAGATGAAAAGTTATAAAAACCAGACAATAGCACAATTGTACACTGCGTTTCACAATGGAAAATGATTTCTTCCTAGTCTATTGTCTACAACAATGTCGTGTGTATTTTTATGTAACCCATATTCCTTTCTTTATATCATTGCGCAAGATCTCTTCGATATTTAAAAACAAAAAAACGTCTGTTGAAATATACAGCGCGGTATTCCCAAATATGTATATTCGGACATTTGTGGAATACTTCGAGTACGGTGCTGGTCCGCGACACACATTTCCCGAAACTGCCAAGGAACACATCAACGAAGAACAATCAGAAACACCAGGGCTTCGGAACTCTCAACGGGGAACTCGGGAAATAAAATCTGTAAATAGAAAACTGGATTGCAAGCAATCTTGGCGCAACCGTAAACCACAAGATCAACCATTACAAACCGGGCGCAACCGGTTACTTTTATGGTTATTATTATTGCTAGTGCAAGTTTAACGATTTGGCAAACGCGAAATATCGTATCCGGTTATAAAATAGCGTGTACTCAATAATTGGCAGTTGTGCCTATTAATAAATGTTTAAACATCTACATATGCTGTATTGTAAAGCTTGTATGTAGCCCTCAATATATGCAGAACATATATACACACATACATTATATGTATATGAAACGAAATAACAATCAATAATTTACCTATGTCAGAGAATTCCACTAAACCTGTCCATTCCGTCTCACCTGTACATTGCAGGTCAACGAACTTACAAACGCCCGGAGTTTTCCGGGAGCAACGGAGCAGCACCGGTGCGTTTTTAATCCTCCGGGAACATGCGAAACTCCGGAACGCCAGTAAGATGATATATCTTTGTGCAGAGAGAACAGCAGATTCTCGGCTATACTATTGCTAAGTTTAGCAAATCTTCACTTTCCATAAACACATTTACAGGAGGATATATTTATAAATATTTGTGCCACATGATGCTTAGGATTAATAACGCACAAGTTTCTAAAACTAGTCGGATGCAAGGTAAAATGCTTTGGGAAACCGGGTGCGGATATATTGAAACCAGCGACGGATACCAGCGGATATACCAGACACGGTAGTGTGAAATTGTCACTTCCGATCACATCCCGTATCATAGCGCGTGAGCAGTTATCGATATTTGATTATCGGTATCGTCAGATGATAATCTAAGAGCATTTGGAAATAGTAAATCAGTCTTTCAATTGCCAAAGGACGGGCTGCAGTTACAGGTATTCTATTCTTAAACTAGAAAATGCATTACAAGATTTATCAGTTCAGAATCGCAACTAAGTTAATCTTAAACAAGCGCTGTATTCATCTTTATAACCGCTTAAATTCTTGATAAAGACACAAATGTTTAAACGTGCGTTTAATACGAAATTACCAACGTATTCTTTACGACTCTATGGCCCCGAAATTTCCCTGCTTTAAACCTTAGGGGAAACTGCAAACTCCCCAGGTGATAATTCCTAACACCGCGTACAGTCTCAGGTTGGCACTACTTGTTCACGAATTGTTAGCTTAGCGTGCAACACGCAATTGTGGGTTTTATAAAAAAAAAAATATATAGATTTATTCCAAAGAATAACACAACACTGTATTTCGTCTTTCACAAACAAGTGAAATGGACAAAACTAATTCAGTACATAAATTGACCTCTTTCATTTACATCATATTTACACTTAACTTCTAAAAATCAATTCTAACATTTACAATCTCGAATGCAAAAATACGTGAGACTGACTAAATCACATTAACCTCTGCGTATCTCGCTGAGGGAATCGCTTAATTAAAAATCGATAAACACAGCAAATCAGTAAAAAAAAAATCGTGTAATTAAAATACACATTTGACCGCATGGGGATTTAACAGTGCAATCCGCGCAATCAATTCAAAATGCCCTGACCAACCGATATGATGTTCTGTGTAGAGGGATGTGCAACTGCTGTTTCCGCCATCCCCCCCTCGTTGCGTTAACAGTCTCGGGTACAATATTGATTTCTCCCGCCCTTCTACCGCACCACTCCTGTACGCTACCATCGCCAGCGAGCTTGTGTCTACCACATACAAAACCAGCGCCAGAAGATATGGCAAGATGCATCGCCACGATCAAACTGGCAGAGATGCCCGTCTTGCATAATTCGTATTTCGTAAGGTTATGCACCCAAGACGTCATTTGGTAGAACAATGATTGCAGTTTGGAAATGGTCGATGTGTTGCATTAGATACTGTTTTATGGGAGCAAAAAGTCTGTCCAATATCTGTTTCATCAGATGTGGAATGGAAGTTGAAATGTCTGAGCTTGGACTCCAAGGAAGACTACCTGATCGAGCATTTAGAAACGCAAATATTAACACACCGTCTAGACATACCGTCAGGTGATCACGAAATCAGTAGGTGAAATGTACCCAGCCACGTCCCTACTCTAGCCAGATTGCCAACCGAGATATTGCATTGGCCAAAGCTGCACAAAGCTGCTGCAAAGCTTGTGTGGATAGCTCACACTGGGAGCTATCACAGACCGCTAGACTTCCATTGAAGAGTGACACGGGAATGTTCATCAACATTTCAGGAAGATTTTTGGGTGGTGCTACCACAATTTCCCAAATTGCTAACGAAACACCAGTTAATAAACTGGTTAAAGCTTTTTCAAAACTACGTCTTGCTAAGCTCCCTGAAATTTTTAACTTCTGATGCTGTGAGTTTATGCAGATCTGCTGCAATTTCATTGCCGTTTTTAAGCTTAACTTTCCTGGTACGAGACCTATGAGAAAGATGCGTACTGGTCAGCCCTTAATTCCACGTCCCAAGGCGCAGATTAAACCTGAATGCACCCCCTGTAATTACCCAACCCCTGGCATTTTCTACAGAACGCCCCTGTTAAATCATCCGACAAGCCCGTTTTGTGAAAAAGTCGCACGTTATTGGCATTTTAACATCATCCAATTTGTTCCGAAGTTAAATTAGGAAAGTTACACTGAGAACTGTCAATTAAGAGATTAATAATGTTTAAACTGATCGATTCACGTGTCTAAAATATATTTAAAAAGCTGCACTAAAGTTTGATATTGTCATGAAACATGTAGATTTATTTACGAATATTATCTGTGATATTATCTGTGCTCCCAGAATCCGTCACGAGTAACTATAAGCTATAAATAGGGTTATGTTTGTGTGTGACGTAATCAGTCACAATCCGCTTACACTGTAAACAACATGGATGTAATAAGGTGAGTCAATATTTTCGTCAAATATTACCGTTCCATCGTTCTTTATCATGAGTTAATGCCTAAAATAAATATCAAAATTGAAGGCACAACGTGGATAACGCAAAATGAACATTAAATTCGGAAATATGCATCTCTCTACGTCAAAATGTTGAACGCTGTATTTATGTGTGATTATTGGTAACTGGTTGAGATGCACTGGCCATCTAAATATCGCGGTGATGCATTATGGGTAGTTGAATATGCCTTCCAGGCACATTTTGATAGCAAACGCGGCTTCCGTTTACGGAAGGCATCGCTTTCAACAACGCAACATCAACGATATCATTAGACCAGCGGCTCTCAACAGCCGGTTCTCAACGTACAGAAACCTTGTAATATTTAGAAATGTTCAAAACATTCTTTATTACAATTCATATGAACAAATAACCCGTGAACAGCAAGCAGATATTTATCTTGAACTTTTTGAACAGTTTTAGTTCTTTTTACAAACTTTGTTACACTGTTTTGCATTCACTGGTTTCTCGAAACACAAAGTACATTGTTGCTTTTGACGTGAATGTACATGCAAGTATGTATACATGTTTGCATACTCACCAGGCGTTATCAAAGTTGAATCATGGACGTCAAGTTTCAAAAGCTTTCTGCTTTTCAAATGGCAAAGCTTTTGTATTCGGCAGTGCCCTGCTGGAAACAATACTATAAACGTCAATATCCACCAGCAAACAGGGTATTCCAGTTGCAGAAATTAATACACCATTCATTTATAATTAAAAAAAATAATGCAGTTGAAATTGGCTGACGTAATTTGTGAGTTCAGGTTTTTTTTATTTCAATTATGAACAAGTCAACTGCGTTTCTCTTGTTCACTGTATTTTCCTTGCAAATGTTGACAGACAATAATGGAAAACTTGCTGTGACAAGTTCAAGCAGACGAAAGTAATTGTTTTAATTGTCAATTAAGACTGAGAAAATATTATATCAACGGTATATTTTAAACGAATCACGATTTAAACACAGAAATGCAACACTTTTTCACAATAACTACCAACAACAGACAAGTTTACTTTGGTAATTAAGCTTGAAATGTCAAACCGCAGTCGCGCCAACCTTTCACACCGTCAACACAAATATCCCCCAGGCGCGGACAGAAAAGTAACTAAACTCGTAATCAGCGAGTAAAAATCAACGATAAAACGTTTTTCCTGTTACCAGTCTACACTTGACAGGGTTGAGCGTCGGTTGAGCCACACCAAACGGGCACATGTATAAAGCTACGTGTACACTGAAACGTCGCCGGTATCGTGGGCGGTCTTTCACATCAGAGCAGCGTATAAACCACCCTTAAGTTCATTTAAGCCTGTTGTTGTACGACTAATTAACACTGGTCACGTGCAACCAGAGGGGTTGAGGCGCGTCCGGAAGTACAGTCACACAATCAAGAGATGCTGGTCTTGACAAACTTTCGCACCAATTTAGAAATATTCCAGCGTTAATTTGTAGTTTTTACTTTGGAACAGCCGAGAAATGTATTTTTATTTAAAGCCAATTTAATTCCTGCTGTATGTCAAGTGATGTTTTAATCTGAATAGTTTGCAAGTCTGTGGTACGGTAGGATGCGTGCAGTAGGTTGGTACAGCCTTCGCAGACATATTTATGTGTTCGTTGACCAATTTCACGGGCTAACATTCGGTGTCAATGGCTTGGGGGCGAGGGTTGCAATATATACAGACTGTCTAGTATTCTTCACGTGCTCTTGTTTGTGCAACTTTATTTATCACCCAACTCGAAACAGTAGAAGTTCACGCATTGAACTGAAGACGCGTATAAATATCGCTGTAGGAACTATTTCTACACGCGGAATAATCACCGGACACAGCCGAGCACCGTTCGTACACGTCCGGCATCGTAGTATAGACAATTGAGACGCCACACACAAAACAAAATGTTCTAAATAAAATAAATAATACAAACAGCACAAAGTGCAGCCGGAGTCTGTGTCGAGTAATTGCACGCTGCCATGGCAACCTTTTGTGTACTGATATGCCGGAGCCATCTTGTGGACGGGCGGCAAATTAAAGATCTCGCTTTTGTTGACGGAATTGCTTGTAAGAAAAAGAAGAGAAGAGACGCCGGTCTAATCCCTCGAGCAATGGGTACAAAAAGATGGCAAAAGAACATCGCATATAAGATTACTTACGCTGAAATTGATGGAAATGTAATAACAGTACATTATATTCTGTCCTGCCAAGCTTCAAAACGTAACCCTCAGCCGCAGGACCAAAGAAAGAAGATTATATTTTGCCAATATGTTTCTCCATAACCATCTATGTTTTTTTTTTATCCCATATAGTTTTTCCTCTGTGGTGAACTGTTACGTTATTTAAGCCGTGTCAAGTAGTGCCAGTAACGTACGATAGATGGCAGGTATGCATCGTCAGTTGTACATTGTGCCGAATTCAACTCTCAAACTTAACTAAGTTCGATTCTAAATAATAACAACAAAAAATCTGGTGTGGTCACCACACTACTTTCTTATACTCAGTTTAAATTGGCACATATTTGACATTTCAAATGCGTATTTCTGTAAATATTTTGTCTTTGTTTTGTTTTCATAGCATATATGATATTTTAAATACATGCCAATATATAAATACATTTTACTCAAAATTGGATAAAGATAGAAGAAAAATGCATAGAACATTTTTTCTTAAGCTTATTGTTCTCTATAACTTTTATTTCAAAACTTTTTCCATATCCCTTTCAGTTTCTCTAATAATTCTCAATGTTCGATTTTGATCTTCAGTAAACTTCCTCTTCCGGTTGTGCGATTATGCTAGAAATCTAATCAGCTCTTCATATAATCAAAAAACTTATAAATACGAAGTTTCATTGTCCTGGCTTTGCTCGTTTTGAAGATAATGAACATACAGACACACATCCACACATCCACACATCCACACACACAGACGTCATGGCGAAAATAGTCAAAACGTATTCAGGGGACCTCAAAACATGTATTTCCATCAAAATCTCGCAATCGAAATTTTTCATGATTCCTATACTTTCTTTATACTATGTATAAGAAAGTAAAAAGATGAACTTATATGCATTTATATTAGATAAACAAGGATACTACACGTTACCATGGAAATTAGGGTCTATCCTAAAGTTAGGAATGAGAGCTGAATTTGGCCCATTGACTATATTAAAGACAGTGTGGACAGACGTCAAAACGCCGCCATGTTCCTGCCAATGTCATTAGTAACAAAAGAAGGATATTATCTTTATAGCTGGCTTTGCTCGTGTTAACAACAAAAAATAAGCGTTTTGACGAAACTAAATGAATATATTATTTCATATTATCCATGTATTAGATGAATTAAAATATCAATTCACATTATAACAATTATTTATTAACCATAGATTTGAAGTTTTTAAGCACAAAACACTACGAAATACACGAAAATATCTCGGAAAACAACGGAACAGATCACAGCTATCTTTCAATTCAAAGCAATTTGGCAGGAATATGGCGCACAATCTCATCAACCAATCAACATGAATACACTGGTGTCCACACTGTCTTTAATATAGTCACTGTAGTGTAAGGTGACGTTTGACAGTTGAACAAAATTAGTGAGGTTAAGGTACGGTGCAGCGTGGAAGAAAATACAAAGTGCCCGATCGGAAATACATTCACAGCGGCTGCCCTTTGCTCCCTGTAGGGCGGACGCTAACATTGCAAAAAGGGCCGTACCCTTAACGATGTAATATTACACCCTGAAGGTTCACAAATTGTAACACGAGAAACAGTAAACAAACTGCTTACTTGAAATGTTGAAACAAAGTTCTGCAAGTCGCCTAATTTAAATGGATAATGCTTGAAATACAACACTGACTAACTTATTCTACATATTGTTCTTGTTTGGTTCTTCCGTAACAATTTCACTAGTTAATAAGATGTAATATATACGTTTTATAAACTTAACTAACTATTCAAGTTCACAAGATTTATAATAATATTGACAATGAACTTCGCAACTGACAGTTACACTTTCGTATTTCAGATGCGATCTGGCGAACTGACTTGGACTTCATGGTGGTCCATCACGATCGGTTGGTAGTACTGAGCTTCATGACAGCTGCCTCACCGAGCAATAGTACCACACCTACAGTACTGCCAGTTGGCAGTACTTCCGTGGTAGAGAGCAGTACTGTGACAGCGTTGCTCAACAGTACCAAAGGCCCGGCTACAGCGTTGCCATTCAGTCTAGTCAAAGTGCTCAAGGATTTCTTCAACATGGATACGTCCGACAACAATGTTGGTGCGTACAAATCGTGTCTGTAACTTTTCCAACGAGAGTTTACAACTATTATTCACAAATATATATATATATATATATATATATATATATATATATATATATATATATATTCCATTTGTAGATTCCGGCTTCGGCAGCAGTGTGAGCGTAGAGTATCTGAACTATGCCCTGGCACTGTTCGTGTATTCGGTTCGGTATCCGGCCGTCTTCTGGAACACAAACAAGTGTTTCGGTATAATATTTTCCATACAGCTGCTCGCGAACGGGTTGCAAAGTCTGTTGGCATTTGCGGGAATGTCTGTGCTGTATAAAGTGAGTTGATCCACATTCATTCGGCATTCTGCTTCGACTGAGCTACTTCCCCTTGGCATTTGTAGGTACAGATCATTGGCGCGTGGAAGGCCTTGCCACTGTTGCGACACTACCCCGATGGTATGTCCCCGTTGGGTGGCAAATCCCCGTTTCTGCTCAATCCGCACGTAACCTTGTCATTGTTCTGTCTGTCGAGTTTGCTGATCCTGTCGTCTAGTCTAATTCTTTACTTGTATGGGCACGGAAGGTAAGTACATCGGTTCACACAACGTACAGCATGATCTTAACGGTTGTTTTCATTTAGGTTTAATTCGTTCCTTAATCAACAACGCGATAAGAAACATATATTCCTGCCCGCGAGTTCGTATCATTCCTGGGGCTATTTCACGCACTGTGCTGCCCTCTGTCTGTTGGTAGCGGTAGCTGTAGCCTATGCGCCGCTGCTGTACGACTACACTGTAGTGTATCGAGGCTCACTAGATGGTGCCGTGCTCGCGTGTATTGTCGCAACCATCTCACACTTGTTCCTGTGGGTGCTGGTCTGGTTATTCCTGACAATTAAACACAAGTGGACGTTCAAGTTACGCGTTACGGTACGCAACAACAGTGAAAATGACAAGCGTCGGGTGATGATCTAGGGTATTTCATGCCTTTAGGTTGGTAGAGCGACAGTCCGATCGGCGCGAAGTGTCAAACTAGTCACGGATATTGACCTGATGGGCTGCAGAACAGATGACAGCGCCCAACAACCGCTGTTGATCGTCGGCAATGGTCGGACATACTCGGTCACTGAACATTCACCGAAGAAAGCCATCATGAGCGTCATTCAGAAGGCGGCCATGGACAAGAAGAACAAACAGAGCAGTGCAACCAACAGTAGTGTAGGGTAAGTGCAAAATTTCCCTACATTGACAATGGCTACTGAACTAATTCATTGTTTCAGCGGGTCGGAGACTGCAGACGATGATGGCGATGAACAGATCTACTGGTTGAGGCCTGCACTGGTCACACCTCAACGCTCGCCCGACTCAGCCTCCGGTGACAGGTTGTGCTGGTTCAGCAGTAAGAAACAGGCGGGCCAACATGTTAAACATAAAGTTACGTTTAACGAAGCAACTAGTACGTCTACTATTCGGTAACTATAGTATCTTCTTCTAATATTTAGTGTTGTGTACGTGATGGTTTCTGTTAATCGTTTCGCATGTACTTTCGGTTGCACTGTAGCTAAATACAATTCTTGCATGAACTTGATGTCTATTTTAACAAGTAGTGTTGCTTTGGTTTATGTTTAAACTAATTGTAAATAAAACTAAAATGCATTTGTTGAATGTTTACAAGTATTTTTGAGCGGTGAAATGGTATCTTGAATCTGTTGACAATATTCATAGTTGGTTTTCCACGTGTTCTGTTTAGTAATAACAAGAACAACATCGCCAAACCCAAGTTACGAACAACAGGAGTCGCCGGAATCGATGAAGATGATGGCGACTACGCTACTCTGAGGGAGCTGCCTCTCATTCCCTCCATGGTACGGGGCCTGGAGGATGATACAACATCCGAGGAAGGCAAGGTATGTCTCTAAACTCAATCATATTAAATGAAACTAAATAATTGCTTGTAAAGAACGTCAGCTTGAAATCTGCTGAATGCTTACTAAATCTCTAACAATATGGCGCATGTGTTGGCTATGCAGTTACTGGCTTGTGTACATGATGATAACGTAACCTACGCAAGCACCAGCCGCGATCTGATCCCGCCAATTGACTATGAAGATCCCAGTCCATTGCTCACACCGGAACCACTATCGGATCGGGAGGAACCAGTGCCAGCCAAGACCAACAATGCGGTTACTATAACCGTACATACGCAGGTAACACGCTTCACTAACCGCCAATTACTAATTGTTCCATAAATGATCAAATAGTCGTTGCTCTGTGCTTTAAAACTAAATTTTCTACTAAATATTAACGTGAAATGTGTTGGTATTGAAGAAAGAAGATGGGAAAAAGCTTTTTATATTCTAGTTGACCGCGGGACATACTCCACGGTGCTTGAGGCGAGCTGATTCTGGTATGCCACATGAAGAATTGACGCCACGATCAGATTCTGTCAGCACGGAATCCTCATCTTCGCCGCCTGAACCGCCGGGGTCAAATCACAGCGAAACGTCTTCAGGCGTGCACTCGAATGCCAGCTCAGATCAACACCACCACCATCACCATATCATCCAACCACCAGAACATTTACAGCAGATCAGCCAAGCAGTCAGCCGCCGTGCAACCAGCGTAGCGGACCTGGTGCAACCGAGGGACGACCACCAGTGGAAGAGCTGCTCGCTGCAACGGAACGTGCAACCGCCGAACTCAACGTACGGGTACACAACCAGCCTGGTCACGGGCTCGGTAACTGGTTACACGACCACAAACACCGTGTCTAGTCCGCGCAACAGTTACACAAACCCGCCCGCCGGGTACACGAATGGTAACAGCGGTTGCACGAAGTCCAGCGCGGGTTATAACAGCACCGGCGGTTCAGTAACCGCGGCACAAGCGGTCAAGGATCCGGGCAGCGAGCAGAATGTAACGGTTATGCTTCAACGATCCGTGCAACCGAATGCGATATACGGTTACTCGACCAGTAACGGTATAGTGACCACTGACCAGGCGGATACCATAGTGGTTAAACCACAAACCGCAAGCTACACGCCGGGCACCAGTCAGAGTGTATACGGTTACACTACATCCAGTGCCAAGTTAACCAATGGTTTGGATGGTAACGTACAGACCGTCCTGGTTAAACCGTCCTCCACCAGCAGTACTAGTCAATCCATCTACGGTTTTACCAACGGTAATGCTAAACCGGTACCGGTGGAAACCAGCGAGCACGGTATCCCAGCGGTTATACTCGAGAACAGCGCTGAAAATACCGTGGTCATCCGCAGGAAAAGCATAAAGCCCAATGTCATTGACATCCAGCAGATTCCGGTTATAACCGAGGAACCGTTCGGTCGGTCAACCAATATGCGCATGACCAGTTTCACGGAGCACAATGATCTCGGTAAAGTGCAGGCGAGCTCGGCCACACTGCCGCACTACCCCACCCAGCCGATCCCACAACAACCCTCCTATCCACATTGCTCAACCATGCCCCTCCCACATAATAGCGGCAGCCAATCAGCGGCCGCCACGCCCAATCTCGGCACGGGCACGAGCTGTAACGTGTATCCGCGACAACATACGACAATACCGACCCACCACAACGGCGTACGCCTGTTTCCGCCCAATCAGAATCCGTACGTGAAACGTTTGCAGAGCAATTACCAAAATGGCGGCGGTCGGATAAACAACAGCAGCGCTGAAGGTATTTACGGTACGACGAACGGTAAAACTTCGGGCGAAATGTATCATTATAATTCGTAATCACAAGAAAAACGTCAAGGTTAGTGAAATGCATTTTACTGAGTTAGGGTTTTTTTATTTTCCATGGTTGGCAACAATGTACAATGTATTTTATAACAAATCTATGTTTATTTTTCATATTACAATTGACAGATATAATTTTCATCAACGTTTAGTTTTCTAGCGATAGCATTGTTGCCAACTGGTATAAACAAAAATATCCAAGTGTTGTGACGTAAGGCCTGTACTGGTAAACAATATTTAGCGCACATATTTATACAATCAGGGCCGGCATTGCAGGTAATTCTAGCCTATATGTAGAGACCCTAAAGCAGCAATTCTTATAAACACCGCGAGTAAGTTCATCGCAATTCTACAATATGGAACCTATACAGCCATTTTGATCAAGGCCTTATTTCCTCCCCGTAGCCGGATCAGATATATACATGCCTAATATATACAGGGTGGGCGGTAAATAGTTGATAATCCTCGTGCCATAACTCAAGAGAATTATTATTATTGGTAGCTGGTACGTTAACGCAAAATATACACAACAAATACGGCACAGCCGGCAAAATTCAGTCGGTATTTCTGTCACTCAAAATACTCGGAAATGTGTATATAGCTCACAAGAAGAACATAGGTATTTGTATAAAAAGTTAGGTTAATAATTCGTTAAGTTGCATCAGAATGCTTCGTCGTACCAAAGATTCTTATTTATCCATTACCATGTAAGTTGATCACATTCCAAACAAACATATTTATGACACAATACAATATTGTAAGAGGACCAGAGACATCTCATCGAAAATATATCGGCTTATCATATCAACAAAACACTTCTTTTTGAATCCACCATCTCTCTTTACACATCATGACATCACATACAAATCTTTGTAGCTTAAATAGGAGAAAAGAAATTGTAAATTGTTTAAATTTTTTACATTTATATACGAAAGCAGATGTTATATTTCATTAATACGCGCAGCGGAGGATATATTTAGGTAGATGTGTTCTTAACATTTAGGTTATACTTCATTTTACATAACTTGTAAGGCTGCATAAAATTGAACATCGTAACATTCTAACGTCATCTGTGAAATGGTTAGCAAAATGTGAAAACTTATGCAGACTACACAGGTTATGCAGTAGATAGATTTGTAAATAAATATTTATTTAGCAATAGAAGTTATTTATTTTGTGCAAAAACTCTAGTGTACATTTCTAGCTGTCTATAATATAAAAGTCGTACTTAACCTCAAACCTAGAATGACATCTGTTATGGTTTCACACACTGACACACGTTTTTAACTATTTCCAAGCTCGAATCTTATTACAGTACAGTTTTTTTTATCAATTTACAGTGATAATTGCGTATTTAGATCATACCATGAACTTCTAATTTAATCATAATGTCAAAGAAGAAGTCTATGATATGATGTATATGTACTTGAATCACATTTCGTAACCTGCAATTGTTAATTCTTTAGTGCAAACGCTGTTTCTTGTAAAAAAAAAAATAAACTTTTAAGTTTTAAAAAATCAATAATATAATAACTATGAACAATAATACTAATAAATATATTAATAACTGTCGATTTTAACAATAATCACGAATTGAAAATCGGTGTTTGAAATTCGGTTTAGAAAATAAAGAGATAGGTTTATGGGTTAGGAATAGTTTGTAGGTAAATATATAGAAAGATTATTCGAAATACTATTTAAACAAAAAAAGTAAATATGTGTTTTTTGGGCCGAATTTTAAACGCGATCACCTATATTGTAAATGTTTTTGTGTTCCTAATTAAGTTGTTACATATTTTTTACTTAATTTTTTTAAATATTTGATGTAAAAATGAACAATAAATATATACATAACATTCTCTTTGATTAAAAACAATCCTGAATTCCTCTTTGCAAATCGAAACACATTACTGAAACAATGTAGATATTTTTTAAAATATATTTATATACAACACAAATATGTACAATACATGTATTTATAAAGTATAATTCTACGGATTTGGTGTTGAATTACGAACAGAGACTTGTGTGTTTGGATGCTGTTTCAACATATGTTTTTCTAACCTGCATTTATACTGAAACACCTGATTACACCGTGTACATTTATGTGACTTACCGTCGTTATGCGAAACCAAATGTTTCGTCAAACTACTGCGTTTTATAAACCGCTTTTCGCACACGGAACACTCAAACTGTTTCACACCCACATGTATGCTAGAATGTTTCTTGAATTCACTCAGCTTCGCGAACATTTTACCGCAATAGTCACACTGATAGTTCTGTCCGCCTTTGTGCATTAATATATGCGTTTTCAGTATCTTCTCGTTCATAAAATTCTTCGCACAAATGTTACACTTGTGCGTCACGGAATAGTGCGTTTCAAAATGTTGCTTTAGATACTTGTTCTTCGTGAATGGTTTCTTACAAATCGGACACGCAAAACTGCCATTTGAATCGCTAGGTTCCGAGTCTGGTGACGTTTCGTCGTCCGCAGTTGGCAGCACGTAACTGCAGCCTTGCATGCCAACTGACGTTTCTTGTACAAAATGGCTGAAACTTCCCTGCGCTGACAGGCTTGACGTTGGTAACACGTAACCGTTACTAGTGTCCGTGTTGATCACTAGAGGCACTGTACTCGCACTGGGAACTGTCAAAACGTCAGTACTAGTTTCAAAAGGCACTGTATTCGACACTAAACTATTTTTCGAGAGTATAAAACCACCGGTAGTCTTCGTGTTCGCCACTAGAGGCGCTGCCGGTGGACTTATGTCATCATAGATGATTAGAAACGTGTTAGTCGGTTGTACATAATTCTCAGCACAGACTGTAGTGTTCATGTAACTTTGTGTGACTTCAGTTCGTGGTTCTGGCCGGGATAACCCGGTGTTTATAAACTGTTGTGGCGTCATATTGGTTAAACTTGGTGGTGGTGGTAACCCGGTACTAGACGTTACATTACCTGGCAGTGAATTATTGACGTTTACTTTTCGTTTAAACCTGTGTCTGGTATTAACTGACTGTGTGGTTTGATATTCATTTGACACATTTGTGCTGTCCGAATCACTACTAATACATTCAATAGCATCACCGCCTTGTTCTGTACGTGTGTTTGTGTTCAGTGATTGCATTACATGACTTTGTGCGACTTTGGAAGCTTCAAGTAATGATCGTAGCGTGCTTACCTCAGCTCGTTTTGTTGTAGTCGATGTTTTTCTATCGATCTTGTCATCCGAGGTTAGAAAATGCGATATTTGTTCATTTATAATGTTTAAAAAATTAACTTCACCAGCCGGACTTGTATTACGTTTAGATGCAGTTGAATCTGTACTAAGATTAGGCACGCAATCTAGGTCTGGCAATATATGTTCAGGTTCCGGAGATAGATTCGCATTATATTGATGCTTCACTTCAACAAAACAAATATCCTCGTCAGCGATAGATTCTTCTTTGATCTCAATTATCTCTTCTGTTTCTTCTTCTAAATGTTCGTTTTGTTCAACACAGATAACATCTTCTTGTTCACCATTGCATTGTTCTTGATTGTCACTGTATTCTGTTTTTATCGCAACACTTTCCTCTTTGATATCTATGGCTGTATCTTCGAATAGATTAAAACTAGAGTCACTCTCGCTGGACGATACGTCCATATCAATTTCTTCTACTTGTACACGTTCGTACAAGAGAATATTCACGCCGTAGACCTTGTTCTTCTCAATCTCTACTCTCAACTGTCGATATTCATGATCATCTACTGAACTGTCACCGTACTTCAACTGTGACACGTACCCTTTTAAGATTGTACTGTTCGAAGCGCACATTTTCTTAAAGGAATACGCAATTTTCAAATCATTATAACACTTGTAGCAGATATATAATGGTAGATCGTCATCAATCCAAGCCTAAAAACATCAGTAAAATGTATTCAGTATTTGAGGTTAATACTATGGATTGACACTTAAGAGATTTATACAGAATAAAATCAGGATATAGGATACATTTTCACATTAATACCAGTATACTTTGTTAATAGTTGTTGTGGGAAAGTTAATTTCAAATATACTTACTGTTTTGAATGAACAGTATTTCAATTTTTCAACTAATGATATATCGTCTGTATCTTTGTTGTTAATATTCTGTACTTCCCTTCGGCCCGTCAGACAAACACCACAGAACGTTGATAGAAAATACATATTTATATTGTTGTTTTACATTAAAGTAACTAAAAGTGACAGCTGAGCAATGTTATTGTTCGTTAACAATTTCTTTAGTGCTATTTGGTGCTATCATGTTTTAGTTCTTTGGTAATGTAGTTTTCTGGGGTTGGCAATGGTTGTTTTTAATAATATTAATTATTAAATGATGTTAAAATAATACATGTTGTTGTTATCATAGTTCATATTTGTTTAAGAAAAGTCGAAGAATAATACAAGCTGATTGATTCACTGGATATCGGTTTCTATATAGCTGACAAACTTTGAAGGTTATGTCTCCAGCAAACGATCATAAAATTGCATAAAATATGCAACTGTTATTATAGATTTGTTACACTGCCCTGTATTACAAATAAAATTGTTAATATGTAAGATTTATTGCTCATACACATGTACATTTTTATCAATAAACAACAATATATAAAATGTATTTTTAATTATGCTCGTTTTAATCAATTATAGTAAAATTGACAATTTATAATATAACAATTATAATTGATTTTTAATGATTATATTATATATTTTTTATAATACTTTATAAAATTGTTAATAATAATCAGACTGATTTTATTATTTTTCCCAACATCATAGCCAGAATAATATAAAATGTGTAAATAAATATATCTTTTACATGTAATTTGATTATTAATAAATTAATTTTTATTACAAATTTGTTTCAAATATACAAATGATTTAACATTTAAGCCATTATTTCTTTCATAACATAACATATTTCACCGGCACATACGCATTTGTCAACCAACTGTCAGTTCACCACAAGCTTGGCTAGACGCAGAATTGGTCGATTTTTCACATTTCTACCAGGATCACATGTATGCAAAGAGATAAAACTACTACTGCCGTAGAAAGAGCACCAAATATATAACTATCTCATTCTTACACAGAGCTCTTATGGGAACAACCAACTGGCCAATCATAAATTCCAGTTTAGATGCTAGTTTCTGATTGGTTGGAAGTGACACTCCATAAGAGCAATGTGTTAGAGGGAGATAATCATATCCCAAAATATATATTTATTTTTTAATATAAGTGTTACAGATATATTTTAAGTACAATTTAATTAATTAATTAATATAATATAGAATATTAATAATATAATTAAAAATAATAAAAAATACCATACAAAATTACAGAATGACAAACTTGTTTAAATATTGTTGCCACTGAAACTAAACAGAGATGAGAATTAATTTTGTATACATTTTTTATCTATAACTATGCTTTATTTAGAATCAAATAACACTTAGTTATTAATTAACACTCTTATTTCACTTTATCCTAGATATAAATTTTTATTTTAATAGGTTTTCATTTTAAACAAATGCTTCCGCCATGATAAGTAGAAAACTAACTTAAAATGTGACAATTACAATTGATTCTGTATTATTATATTATATATTTGTTATACATATTAACATGTATAATCAATAAAGTTGTTAATAATAATAATAATAACCAGACTTGTTAGAATAATACATAATTTATTAATAAATATGTACATCCTTTATTTGAAATTTATATTGTTAATTTCCACTAATTTACATTATAAATTTGTTTATAATACGAAAAATACACAAATATTTTGTTAAAAATTACTCTATTCATCTTAAAACCACACATAATTCACTCGCACATATGCACATGTCAACTGTCAGTTCACTGACGATTTTTCACATTTCTACCAGGATCACATACACCTGGAGAAGTGAAACGGCTGCTGGTCCTAGAAAGAGAATAAAATATATATCTGTCTCTGTCTTACACATTGCTCTTACTGTAACATTAAGCAGACCAATCAGAAACAGCAGCTACGGTACTTGCTTCTGATTGGTTAAAACAGTTCTCCGTAAGAGCTATGTATTAGAGTGAGACGAATTGATTATGTTCTCTGACTTATACATTGTCATTATGGAACAACAAATAAACCAATGGGAAACGTCCGAGATGCTGCTTGCTTGAGATTGGTGAATCAGTTGCTCCGTAAGACCAATGTGTTAGAGTGAGATAAATACCACTATTCGTCTTTTTCTATTTACATGGCGCGTGTAACCTTTTTCTGCTTCTGTGATCCTGGTATAAATTGGAAAAATTCACAACTCTACTTTTACTTCACATGACAGCAGATATATCGTTTAAAAAAACTTGTTTAATTTACAATAAATATTAAAAACTGTATACAACAAATACACAGTATATAAATAAAATTTTCAAATGTTTATATTTTATGTAATAATTATGAAAAATTCACGTTTTCTTTGCAGAAAATGTCAAAACTGTGTATAACAAACATTTAAATGCATAAAATAAATCTTGTATTTGATGTGATTTGTATTATTATTGAATAAGGATGATAAATACTATCCAAGGGCAAAATGATGAAGATATATAGAAATAAAATAGCACATATATTATAATGACATTTGTATTTATTTTTTATTTTAATATTATTATTTTTATGACGTTTTACTTGGCTGACATCTATCAACCAATGATACAACTTGTTAGTGTCACGTAACGCTGCTGGCCAATCAGAGTGCAACATATTTGTATGCGAACGAAATTTCAAAATGTAAATACACATTATAAAACACGCACCTTTGACAGTTGAAAAAATTAACCTAAAAATCATATATCATATGACAAGTCTGTACTGTATTATGTATTTATTTATGTAAGTACATTTTAGTGACATTACAAAGTGTATTGTTAACTTCCATCTACATTGGAACATTGTTTATCCAGAAATTTAACAAGAATGTACAAGGATCGCTATTTGATTAACAAATATGTTTTATTATACGTTCTAGTTCACTATTTTCAAGGCTTGCTAATGTTCAAATAGAACCGTAACTGCACATATGCGTAGTGTAGTGTAGTGTAGTGAATATCTTGTTACGTGTACTGTGCGAGGAAGTGTTGTTCAGCCGCCGATGACGCGGCGAGTACAAGGAGTGTGGGTGTGGCCGCACTGACCCGGTACCCGGGCTGTACAAGTATCTCGGCCAGTGTAGTGTCCACGCCCACCAGCACTA
The DNA here is from genome assembly GCA_963422195.1 of Carabus problematicus. Lineage (NCBI taxonomy): Eukaryota > Metazoa > Arthropoda > Insecta > Coleoptera > Carabidae > Carabus > Carabus problematicus. Next base: position 19,673,867 of record OY728578.1, read on the forward strand.
CCCGCCTCGGTGCACCTGCACCGGCCTGGTGTTCATAGTACACGTGCACTGTGTCAATGTTGTACTTGTTCTCCGTATCCCAACTGGGCCGCTCACGGAATATCTCCATTAGTTGTTCTCTAACCCTTAAACACACGTCAAACAAACACACACACACACACGTCAATCATATATGTATATAAATAAATTACTTTGTTTTATTTTCACGTGCTTTATTTTATATATATATATATATATATATATATATATATATATATATATATATATATATATATATATATATATATATATATATATATATATATATACCGGGTGTCCCAAGAAATCTGGGACATAGGGAATTAACATGCAAAATTGAAAAAGTTGCGATTACTTCTGTATTATATATTTTAGAGCTCTGAAATTTGGTACAGGTGTAGGGATAGGGTATTAGCATTCATTGGTATTAATTAAAATGATATTAATGCTCACATTTCTGATAAAAATGCTTTTAAAAAGTAATAATTAATAGGTGTAGCTTAAATACCATTTTTTGCAAAAAATTGTTTATGGCGTTGCTAGCACAACGGTAAGAAGCTTATTTGGTAATTTAAATAATTTATAAATGTTGTGGTTCGAATCTCCAATATACTTTAGAGTTTTTTTTTTAATTTTTAAAATAATTACTCCTATTTTTTTAAATAAATGAAATTCTATGTAAATTATTTGAAAATTAAAAAAAAAATCTAAAGTGTATTGGAGATTCGAACCATAACATTTATAAATTATTTAAATTACCAAATAAGCTCCTTACCGTTGTGCTAGCAACGCCGTAAATAAGTTTTTGCAAAAATGTTATATAAGCTACATCTCTTAATTATTACTTTTTAAAAGCATTTTTATTAGAAATGTGAGCCTTAATATAATTTTAATTAATACCAATCAATGCGAATAACTTATCCCTACACTTGTACCAAATTTCAGAGCTCTAAAATATATAATACAGAAGTAATCGCAACTTTTTCAATTTTACATGTTAATTCCCTATGTCCCAGATTTCTTGGGACACCCGGTATATATATATATATATATATATATATATATATATATATATATATATATATATATATATATACACATGTGATACTCACGTCATAGTCTCGATGAACTGTTGTACAAAGTCCATGGTCTTATACTCCGGGTACAGTATCACTACGGGCCACACCAGGTGCCCCTCGTCGTCCAGGTGCACGGGACTGGCTGCCAGCTCCGGGAACTGCGGTTCCAGATGTGTCAACACCGAACTTTGCGCCATCTGTATGCCCCGAGCCTTGATCACAGACACTAGCACTGACATATCTCTGGCACGCGTCGTCACCTCACGCTTGTGTTTGCGTACGTCACGGTCGTGTATCTTCTGTCTGTTGATCGCCTGCTGACGTAGTGCTAGCATATCCTCACGCTCAGCACACAGCTTCAATGCCATGTCACACAGTTCCATGGCGCGTTCGTACTGTGACATTTCGTAACAACAATGTGCTGCTCGTACAATTGCCTTCACATAGTCGGGCTTGTACTTCATGGCTTGTTCACAATCACGCAAACACGACCTATAATATACGTGTGCACCATTCACTCACTCAATACTAACACCATAGATCATATACCGTGTGTCTCATGACGATCTACACATAGGAACGTTGCATGCGCTCTTGATGGTGAAATATTAATTTGATCGTTTTAGTTTTTTACAATCTAGACAGTATAATAGTTAATTTTATGCTTACTATTTTATTTTATTTGATATTCTAGCATAATTTTGTAATATATTCGATGTAATAGTACATTTTCAAGGAATTTAAACGTCAAATTGACATTACAATTATAAAAAAAAAAGAACAAAAACAAACAGATTAATATTTTGATTTTAAAAATCAAATGAGCGCGCAACGTTCCTATGTGTAGATCGTCATGAGACACACGGTATATACTAGTAGTAGTAGTATATATATGATCTATGACTAACACAACGAGACGAGATCACACACCTGTAATTCTTTATGAAGTAATGCGAAGCGGCCCTGTTATTGTGCAGTGTGGCTTTCAGTTCGGCATTGTCGTGTCGCTGTTTTATGCCCTCAGTGTACGACAGAATCGCAAGACGGTATTTCTTGTGTTTGAAATTAAAATTACCGTCCTCCTTGTACGATGTGGCTAGCTCTGGAATACAACACCACTACACTATCACACAATACAACCACACACACGGCTGAACTGACCTTCGGCGGTATTCTCCGCCGGATCGTACTTCAACTGTTGAATACCCTCAAGTAACGGGTGCAATTCCTCGCCGGGCTCCGGTGCTTTCTTCATGAAGAACGGATGCTTTTCCATCTCCTCTTCCCAACGATCCTCCGGCCATCCTTCTGTGTATTGACGTTTCTCTAAACCGTTGATGAATTCGTCCAATTCGTTGTCTAATTTCGCGGCCAAAGCCAGCCGATCTTCATCTGTCATCGGTTGCGTCGTTTGTGTTTCTTGTTTTGGCTCCATTTTTTATCCACAAATTCTGTATTTGCCAAGTAAACACGAACACATGTCAACTATAACCCTCTTGTCAAATTCAATGTCAATATACGATATGTCGTGTCATCTGTGCGAATTGCAGTGTACTATGCTCAATCGATAAAATCGTGTACAATAAAATAATATATATGTATTTAAAAAAAACCCTGTAATTTTATTCTGCAATCTTATAAATTAATATAAAAGTCACAAATAATCAAATGTTTCAACTGGATAATATGATTGATATGTATTTAATAAAAAAAGAACAAAACATAGTTCAGAAAAGTTGATGGCAGCACCATACGATACAATTTTAAATCACAGTTTCAAAATTATTTTTCTAAATTGCCCAATAGAACGGTATGTTCTTTTGAATACATTCATTATCATACAACTTAATAACTAATTGAAAAGAATTGTGTGTGTGTTAGTTGAGTACACCGATGAGGCCACAGGCGACTCGTCCCCCGGCGTTACCAGTAGTTTTGCTGTCTTTGTGTCCGCCACGACCCAGATCATCTTCACCGCTGTGCACAACGACAGCCCGTCCCAGGATGCAGTACTGGCCGCTCAACGCTATCTGTTTGTCGACAATACGCACAGTGGCAACGCCATTTGCGTCTGCCACAATGTTGCCCAGATCACCGGCATGTCGCTCCGCATCTTCAGGGGCTCCATGTTGCAACTGTATACAGACAAAAGTGTATAAGATATGAGTGTTAAACAGCATATTTGTTGTGGATAACGTACATTGTGTGGATTATAGTGACCGCCAGTGGACGCGCAACCTTTGCTCAGATCACCAAGTGCATGCACATGGAAACCATGTTTGCCGGGAGTGAGACCGTGCACGTGTCCCTCCACTAGCAAACCGTCCGGTCCCTCTGTGAAGGTGATCTGTCCGGACACGCCCGGATCTCCCGCCAACATCACTATGGCACGTTTCTTTAAACAACGTACATTATACAATAAAATAAATGATTGTACCTATTTCAATAGTTATTTATATAATGATTTACCTGGTCGGCATCTACAGCGAGCACAAACAACACCACCAGAACACTAGACACGGATACCAACATTATGTTTACCTGTAATGTAATTCTACAATAATAATAATAATATATTCTACTCACATAGCAGCTGTTTACTGATCAATTGTACATATTATTAGTTAATAAAGAGAGACTTTGTTATTGATGTTTGTGGTGACGGTATTACTTTGTGAGAACAAGAATAACCGGTGATGATGTCAGACGGTAAATGTGAAAGGTGTTTATATTCTACTTACGGAACAAGTGTTGTTGACACAGTTCAATCTAAATACAAACTGCGACTGAGCTTAGTAGTATGCAGCGGAGTGAATATTCGCAACGTTGTGGAGGTGGTACGGCAACATGTACAGAATACTTTCACAATTGTGCAGCCGCGGGCTAAAATTTAAGTAAATACATAATCATCTTGATGACCCTGACATAAACGTACACATACATCTACCAAATAACTAATCAACATAATATAGTAAAATAACGTATTCGTTTCTTTAAAAGGTTGAAACTGATTACTGTATCAATTTAACTAATGCAGACAGCAGATTAGAGTTGTCGAAACGTTGTATTTGAACTACTAGTTAAATATAAGTACATACCAGATAAGTTCACTGGTATGTACGTACATATAATGTTGTGTGGTGATAAAGGTGCATGCAAGACAGGAAGTGCCCTATCGTAAGTACAAAAGTACGTACTTAAGAAATGATATGGTCCTCAGCAAAACTGAACAAACATTCCATCATACAAACATTGACCTTTGTTCATGTCAACCAGGGATAAACCAATGCCTGGGTATTTCCCGCATACAACGTACATATCATTACGTATGCAAATATCAAGTGTTTACGATTCAAGGAACATGATCATCATAATAATATCAACTGACCCATGACATATCATTATGCAACTCTCTAATAAACACACACACACGCATAGATAGATAATTTAATTGTTTATTGCGAATAAAACAAGGTTCAATTGAAAACAACGACGGTACAATTATATTTATTGACTGCATATACATATATATGTACAGCGCAAAGTTCTTCAGAAGTGTTGGTAACTACAACTGCATACTGTTAACAAATAATAGTAATATACAATACAGGAAATCATGCTACAAAACAAGACAGATTCATAAATATCCAACAGATGCACAGCCGTGCTCAGCATTGTGTATCCAATATCATCATAATATTCGCCTATCACATCAGAGATGAACAATCATTCATGAATTACGAAGGTTCTATCTATTTGTGTACAAATCTCTACACAATATGTTACATAATCATGTAGCTGTTAGAATTCTGCTAGTGTTGCTGATCAACGCGCAAGTACGCATCCTCAAACAGATCCAGCTCGTGTGCAATGTAATTAGCCTTATTCTTCAGCACTTTGGCGCGCGCGGCCGAGTCCTCCAGTTCACGGATACGCTGCTCCAGCTGTTTAGCATCCCGGTGCATGGTGTCCGTGGCCTCGTCCACCAGGTGACACAGCCGCGCGAATGTACCGCTCAACTCTTGCTGTACCTGGTGACTGCAGTTTGCACTCGTCAAGTCGACGATCAGGCGCAGCTTCTTGGTGGCATGCTGTACGTACTGCTGCTTGAACAGTCGCTCCTTCGCTTTGTTGGTCCACGTGAGCCGCTCGTACAAGTACAGACACGAGTACACAACACCTGTGATGGCGATCAGTCGCCAGCCAACAGTCTTCAGTAGCTGTAACAAACATAAACACACACACACACGTCATGTCACAACAGTAACATATTAAATATTATATTTTCAGTTCCAAAGTTCATCGTCAATATGATTAAAAACAAGTAATATGTCCGTATTATGAACTCGTTCCATTTTAGTTAAGATCACGCGACGCGTTTCGAACTCTCTGATGATTATCATCACTTGATAATGAACGACGAGAGTTCGAAACGCGTCGTGATCTTAACTAAAATGGAACGAGTTCATAATACGGACATATTACTTGTTTTTAATAATAGTAACATATTAGATGATTATAAGATGAATACTCACAAATCCTGCTACAAATAAGCCACCTACAGTGCCTTGTGAACCGCTCACGGAGGCCAGTGCCACCTTGGACAACAGCGACCAGTCCTCGGGCGTGATACCAGCCGGTGGCCGGGACACATTCAGACTGACAGGCGGCAAAGGCACAGCCCCATCACCAGGAGACATCAGCTGCTGGTGCTGATGCGCTGGTGACGTGGCACGGTCACTGTTCTTCACCGCGATGCGATGTCCGGCGCGTGCCCCGGCGAACCGCTGTACCAGCGACGTGATGCCCCAGCTGAATCGGAACTCGAGATCTTCGTGAAAATCGGCGCAGAGATTGTCACAGTTCAGGCGGTAGAGAATCTCGAAAGGCTGCTGACGTCGCGACAAGAGAATCCCACTGGCCGCACCATGCAGCACAAGTTCTTTACTATTTGTACCAGCACCTAACATCACAGTATTAAGTCAGATAAGTGTGTGTACTCATGTAATGCTATCGTCTAACCTTGTGTACTTGTCGTGTGTTGTTGTGTTGTAGTTTCACCATCACTACTCACAGCCGTTGACGGTAGTAGTTTCTCCATCTTGGCAATCATCTCCCGCTGACTCTGTTCCATGTTCATTGCGAGCGCGGTGCTGAGCCGTGCCCGCAAGTTCGACCCGAGCCCTTGTTCCACGTGCATATGCAACTCCTTCTTGTACACGTTCAACACTAGCGGCTCGGGATGGAAGGGTACATTGAACTCGTCCACTAGCACACTGAGCCGGCGTATTTCCTCGGACAGGGCGCGTGACACCCGTTGCTCGACGTCGTCCACCATGCGGCGTATTTTGTCCTTCATGTCCGCCGTCACCAGCATCAGTTGCTGTTCGGTGTGGTTGAGCCGGGCGTGTAATGTGCCCGTACACTCTACCAGTTGCGCGCGGATATGGTGTGCGGACATGAATGCCTCGTCCAGTGCATCACGTACATCGCCCACAATCGCCTTGCCACGTTGCGAGTGCTGCTCGAACTTGGTCCGCACCGCTGACTTCGAGATACACTCCTCGAACTTGCGCTCAAAGTCCTGGAACTCGAAGTAGCGGGTCTGAAAGCCGTCCGCCAGCTGAGGCGGTACAGCGGCGCCATTTTGTTCGCACATGCGCGCCTGCAACGCCTCCTTGGCGGAGATGAAGAAGATACGCTCCTCGGCTTCGCGTGGCTCACACACTTTCAGTTCACGCACCAGGAAGTCAGTGGCACGTTCCTGGTGTTGTCGTCGAACCTAGAGATGTACACAAACATAGATGGTTGAATTAACATATCAAGTCCAACGCTAAGCTTCTCTGTGTACACACCTCGAACTGTTCATCCACGTGCTGACGTATAGCATATACACATGTTACATTAATCATTTATCCAATATACCTACGATAGTTTACTAACTTCACTAACTATTCACATGAACTCACCTGATCCAGAAACTCCGGCTCACTAGCTGACGCGTCCCAGCGATTGTTCAGTATGAATATGTTCGGTTTGGACAGTTTAGTCGACACCTTGTGGAAGAAGTTCTTCTCGGTGACCATCAGTGTACTTTCGGCATTGGCCACCAGCACGAACACATCAGCGTCTAGACAGTGTTTGTCGATCCACTCGTCCAGGTTGGGTGTGACGTCCACGCCGGGGCTGTCGACGAACACCACGTCGTCACGTAACAGTAGACACTTGTCCCGCGGCCAGTACACGTGCACCAGTTGACTTTCGTTCAGCTTTTCCTTGCACAGCGCATGCGCCAGCTGCCCGACGCTCTTCACGTTCTGTCGCTCGGTGGGTCGCTGCTCGGTGATGAGATACGCCTCGTGCGTATCGGAGCCTTCCACTTGCAGGAAACAGTTGGTGGTGTGACCAATGCCCGACGGTAGAATCTTGTCACGGAGCATGGCATTGATGACGGTGCTCTTGCCGTTGCTCGTGCGTCCGAAGAACGCCACCTTCATGTGATCCCGGGTCAACACATCACGGATACCTTGCACCTTGGCAGAGTACGTGGCGACCCGCTGGACAGTGGCGGGTGTACCGACATCTGTGTCCAAGGCTAAATACAAACATGTACACACATGCAGTGTAGATAGATTCGACCGACGGTCACCCATCCAAGTTCAGGCCGCGCAGTGTGTCATTTGACTCGGATTATCGTGCGACAAGCGAGTTACCGCCACACCAATCCACCAGTTACAGTAGATACGATATTCTTGTAGATATATATATATAGGAATTTACTACTTACATTTCATATAACAACACGCATCCGACACATAGTCCTCGATGTCCACGAAGATGTCGTTGATTTTCTTCTTTGCTTTGACGAATATCTGCAGCGGAGACGCGTCCGTCGGGGTGCGCATATGCGAGAGCGGCGCATCAGTCACCGCCGACACAACAGCACCGCCGTTGGACATGGCCCCAGCACCGTGACGTGTGTTGATATGTGTGTCACCACCGTCAACCATCGATCGAGTACGATTCACGTACGCCGCCATGTTGATATTGGATGTGTACACACAAACCACTCACATTAGTTCACAGTGCACAGACACAGACAGACACTTTACACACAGATCCAATGATAGAGTCCAGCCCAGCTACGTGCACATGCAGAAACTGAAACATAAGAAGCACAACACACATACAAATAAATCATACCGTAGTGTGTAGTTTATAATAATAACATTCACATTCACACCAACCGCACTTCTTGACACATTCACACGCGAAAATCAAATAGAAATTTATAGAAATATGTACTGTGCATAACATATGACAGGCGTATAGAGACCTGTTCTTTTCGCCGAGGCATTCCTGGCCACAGGCGGTGCCGACTCTCGGTGCCGTATATAATCACAATGTCTATCTATACACCATCCATCCAATGTCATCAGAATGTACAACAGGAAATTGTAACTACATACAGAGGTGTACTTACTTTACTACTATAGCTTCTCTTGGTACGTACACGCCGATGAATTGTAAATATAAATAAACCACGGCTAAAAATAAACACTAGTCCACTGCACGTCTGTCACTGTAACACCTTCATTTGTTCAACGTGCTAACGCATCACATTGTCCTGGAATAAAACGAACCATTACCCAGACATCTGCAGAGGTTTACCGGCAGCATGCATGCGTATCTGTAGTAATTAATCGAATATAAACTCACCAATCGTCGAATTCAAAATTATGTAATAATTTATCATCTTTTACGATGCAGCAGTGACACTTGCAATGTGCTGTGGCATTTGCGGAACAAGTGTTGCCAACCCAAGATAGAGAAATGTCCCTATAGTACAAGTTGACAGTTGTTATTGAACTAATTTCGTAGTGATTGGAAATTGTCAAAATTAAATAAATAATAAGTTTATGCAAGGAGGAATTCATCCTTGAGTTTATGACTGTGATATGTTCGTGTAGTAGGTAATGTATTCGGAAAGTGGTTTAATTAGTCGTTTGTTACCAGTGTAGAAATGATCTGATTGCAGGTAATATACCATTCAGTTCAGTATGGAAGGTCTAGGATTAGATGATGATAACACGGAAGTATTTAAGGGCGGAACATTGGAAATTAAACAAGAACAATTGAGACTGAGCACGGAGACCAGTCCGGAGCCCGTGGCGAATACAACAGAGATCAGAGATAACGATGTTAACGCAAACATAGACAATGGTCGTGTGTGGGCCGGCTCACAATTGATCGGCATACCAAAACGCAGTAAGTACACGATATAGATCAGTGATAAGTGTTATCTGCACACACATATATACAGGTACAGTGTGTAGGTTGGTTGGTTTGTTACATTTGTGTTCATTATGTCGCTGTTTACTGGATTATTTATGTGGCCAACTGTCAGATCGTTAGGTATATGATCGTGGACAGTATAAGTTTGAATATTTACAGAATTATAATGCACTTGCGCTATATATGTATACATTCTATTTCAGTTACAGAGACTTTGTGGAGTTGTAAGAACAACAATAGTGGCATAGTGGTGACTACAGGGCCAGCCGCAGGCACAGCCACTCAACTCAATGACAATGCACGCGATTATTTCACGTTTCGGGACGCCGTGGTCGAGCGGGCTGTACAAGATTGTGCAGCCCAAGTGATGAACGTTGAACTAGACGGCGAACTGATTGCTACATATTTACTGACAGAGTATGTTATATAAAGATAATGAGCGAATGAGTGACAGAGTATGTATACATATGTTTGTAGAATTAGTCTGTGGGATGCTGAGAAGGAACGGTTAGTGATACTTACCAGCAAGTCTGTTATCAGTGTCAAGTATGATTTCATTGCGCTGAAGCAGCTGGACCACAGACGTATACCCCTGGATACGTTAGATAATATAGTGCTAGGTGAATTGGTATATCCATCTGCATCTCTAGTGCCGTAAGTAATATATCTCTCTCTCTCTCTCTCTCTCTCTCTATATATATATATATATATATATATATATATATATATATGTGTATATATATATATATATATATATATATATATATATATATATATATATATATATATATTATATACATATATATATATATATATATATATATATATATATATACAGTGCGAATAATGTAAGGCTATACATTGGCAACTTTATTTTAGCGTTAATCGATTTGCCCATGCTAGTATCAACTCGTTGAATAATTTAAAATTAGACATAGGGCATTTACTTAATGTTACCATGGTGATATCATACAAAAACTCCAATTTATTATGGTTGAATAATGTAAAATTAGACACCAGTCCACAGACTACTATATTTATTTAAATCATTTACAGAATTTATTCCAATATTTTATTAAATCTATTACATGTTATTGAATTAAAAGTACACTTCAAGTACTGAAATTGTAATTGGTATCAGTACATTTCCAAAATCACTTGGGGGTGATAACTAAATTTGCCATCGTTTGATGACATGTGATGGGCCCTGCCCGGGAATTCAAAGCTGAAATAATCAGAAATTTCTCGCAAAGACGCCCCTTCTAAATACCAGGAATACATCTTAAACTTTTCTTCTGTGATGTACATTTTTTGCACTAATTATTACGCAAACTCGTGAGATATCAGTAACACAATATTGAAAATAGTGACATTTACCAAAATAAACGTCATTGTAATTTCAGTTGTTACTGACATGGGCAAATTGATTAAAGCTAAAATAAAGTCGCCAATGTATAGTCTTACGTTATTCGCACTGTATATATATATATATATATATATATATATATATATATATATATATATATATATATATATATGTACCTATCGATATAATTAACTCGATATATGGATAAGTAATCTTGTACTGCTATCTGTGTGTTCATTGCTGCTATAAATGTTACTGGATAATAAACACAGAAGACTGAATGGTCTGGCCAGCGGTGTGACGAATGTGATGCGAGGTTGTCTGTTGGAACGCTGGTCCCAACATCACCCATACATTCATACAAGTCTGTTTCAGCCGAGGTACACGATGCTATTATTATAGTATCACACATCTTGTCATCCTATATTTGTTGTTTACACATATGCACGGCCTTCTAGATTACTCTAGAGTGTACACAACTGTCACTCAATCGAGAAGGTCGTGTATGTTATTATTCGTGAATGTAATTTAGGGACCGTAAACAGGACGGGGTCCGCTTGCTGTGGAACAAGGGTGCCCCCGTGGCGTTCACACAACGATGGAATCCATTCAGTGCCGATGTACCATATCTGACATTCACATCACATCCATTGCACAGACATCCCGGTAAGGAACTGTTGATATAACATAATTGTACATGTATTTACCGACAGTATGTACTGTACTGTGTGTTTGTAGAATGTCTGGAGGACAGTGTACGTACTGCAATGTTCTCAGTAGCCGAGTTCAGTCGCAAACTGATTGATTGCGTTGAACGACTGCACACTGTCAACGATCAGAGTACAACAGCTCAAGCTCCAAATGACACGGTACCATGTTTGGTGCAACACAAACACATTGTGTTACAGACGTACGTGGGGCTCGGCTCATTCATACACAACAGGAACGCACTGGGCTTCTTTAAAGTGCGCGGCAAGTTCAGCTTCTGAACAACCATATCATAGTGCATGAATCATTCATACCGGTGTCATTCCTAGTCTCTACTTAGTTCTAACTTATACATCACATTCTCTACATAACTAACCAACTATTATCCATTTGTTACTCTCTATAGATATATCATCATTGGCAGTGTATACTTCTATAGGAGATGTTTATCATATTACTAGTGCATGATCTGATGGTGTATTACTTTTGTCGAATGTATTGTTAATCTCTTTATTAATAAATATTTTTATCAACGTACACTGGTTGTGTTTTATTCAAGTATTTAGTGGTTGATTAATTGTGTACATGACATTTGGCTGCTATCGCTTGCTGATGATGATTTCGGAGAACCAACAAGTGATAGATAACCACCGTGGACCGGATGGACTATCACAGTGAAGAGACGCAATATTTCGACTGGTCCAAATTCGACACTGTCACTATCTGTACTGGAACATCCTGCAGATTCGGCTGCAGCGGCCTTGGACCACATTGATTCCGATATCTTGTCCGAAATGTGTGCAAAATGTATGCATAATACAGTATAGGCGCCTGTGAGAGGTAAGGGGAGGGGTCTATTAACTGTGGTATCGCACAGGCCAGGCATCCTCAGCCATTCTGATAGCACGGAGGTGTTAACGGCGGATTGGCAAAGTGGAAGGGATGTATGCTACCTATATAAACACCAACATCCACAACCAACGGCTCATTGGTACGTACAATTACAAAGAACCGGTGTTAACATACAGCAACTTAGCGGAGAAGACGATCTAAACTAAACCAGAGAGATGCGGGTGTCGCTAGGCTTGCTGGCCTTGATGGTGGCAGTGTCTTGGGCACAGGATGAGTATGTAAACATTATCTATACTAACTATCTGTACTAATTTATACAATAACTCATTGTTTTACACAGTACACTGCCGGATCACTATCCCAAGTTTCTAAAGACAGGTAAATACGCAACGTCATTCAATCAGAATGCCAGGGAATTTGATTCTACCAAGAATGTCAAACGGTAGGTCATCATTGAACATACGAATCTAAATACACGTTGTTATATATGCATGGCGATGGTTTCTAGAACGAACGATGGCCGCAAAACTTATACGAAAACAGGTACGAAAACGTCGTACACAAAGACTGGCGGTGCTGCTGGTGCACATCCTACCGCTGGATTCAGCGCGTACGGAGCACCTAGTTCTTTTAGTTTCGGTGCTAACAGTGCCAGTGCCGGCACAGGTACAATGCACGCTCCAGCCGGTAGTAACTTCGGATTCAGTGGAACCTTGCCTGCAGGCTTCGGAGGAGGCTCTGTGGACTCGGCGGAGATGTCATCCGGTGGTATCCAATACACAGGAGGTCAGTATAATCAAATTTACCCAAGTATCCCCATAATACATGTCATTGCATTCCGTTGAATATGATTCAATGTTATTGCCGCCATTGGCAATAATAATTGAATTGAATATTTGACGTTTCTACAGAACTTCTCACTGCTGATCTCGTTTAGTAAAATAAAAGCAAATGAGTTTTATCGTTGCACGTGTATGTAGATAAGATTGTTTGTAATTAATGAAATAGTGCGGTTATCAACGCCCACGCGTTTCTTGCGGTGCAACCGCAAATTAATGTTGTAATTAGGCCAGGAAGTCCTGACTAAGGTTCACACTGCGGTTAGTCTGTTTCCTGTTTACTGAAAATAATCAGATATACCATACATACTAATTACGTTATCACACATATTTATTCTGCATTAATTGTTTGTAGGATGTAAACAGCAACCATTGGCGCCTGTTAACTCACAACTGCGATGCAGCCAATACTCTGGATGTCGGGCGAGCTGCATGTCCGGCTATCGCTTCCCCAATGGCGAGACTCAACTCTTCATCACATGCCAGGATGGCACGTGGCAAGTAGAAGGCACCGAGTGGGATGATATACCGTCATGTGAACGTACGTCTGCCATATATACCACACGTCATTTATAAACATATGTTATGTATTATTGAGGAAAGATTAGCGTCATAGACGAAGATATTCAGAAACCAAATCTTGAATTTGTTATGTACTATGTGTTGTTGTTTGTTTTGTTATAGCGATCTGCTTACCCTCCTGTCAGAACAACGGGATCTGTGTGATGCCCAACCAATGTAACTGCCCGGAGAACTATTCGGGGCCACAGTGTCAATTCGAGAAGAAACCGTGTCTGAATTATCCGCCACTGCCAATGAATTCACGACGCACTTGCAGTTCCACGCAGTGCACGATCACTTGTATGAAGGGACACCAGTTCCCAGATGGTTCCGCCATCACCAATATGCACTGCAAGGACGCCGTGTGGACACCATCACGTGCTGACTGGATAACCATACCGAATTGTCAAGGTACATATGCATATCCATGTATTATGCTACAGTATGCTACAATAGCTGTGTCATTTTCAGCTACATGTTCACCGGCCTGTCAGAATGGAGGTAATTGTCTGTCGTTGAATGTCTGCCAGTGTCCGCAAGAGTATCGCGGGCCGCAGTGCCAGCATCGGGCCGATGCATGCAGCGCTAAGAAACTACAGTTCAACGGCGGCTACAATTGCTCAGGGGATGCGGATACTTTCAGTTGTTCGATCAGTTGTCCGCAAGGCGTGGACTTTGAGTTCACACCGTCCGCCGTGTACCAGTGTACATATGCTACCGGCATGTTTACACCAGCTCCGGTACCACAATGTGCATATGGTAAATATTCTACCAACTGTACAAACCCGCAATCTATCTGCTTGGTGGAATGTTATCATTTTCAGCTACCAACATGCAGATCATCCCGATCAACGGTGCCGGAATGGAGACATTCTACGAGACAATCAACAACAATCCACTAAACATGGAGAATATCCCGTCATCATTCACTATCAACAACAATCCGGCGGCCACTAACACTTGGCCATCAAAATCCGGCGCGTTACTGAATATGACATCAATCAATGGTGTAAAATCGGGACCATGGTCCTCGAATAAGCCGGTATCCATGATAGAGAACTTGCTACCACAGCCGGGCACATGTTTTACGTGGGGCGGAGCACACTATAAGACATTCGACGGGCAAGTCTTCAGCTTCGACTCGGAGTGTGCACACACACTGGTGCGCGACACGGTGGACAACACATTCACTGTGGTCGTGCAGAACAGTGCTGGATGTGCCGGAGACGTCGGTAACTGTTACCGGCTGGTGCAGATATATCTGCAGGACAAGGAGTACACGTTGAAACGTTCAGAGAACAATGGTCAACCGATATTGACATCTGGCAAACGGAGATTACCCGTGCCTACACAAGTGCCGGGTCTACGGGCTGACATGCACGCACACTACGTCATAGTGCGATTGGACAGCGTGGGCCTGACAGTACGATGGGACGGAGACCAGCTAGTCCAAGTACAACTGACGGAGGCCATGTGGAACAGAACTGCTGGACTGTGTGGCCTGATGGATGGTCACGCGGACAATGATATGCAGGCCAAAGACGGCACTCAACCTAAAAGTGTAGTTACACTAGCAATCAGCTGGCAAGTGTCCAGTCTAGATGGTAAGTACCTACTCCTCTCATCTAGTGTTGGATTGTCTATCAGCTGATATGGTAGATATTAGTCATTTATTTATGCATGTTCTGTTGCAGATACATGTGACACTGCACCTACTGAACAGCATAAATGTACGAATGAGGTTAAGGCGACACAAGCCGAGGTTTTCTGTAAGCGGCTGCTGTCTGATAAACGCTTTGTCGCTTGTCATTCCTCCATGGATGTGTCGGTACTATTGGACGCTTGCAAGTGGGATCATTGTGCTTGCACGCTGCAGGATCCGACCGAATGCGCGTGTCACACGATGAACGTGTACGTGCGCGAATGTAAACATCGCGGTGTGACTGGTGAACTTGTCAAATGGCGTGACGAACAAACGTGTCGTAAGTGACATATATGATTATATACACACATATTATTTAATGTTTCATTTGCAATCTTACAGCCCTGACATGTACCGGCGGTAGAGTTTACATGACATGTGGATTCAATGGTGGAGCCCAAGCAGTATGCGGTGCTGCTTCCACCTTGGCCGATACAGATCAGTCTACCAGCGATGGTGACGGCTGTGAGGAAGGCTGCTATTGTCCACAAGGTACCGTACTACACGAGGGACGTTGTATCACGCGTGACAAGTGTCCGTGTCGGTTGCGCGGCAAGACATTCGCGCCGGGACAGACCGTTCCGAAGGAATGCAACACGTGCACATGCGTGGACGGACAATGGGTGTGCACACAAGTATCATGTGGCGCGCGATGTTCAGCAATCGGTGATCCACACTACCAAACATTCGACGGACAACGGTACGACTTCATGGGCCAGTGTTCGTATTACCTGGTCAAGGCTGACAACTACACCGTGGAAGCGGAGAATGTTGCATGTGCCGGCTCAATCTCACAAGCAATGAATTATCCCGTCAACATCGCCGCCGGACTGCCCAGTTGCACGAAAACAGTCACCGTACGTACGACAAACGGTCACGTCATCAAACTCAAGCAGAACCGCGCGGTCAGTGTTAATAACCAGGAGGTTACGCAGCTGCCGTACAACATTGGCGATGTATCACTGCGTATTGTCTCATCAACGTTTATCGTATGTAAGTACATACGATTTTGTAACTAAAGTTACTAGTTTTTATATAGGTTATGTTCTGTATGATTTATTGTTATATATTTACCGCAGTGCAACTTGACAATGGTTTGGAGGTCTGGTGGGATGGAATGACACGTGTGTACATCGATGTACCGGCTTCTTTCAAACACAGCACCCGCGGTCTCTGTGGCACGTTTAACACTAACCAAAAAGACGATTTCTTGACGCCCGAGGGCGATGTCGAACAATCAGTGATTCCATTCGCCAACAAGTGGAAAACAGATGAACGTTGCGCGGACATACCAACTGATAATGACGTCCAACAACATCCCCGGTCACATCCGTGCCAGGTGAATGTACACAACAAGGTACAGGCGGAGTTGCACTGTGCCAAGATCAAGTCTGCGATATTCTCCACGTGTCACTGGCACGTTGACCCGGAGCCTTTCTACCAGGATTGTCTGTACGATATGTGCGCGTGCGAGACCAAGGTGGCGCAGTGTCTGTGTCCCATCGTGTCTGCGTACGCCAAGGAGTGTGCCGATCGCGGCGTGGTCGTGCCGTGGATGACGGAGGTACGCGAGTGTGGTGTACATTGTCCAGGCGGCCAGGTGTACCAAGTGTGCGGTGATTCGTGTACCCGTAGCTGTGCAGACATGAACGCTAACCCAATGTGTGTCCGCCACTGTGTGGAAGGATGTAATTGTCCTGTCGGTTACACGTTGGACGAACACGGCGAGTGCATACCCGTCGGGCAGTGTCCGTGTCGACAAGATGGTCTAGAGTTTCCCGCCGGTTACAAGGAGATGCGACCAACCAATGACCGCGGTAAGGAACTGTGCACGTGCGCTAACGCTGCATGGAACTGTCGACCAGCTGTCAGTGATGAAATCGGCAAGTATCCGGAGGCTAGTGACTTGAAGGCCGTGTGTAGTGCCGCCGGGAATCAAGAGTTCACTACATGCGAGCCGGCCGAGCCTAGCACGTGCAAGAACATGCACGCCCCGCCACTGGTCAGCACAGCGTTGTGTCGGCCTGGCTGTCAATGTAAGTCAGGTTATGTACTTGACGCACCTAGCGGCAAATGTGTACGGCCGGCTCAGTGTCCGTGCCATCATGGCGGACGCAGTTACAAGGACGGCGCGCAAGTGCAGAACGACTGTAACACATGGTAAGTCAGTATTGTCTACAAACTTAGGTGTTCTTTTGACTAATCCTATATAGAAACACACACACTAATTTTCATTGTCTGTGTTTATAGTACATGTGAACAAGGCAAATGGCAATGTACCGACCGTACTTGTCCAGCCGTATGCACTGTATGGGGCGACTCGCACTACCGCACGTTCGACGGACGTATGTACGACTACCACGGCCAGTGTGACTACGTGTTGACCAAAGGCAGCCTCTCCAAGCAGGACAGTTTCGACATATCCGTGCAGAACGTGCCGTGTAGCACACTGGGTGTCAGCTGTTCACGATCCGTGACGATTAAAGTAGGCCAGGAATCCGTGACGTTGATCCGTGACCGTGCCGTGCCGGAACTATCCACTGACACGTACAAACGCGTGACACTCAGGCAAACCGATACATTCGTGATCCTGGAGGCGGCCGATCTGGGCTTGACGGTGCACTGGGACCGGGGCACGCGCGTCTATGTGCGCGTCGATCCACGATGGAAGGGCCGCGTGCGCGGTCTGTGCGGTAACTACAATGACAATCAACTGGACGACTTCCAGACCCCGTCGGGCGGGATCAGCGAGGTGTCGGCACGGCTGTTTGGCGACTCGTGGCGACTGCAACCGTACTGTCCTGAGGCATCGGACGTGCAGGACACGTGTGAACAACGACCTGACCGGAAGCTGTGGGCTATGAAGCGGTGCGGCGTGTTGAAGGGCCCGGTGTTTGGTGCGTGTCATTCTGAGGTTCCCGTGGAACCATATCTGGAACGGTGTGTGTTTGACACCTGCGCGTGTGATCAGGGTGGTGACTGTGAGTGTCTATGTACTGCACTAGCAGCGTACGCTCAGGAATGCAACATGCGTGGGGTACCAGTAAAGTGGCGCACCCGGGATCTGTGTCGTAAGTTAACATCATCGGAATACAAGCGGACACAATCATCACTAACCTAACATACTTATGTAGCGATGCAGTGTGACGAACGGTGTTCCAACTACTCGCCATGCATCTCCACATGTCCGGTGGAAACTTGCGAGAATATGATGCAAGTGCACCAGCTGGGTAAACTGTGCGCAGAGGATGCATGCATAGAGGGGTGTGCACCACGTGTGTGCGAGCCGGGCCACGTGTATCTCAACACCAGCGTCTTGGAGTGTGTACCACGGGCCACATGTAAGCCCATCTGCATGGACCTGGACGGAGTGTTGTACTCGGAAGGTGATACGATGACAGAGGACGCTTGTCACAAGTGCTACTGTACCCGGAACAAGAAAGTGTGCCAAGGACAGCCGTGTAGTACGGCAGCGCCGCCTGTCACACATCAACACGAACAGATGGTAAGTATATGTGCAATATATCACGTGGTATGCAGCACGAACACTTATTATATTTCAATTAATTATATAATATATTATATATAAATAGATACTTTGTTTATGTTCACGTGAAAATAAACAAAGTATCTATTTATATATAATATATTATATAATTAATTGAAATATGGATTTTCACAAAGTAAATGAAAATACTATTTTATACTTATTATATTACTGTTTATTAGCTGCAATGTATCCCGGGCTGGACGAAATGGATCAATCAAGACAAACAGCCGATGACCAAGGCCAAGACTAAAGGTGGCAAGGCTCGCGGTAGGAATATCGATCTAGAACCAGTACCTAGTACGCTGGTACTGAGTGCACTGACAGAAGGTGGTCGTTGCACGGCGGATCAGATGTGGGACATTCAGTGTCGCACTGTTGACGGTCACATTGATCACAAAGCTACAGGTAATACTTGCACATAACACTGTGGCTCTGTATGCAGCAACTGTATAAATGTACAACAGGACTGGACGTGGAATGCAGCTTGGAGCGTGGTCTCATATGCAAGGCGGACAAGGCACGCCGGCTGCCCTGTCCTGACTTTGAGATACGTGTACTGTGCGACTGTGAACAGCCGCAGGAGGCGGGGCCCACCACTCCACCAGCACCGCACGAGACTTGTGACGTAAGCACTCCGCACAAGCAGCATCCGGCCGACTGTCACTTGTTCTACCATTGTGAGCCGAGTGTACAAGGCGCGGTACTAGTGGAGAAGTCATGTGGTCCACACATGATGTACAATCCGAAGACACAGGTGTGCGACTGGCCCGCCAGCGTGATGGATGTGCGACCCGCCTGTGAAGAGCTAGAGATCACCAAAAAGGCACAAGGCATAAAGAAAAAAAAGAAGCCAAAGAAACCAGTCGACGAAGCTAACTTTTCCTCGGAAGGTATAAGGGGATAGCGCGTGTCTAGACGGTCGAATTATACGTTTATATGTGTTATTATGTGTGTTGCAGAGGTAATTGGATGCCCGCCCGGCCTTGTCCACTCACCGTGTGCTCTAGAGTGTCAACGTATGTGTCTGTTCTACACGCACTGGGTACAGGAGAGCGGTATGTGTCGGACGGGAGACGCATGCGAGGAAGGCTGCATCTACGAGACGCGCCAGCTGAGTTGTCCTCCAGGGATGATGTGGCGTGACAACAGTACCTGCGTAGTAGCAGCAGATTGTACTTGTCGCGCGCATGACGGCACTCCGATTAAGGTACACGCACACATGACAATTATTTCTTACAAAATCACAAGTTATAAACCATGTTTGTTTATTGTAGCCGGGTACAGTGCACCGAGAATCTGCTTGTGAACTGTGCCAATGCATTGAGAATCACTACACATGTGACAGGAGCTCATGTGTGGAGCCCATGGAACTATTACCAGAGATATACGAGGATGCTGAAAGAGTTTTGGTACCAGAACTTGAAGGCGTAGCCTTCATCAAAAGCACTGTCACTCCGCCAGAGCAATGCGATGATAACAAGTACATACTGTTAGTGGATGGAGCCGTGCAACCATTGCACGATCAGGCGTTCACAGCGAGCAGCGTTGCCGGACCAAAGTATTTGCCGGCCAATTCACGACTCAACAGCAAACCTACGGATACGTCAGCCGGTACATGGTCTCCGGACAAGGACGACAAGAACCAATATCTCCAGGTATGAACATGTATATATCTGCTACAATTGTTTATACGCGATTACTATATTCAAACCACGACCTTCTCGATTAAAAGTGTACTATGAATATGACACATAAATGGCTTGAGGGTATACATTTACACACTGGTACTAGCAAATTATTAAATGTTAGTTTTTCTACAATGTTAAATCGCGGATCAGATAATAGAAGATATATTTTTATCTTTTGCAGTAAATGTATACCTATGTTATAGATTTTATTTTATGATGAAATTTTATAAAATCAAATTTCTTTAAAAATTATTCATAATAATTACTATGTCAATATATTTCACAATTAATTGTGCATTTATAATAAATAATTCTTACCGCAACAACCTTTTACAACATTTGGTGACATTGTTTGACAGTGACAAGTAGCTACTGTTACTAGCGCCAATACTTCAACATTTGGCCGAGCTGTCAGCACAACACATCTATTGTTCTATCGCTAATGTCGCAGGCCGGTGTGAATCTAGTAGGTCGTGATTCAAACATTAACGTCAACTGTCATTTTCATACTTATAAATGTACTGCTGTATATAGGCACCCAGCGTTACATATGTGTATTGTTGGTTGCCAGAAATCAACAATGACCGTTAAAGCATATTACGATATGTTGTTTGTTTGTTTAGATTGATCTGGGCCGGGAAGAACCCGTGTACGGTGTTGTACTGAAAGGTAATCCGGTGTTTGACGAGTACGTAACCAGCTACCATGTATTGCACAGTGCGGACGGTAAAAAGTTCAACTACATCATGAGTCGTGCGAACATGCCACAACTGTTCCGTGGCCCCATCGATCAACACACACCGGTACGTCAACTGTTCGACGTCCCGGTGGAGACACGCGTGTTACGGATCAACCCACAGAGTTGGCACCAGGGCATCAGTGTACGGGCAGACGTGATCGGTTGTGGTGAACCAGTGACAACAACACCAGAACCACCGACCACCACTCCAATGTCCTTCATGGAAGTGGATGAGTACGACGTTGGTGGCGTCAAACCCCAGTACACGGAGGAGTGTACGGATCCCATGGGCCTGGAGGAAGGTATGCTGAACGATCAGCAGATATATGTCAGTTCACAAGCCACGCCGGACAACAGCAAGAAAGCACTGAGACTGAGCTCGGCGAATGCGTGGCAACCACTCACGAACACGCCCAACGAATGGGTCAAGTTTGATTTCCTCGAGCCACGGACACTCACCGGCGTGGAGACCAAAGGTGGACCTGGTGGTTGGGTTAGTGCGTACAATGTACGATATTCACACGATGACCATCATTGGAATCCGATACTGGACGATTATTCCAATGAGAAAATGTTCCTCGGCAACTTTGACCAACAAACACCGCACAATAACACATTCGAGCGGCCTCTACAGGCACGGTACATGCAGATCGTGCCGAAGAAGTGGACGAATAACATTCAGATGCGCGTGGAGCCGTATGGTTGCTATGAACCGTACCGTACGTATTTGTGACGAACACAATCGTCAATCTATTCGATACTGTTCTATTCTACTCTGATGTGTGTATTGTTTAGCTGAAATGGAACAAGTTCTGACTACAACACCGGGGCCGACAGGTGTACCTGGCTGTAACCACTGTCCTGGTCAGGAGCCCGTCACCTCGGAGTTAACGGAGGCAGTGTGCAAGTGTAGTGACACGCAGTGGTGGGATGGTCACCACTGTGTCAGCCGTGCCCAATGCCCATGTATGGTTGGACATATCGCGTGAGTATCAGCAGCAGCATAGCTAGACGGAACAATCATCAATAGTACATATTTGTAATATTACAGATACGCTGTGGGCACCGTGTACGAGACGGAGGACTGTATGCAGTGTCTGTGCACGTTAGGCGGTGTCTCCCAATGTACACCCATGCAATGTGAGACTTGTCCAACTGTACGTATCGTCAACAACACGTAATCAACTGTATTTATTGAACCTTTCATACACAGGGACTCCGAGCGACTGTGACTGCCACGTGCTGGTGCATTTGTAAACCGTGTCCAGTGGGCCAAGTGCTGTGTCCCACGTCCAACATCTGCATCAACACTACGTCCTGGTGTAACGGTATAGTAGAGTGTCCTGATGACGAGGTCAACTGCCTCAGCACCACTACATTGCAACCGACAACCGTTAGTGAGTGTAAGTACAGTATTCCTTTACTTTGACACATCATCCTTAATTAACTAACTGGTATTTCGACAGCGGATTTGAAGAAATGCCCCGAGATCAAGTGCCCACCAGGTTATAAAGTGCAGAATAAGAAGATGAGCCGGTACGAGCAGCTGCACTCGAATCTCTCGCCCATGTTTCACATGTACGGCGGCCGTACCGGTGATTGGGAGCCTAGTGCCAAAGGCGCATCTAAAGGAGGCCGCAAGACTAACACCGGGTACCTCGGCTCGAAAGTACTGCCACGCAAACCGCTCTCACAGGCCTTGCTCGATGCAGAAAAGGAACCCGAGTGTCCACAGTTCAAGTGCGTCACCAACAAACGTGCACCTGATTTTATCCACACGAAGCGGCCATGTCCCGATGTGCAGTGTCCGCCTGCGTACAAGGTGGTGTACGAGCCTGGGAACAGTAAGAACCCGGTGCTGTGCCCACGGTACGAGTGTCAACCACCGGCCGTGCGGGACGACGTGTGCAATGTGACAGGTCGTACGTTCAACACATTCGACGGTACGGAATTCAAGTACGACATTTGTAACCATGTACTGGCTAGGGATTTGTACGAGGACGATTGGGACATTGCACGTGAGTGTATACTTGATATAAGTATGATCAGTACTATTAAAAACAAGTAATATGCCCGTATTATGAAGTCGTCAATTTTAGTCAAGATCACTGAACTAAAATTGGACGAGTTCATAATACGGACATATTACTTCTTTTTAATACTATTGACGATGAACTTCGGAACTGAAATTATAATATTCATGATCATTACTATACAAATATGTCGTGTGTAGTGTTAAAGAACTGCACCAACACGTGCTCACGGGATTTGATTATCCGGCACGGCGAACAACTGGTGAAAATGTTCCCCGACTTGTCGATTGAGTTCAACGGTTACCGGTACTCTGTGGAACAGACGAAAAAGATCGGCGCAATGAACCGTTCGTTCATTGTATCGCGACTGGGCAACACACTGTTGTTCGTATCCAACCACTACGGCTTCTGGGTGATGTGGGACAAGCAAGGTAACGTGAAAGTAGGCGTTACCAGTAAACTATCCGGCCAGGTGGACGGACTGTGCGGTTTCTACGACCGGAACTCAATCAACGACAAACGTAAACCGGACGGAAAACAGGCGCGCACCAGTGTGGAGTTCGGCGACAGCTGGGCATTGGGCGACCAGCGGGTGTGTGAAACACGCGCATGTCCGCTACACGTGCAGACGCAAGCGTGGAAGATGTGCAACAATGTCAAGTAAGTGTCAAATAGATGTGTCAATGATAATGTCACACTGACGTTTACGTATAGAAAACAGATCCTTGCACCATGTCACTCTGTGCTGGACCTCGATGGCTGGGTAAGTAGATGTTTAGAGACGGCATGTCATTGTTTGGAGACGAGCGTTGACGACCCTGCTGCCGAGGATGAATGTAGATGTCAGATACTGGAAGATTTTGTAGTAGAATGCACAACAGCCCGACCTGGTGTCGATCTGGAGGACTGGCGTGTGAAACTAGAGTGTCGTAAGTCCTAATTGATGAATATTCAGATATAACTATGACTAGTAACTACTATATTCCTCCACTACGCAGCTGCCTCGTGTCCTGCACCATTGGTACACCACGACTGTTATCGGCGCCGGTGTGAGCCGACCTGTGCCAGCTTGGCCGAGCCCGATGCATGTCCTACGCTGCCGAATATCTGTTTCCCCGGCTGTTACTGTCCGGCGGGGCTTGTCCGGAAGAAGGACAAGTGTGTACCGCCGCGCCAGTGCAGAGACTGCGAGTGCAACGTGCTGCCACATCTGCAGTACATGACGTTTGACGGGGCCAACCACACGGCCGACACAAACTGCACGTACCTCATGGCCCAGGACACTGTCACTAAACATGGCAAGGATCATCAGTTCCAGGTATTGTACATAACTATGTACCGTGTGTCTCATGACGATCTACACATAGGAACGTTGCATACGCTCTTGATCGTGAAATATTAATTTGATCGTTTTAGTTTTTTTTTACAATCTAGAGACAGTATAATTGTTAATTTTATACTTACTATTTTATTTCCTTTGATATTCTAGTATAATTGTGTAACATATTCGATGTAATAGTACGTACATTTTCAACGAATTTAAACGTCAAATTGACATTTCAATTACACCAAAAAAAAAGAACAAAAACAACCAGATTAATATTTTTATCTTAAAAATCAAATGAGCGCGCAACGTTCCTATGTGTAGATCGTCATGAGACACACGGTATATATAGATATATCTGTGTACATACCAGTAGATAATATTCTCTCTCTTCTGTGTGTCTAGGTATACGTGAGCAATGCTCCGTGTCAACTGAATGCTGGCAAGATGTGCCCGGCCATGATTACACTGGTGTACGGTGGCTACCATGTCCAAGTACAGCGTGGCACGGACCAGGCCGAGCACCTGGATGTACTGATAGACTCGGGCGATACACTAACACTACCGTACACATCCAACTGGACAGAAATCACACGTCTACCGGCTCGGCACATCAACATCCTCGTACCAAAGATACAGATGGAGTTGCGCGTGTACTATCCAACGCTGGGCGCCAGCCTCCGCCTGCCTTCGCACACTTACGGTGGTAAGTTAGAGGGCCTGTGCGGCGACTGTAACCGTGAACCAGAGAATGATAACCGGGCGCCTAGCGGCAAGTACATCAAGGACAGCGCCGAGTTCGTACAAAGCTGGCTAGCGGATGAGCTAGCAGGTACACCGCTAGCCAACGAGCACTGTACAGATCTACCGAGCAAGGAATGTGACGAAGTAGCTGAGACAGATGTGTGCTTGGCACTGTTGGATGTGGAACGGTTCGGCCAGTGTCACATGTTACTGGATCCGACAATATTCCTGGCAACATGCCGTCATGACACATGCGGTGGTACGCCGGAGCTGGCCTGCTCGTCGCTGGAGACGTACGCACTAGGATGTCGTGCACAAGGACTATGCGTGGACTGGCACTCCAGTCTGTGTCCAGCAAAACAATGTCCAGCCGGGACTGAGTACAAGCTGTGCGGTCCATCATGTCCGCGCACCTGTGACAAACCCGACGGCTGCAACAGTAAGATGCCAACGGAAGGCTGCCATTGTCCGGAGGGGAAGGTACTGAAGAACAACACGTGCGTGGAGGTACGAGTGTGCGAGGCATGCGACCAAGACGGACACTATCCGGGCGACAGATGGAACAAGGACGCGTGCACATCGTGCCGGTGTGATGAGAAGACACGCGCCGTACAATGCGACACGCGACAATGTCCCGCCGTGGAGACGGTGTGTGAACAAGGGTACCAGCCACTCAAAGTGCCACGTGGCGAGAACGACTGTTGTGACAAGTACTTGTGCAGTAAGTCATCGTTACCGTATAATTGGGGTATATATACAAGGGTGTCTATTCTAAACACAAAAGAGATATGAAGTCGGATAAATTAGTTGATGGCGATTTCATATTTTGAAAATATTGCAAGGCTCACCAGTTAGTGTGACTTTAATGCTGTACCTCCAGAAATATCCAATAGAAAATGCGCCGAAAAGCTTCTTATCTGTGCTAAAATATTTATTTGAAACTTTTCAATATTTTGAGTACCTTGTGAGTTATAACGGAAAATTAAATTTCGAGAAAATCACACTTTTGTCATTATCTAGTGAGCCATGCAATATTTTGAAAAAACTAAATCGCCATTAACATCGGCTCATAAGTGCGCAACTTTTTTCTAATTGAACCGACTTTGTATCTCTCATAGTTTACTAGATCCTTGTAGTGGGCGCTTTTAAAATACGCACCTGTGTATACAGGGTGTCCTATTTAAACGGGCCACTACAGGAATCTCGGAAACTATAAGAGTTACAAGGTCGGTTAAATTAGACAAAAGTTGCGCATTTATGGGCCAATGTTAATGGCGATTTCATATTTTGAAAATTTTGCATAGCTCACTAGATAATGACAAAATAGTGATTTTTTTTGAATTTTAATTTTCCATTATAACTCGGAAGGTACTGAAAATATTGAAAAATATTTCAAATAAATATTTTAGCATAGACAACAGGCTTTTTGAACAATTTGATGAAATTGTTTTTTACCTTTTTATTTTGGAGATACAGCATGCAAGTTAAATTTTTTAAATAGGAAATATATTTAATTTTAGATTAATTAGAAAGAGCTATTTTTCCTCTTTACAATGATGTATTTGTTTATATAAATATCTTTTTTATTTTCGAAGAAAAAGTAAAAAGTATGATAAAAAGAATGATTTTCGAGGTGTGCCATGAAAATTTGATATAAAACAATTGCATCCAAACATGTTAAGTACATGCAAAACAAATGAAATTCAACAACATTTGATAAACGAATCAAAATTAGTTGTGTAAACTGAAAACTATTACACAGATTTTCGTATGAAGCCATACCTACATAAATAATTTTTTGTCTATAATCTTTTGTTTACCAAATATTATTGAATTTCAATTGTTTTGCATGTACATAACACATTTAGATGCAATTGTTTTATACCAAATTTTCATGGCACACTACGAAGATCATTCTATTTGCCATACTTTTTAATTTTTCTTAAAACCAAAAAAAGATATTTATATAAACGAATACATTATTGTAAACAGAAAAAATAGCGCTTTCTAGCTAGAGAAAATTTAACTAAGGTTTCCATTTAAAAAATTAAACTTGCATGCTGTATCTCCAGAAATATGTATAAAAAAAATTTTTCATCAAATTCATCGAGAACTTTCTTATGTATGCTAAAATATTTATTTGAAACTTTTTTCAATATTTTGAGTACCTTGTGAGTTATAACGGAAAATTAAATTTCGAGAAAATCACACTTTTGTCATTATCTAGTGAGCCGTGCAATATTTTGAAAAAACTAAATCGCCATTAACATCGGCTCATAAGTGCGCAACTTTTGTCTAATTGAACCGACTTTGTATCTCTCATAGTTTACTAGATCCTTGTAGTGGGCGCTTTTAAAATACGCACCTGTGTATATAGTGGAACGTGTAACTATCCTACATTTGTGTGACAGTGCCTGCCGCCACGGCCGGTCCAACCTGTGCAGAACCACAACCACTGACGTGTGGTCACGGTCAGGTGATGAAACTGGACAAACGATTCGACGGATGTCAACAGTTTGTGTGCCGTGAGTATATCACTGATGTCCTCTCCACATGTCCATTATGTCTATCAATGATCATGTTCTGTTCAGAATGTAAACCTACCGATGAATGTGAGCCTATGGATGAAGTTACTCCGGAACCATTAGAGCCCGGTGTGGAACGGGTGATCGACAAGTCCGGTTGTTGTCCCGTTGTTGAACTGCTATGCCGCACAGAACAATGTCCACCGCCAAAGGACTGTCAGAAGTTCTATTTGAGCGCTAAACAACAGTTGCCCGGGCAGTGTTGTCCAACATACACCTGTGGTAAGTGCTGAACATAACCTCTATGTACAAGTTACAAACCAAACAAACCAACTGTCATTCTGTTTACACACAGAACCACCTATGGACAAGTGTCTGTTCGAGAAGAAGTTTACCGCCTCCAACAAGGGCGGGGAGCGTGAACTATCACAACTGGAGAAGGAACTGATTGCCATGGACTCGAACACTACATGGTCGGACGGACCGTGTCGCGAGTGCGCATGCGTGCTGAACAGTTCACCTGACAGCACCCAACCACCGCAGCCGAGTTGCACATTGACAGAGTGTGCGTCCATTCACGAGTCCCGCGACAATCTGGAGTACACGCTGGAAGAAGAATGGATACGGAACCAATGTTGTCCGACCATCAGACGGGCGGCATGTAAACACGAAGGCGTCACCTACCAGGTGGGTGACACGTGGCTACTCGACAGTGATCCGTGCACCCTGGTGGAATGTGTAGACACACCGGCGGGCGTCAGTAAGCGAACACGTGTGCAGACATGTGACAAACACTGTGAGCTAGGCGCCGTGTACCAAGAGGCCAGTACCGAGTCCGGCGAATGTTGTGGTACGTGTAAACAAGTCCAGTGTGTAGTCGACGGTCAGGTGAAGTCCGTGCGCGAGCAGTGGACTAGCACGGACTTCTGTACCAAGTACCAGTGTCTAAATGTCAATGGTTCGGTGAGTAAATGCATAATTACTACTTGTACATTAACCTTACACCTTACATAATTTGATCTGCTACAGTTGCAAGTACAAAGTACTCTGATCACATGTCCTACCATCTCGGACGAGCTGAAGACAAACTTTGTGTACACGTACACACCGATCATTGGTGAATGTTGCGGTAAACATGAAGCTAGCGCGTGCAAAGTCGGCGACACGGTGTACGAGGTGGGAGTGGACTGGCCCGACCCGGCTGGAGATCCGTGTGTGACAGTGTCGTGTGTACGTACAAAGAATGGCGGCAGTAATGGTGACGACCTGGTGCAACAGACGATCATACAAACGTGCAACACGGAATGCCCGCTCGGTTGGGCATATCAGGAGCCGAACGTGAAGAGCAACAAACAGAAACCACCACAGTGTTGCGGCGAATGTGTACAGATTGCGTGCGTGGTGAATGGGACCGTGTACGAGGCGGACGATGTATGGCAATCGCTAGATGGTTGCACCACGTTCGAGTGTAATAAGCAGTCGGACGGTACACTGTCAGTATCCGGTAGTCAACAGACCTGCATGGACGTGAGTCAGTGTCCCGAGGAGGATATCTACCAGGACGGTTGTTGCAAGATGTGCAACGTTACATCACGTCCCATGCTGAGTAAGTTATACACATAATTACAATACAATAGGATGTTTAGAAATTTAAATGAAAGAAGTCCCATGAAGGTTATCTGTATCATATACGAATTAACGTATAGTTATATATCTATCTCTCTCATTTCAATTGTCAAACAGCACGCGCGACAATGATGGATATAACGCGTTTGTCTTTAGAATGTCCGAATAATACTGCGACAAGCAAAACAAAATGAGGCTCGTTGTACTCGATACTATTGCAATAACGTACGTTGATTTCTTATTCCCTACACTACTAGCTGTCGCATAGGCGTGTAGCGTCATTTTGCTGCATTTTCTGTCAATTTGTCTTATTTACCACTAATTAACACCAGTATTATGAACTAACACAAACACAGTTATAATAAATCACTTTTATTGCAACCATTGATATTATATCATTATCTAAATCGTTGTTGTAATTCAAAATGTGACACACAAATGATTAACGTAATGAACTGTCAAAACATCGTATTTCTGTTGTTACCGGTGCTAAGCCGACTATTCAGCGAAAACTTTATATCTGGTATATACTAATGCATGCATTGTTCTTCTTTTGTTTATATCTCCCCGTCATCTGCTAACCCCTCACCATCGGAAATTACAGTACCTTATATGCCCCATTAAAAATTAGATAAACGACGCTACTGAATATAGTCTATCCATAGATATAAGAACTTGACATGATTCCTTAATAGGTAGGGTGGTACCCTTCACAGCAGGAGAGGCCATAAACTACTAGTAGTGGCGGTATTCAGGTACATTTGTAATGCTCTTAGCGGGAAAGACAAGAGACATTTTGTCTATAATTAAGACGTAATAATAATTTATTGAATATTACATTTATTTATGTTAATTTGTATTATTATTGTTAAGATGTATATCATATTTTTGTTGTTATTTTTCAAAATGTATTTATAAATTTCTGAATACAGCTCTGCTTTTTATTCATTTACTGTGTCGTATAATTTGGGATAATCCTCTGTTAATAGCATGCTGCGTTTAGTCAAGTTCTTATATCTATGGATACACTATATGAGAAAATGGGCGTGGTTAAAATCTAAACTCGTACTGTCCTTCAATGACCTTCAAGGGACTTCTTTCATTTAAACTACTGTATGTGTTATGTGTGTGTGTTTGTTCAAGGTGAATGCAGACCAGTAGAGATGGCAGCACAGGAGACTGTGCACATGATTCACCAGAAGCACCAGCTGCATGGCGATTGTAAGAATGTGTCACCGTTAGACG
Organism: Carabus problematicus; assembly: GCA_963422195.1. Classification (NCBI taxonomy): domain Eukaryota; kingdom Metazoa; phylum Arthropoda; class Insecta; order Coleoptera; family Carabidae; genus Carabus; species Carabus problematicus. The sequence goes on from OY728578.1 coordinate 19,704,761, forward strand.
GGTTCACCGAATGTCGTGGCATTTGTTCGTCCTCCACGTTCTACAATCCAAGTAAGTGTCAACAAGGTCTGTCTGAGTGAATAATTATCTACACATGTGTCATTTACAGAAACTGGTGTACACGAATCTGAGTGCTTCTGTTGCCAAGCACTGAAGTACACCGGCCTCCAGGTCGAACTCACCTGTGTGGATGGTTTCAAGTTCAAGAAACAGATTGCGATACCGTCACAGTGCAGTTGTGAGGGATGTGCGGCCGCTGCGTCAGCCGTTAAACGTCCGCCAGCCACCAAATCATAAACCGCAATCACCGGTCAAATAATATACCATACATGAGTCAATATAAGTACAAATACAGTTCAGTAAATGTTATGTACCGTTAAATCTGTAGTTGTTTATACCATATTTTATTTGCAAAGTTAAAGAAATATATACCAAGTTTATTCTTCTAATCACTAACGTAGTTTTTATTCTAACCTATCTTTTCGGATTATTATGCATGTTTATAATCAACGTATTTGGGAATAAAACAAGAATATATATAGTAACCATAACCTACACATAAAACTAAAGCTAATGACCTCAATGTTAAAGTGCCAAATAATAATAATAAAACAAAGAATATATACAGTAATAATAATAGTAGCAGTATCTGTTGTATATATGTATTTTAATTTTCATAATTTTATATATTGTTAACAAAATTATCAAAAGTGAAATGAAAGACACAGGTATAAATGAATACGGAGGAACTCGAGTGAAGTGCGGGCGGGCAGAGTGACATTCAGCACGCACTGTTACATACGTACGTAGTTGCTACATACTACAATATCATGGAGGACCTACACAGGACAATAGCGGGTGCTGCAACACTTACCTACATACATACATACATACGTACATATATATATATATATATATATATATATATATATATATATATATATATATATATATATATATATATATATATATATATATATATATATATATATATATATATATATATATATATATATATATAGTGCACGCCGCTTATTAGAATCACGGATAATGTTATCAATCGGTTATTGTTATCACTTTCGCAAAGAACGGCCCGGACGTATACAAATACATTGAAAAAATTTCGGTTATAGTAATCATGACTTCGGTTTATGTTATCAATTTTTTCTTAGGATTGTTTTTTATCCTGAGCAATTTTAAAAGCAACTGTACAATAAAGTAGTGTTTACAAAGAACCTAGAAATTTGATTGTCTAGTTTGTTGTATTATACACAAATAAACTCAGACAATGCGTTTGTATGGTCTTAACTACTAAAACAAATTCAGTTTAATTCTAATCCTTTGCAATGGCTGACGTCAAAGAGACGTGATCTTAGCTTAAAAGAAAACATTAACATTTTAGCACAGTATGATAAGTTGCCGAAAATGAGTTAGCGGAATGCAGCAGCACAATTAAAAATTGTTATGCTATGTTTATTTTTAGGTTTTTAGTTCATTTCATAATTTATTTACTGTTTATTACTGTTTCACATATATATTTTTAATTCATTAATAAAATGTGTTGTGTTTATATTTTTTTCGGTTATTGTTATCAATCGGTTATTGTTATCAAAAACCTCAAGTCCCGATGTGATCACATTAAGCGGCGTGCACTGTATATACATTACAATATGTTCATTCCTACTGTTGCTTGTATGACATACATTTACACAACTGGAGTGGATCACTCAATAAGACTAATGAGCTGTCACGAGCAATGGCAGTACACGGAATGAGTCATCGGATGTATCCATTGTAGTGTCATCTGCTGGATATCTATTTTCCTTCCTCTTTCTTAATTGCCGAGGCCAGCCAGCATGCCAATATTATACCAATCACCTGCAATTAATATTTACAATGTTGATAAAGCACAAAGCCATGAGATGCGTGTATGTACCTCTATAAATGCTATACCAATACCAACACCGATCAGTACTTTGGCGCCTTGGTCAATTTTCTCCTGTAACTTCGGGTAACAACCGTCCTGGTGCACGTAGATGTCAGTTGGTAAACCTTTCGAGCATTGCGCGTCAGTCGGTGGTGCCGCTCCATCCCGTGTCGCATGACAGCAACTCGATGGCATCAACTTCTGTCCGTTTCGTGTACTGGTCAACTCCGGGCTGTGCCAATCCGCCGGTCCGTCCACACCGCAACACTGTAGTTTACGTTGTACATTTTCCCACGCCAACTTGTCCCCGTCTGATTTGTCGTAGTTGTTCATGGACATACGCAGTGTGTCCTTTAGTGCGACTTGAAAATCAGCCTTGAATACGGCAGCTGCAATACCGACAGCCAACTCCACCACAAAGATTATCAGCAGTGATACTGCAAACTAGAAACAAATGCTCATCAACATATTATATTAGGCTGCGTTCGAATTGGATTGTTTAGTGCACTAATGTACCACGTGACTGGTTTTATAACTTAAATTGTGCACTAAATAACGTTAGGATTTTAGAAATAGACATTAGGATTTGTAAAAGCACACTACGCCCTGAATTGCATACCCTAAATTGACCGTCAAGATCCTAAAATCTCCCTAATTTAATTGCCTAAAATACTAAAATCTTGAATTCGAACACGGCCTTAGTTTATATCAATAGTTTACAACCCGTACTACGTTGTTGTAATGTGGATTGCCTGTGGATTGCAAACATGGAAATATGTATTATAATGATGTACTTACAGCAATCAAGAGAGAATGTGATTCGCGGATCGCACCGAAGCATCCAAGGAACGCGACCAGGAACACAATAGCGCCTGCTACAATTAGAACTACTGGCGGTGCGAGTATTCTACCTTCCACGAAATGACTGTATTCACCAACATCAGCCAGGACCAGTGCACCAGCAACTATGATTCCCACACCAGATATCTACAATCAAATCATATGGAATATAAATCTGTATTGTAGCATTTGTGTATGATATATATATATATATATATATATATATATATATATATATATATATATATATATAAATCAAATTAGCGCGCAACGTTCCTATGTGTAGATCGTCATGAGACACACGGTACATAATTATTGTATAAGGTATTTACCGCAAATATTAAGTTGAAGATAAAGAGAATATATTTAATAACACTCATGCCACACGTCTCCATGGTTTGTCTGTTGATAATTACAAGTGGTAAGACGCACTGTCACTCTTTTGAACTCTGCTCAACACGGAGAACTCTCTCAGACTGCCGGTGCGACTGAGTCAAGTGCGAACTGACGGATGACCGCGTACAATAAGTGCGCACAGCCCCATAACATATCAGGTGGACACTGTGCGGTCACCTAGGTGACAACCATCACCACCCCCCGACAAACCACCCCCAAACACCCCCCGAAACGTTAGTCCATTCGCACCCAACTACAACACATAGCTGGCTAAATGAATTTACATACATACAGGATTCCATGGCATCGATTCAACATAACATAACATTCTGAGTAAACTGACTGTCAATTATCTACGTATTACCATGATTTATATTTTATTATATTTACTTTAGACTATTTGTTGTTCCAGGATGAAAGGAATTGTAGAATATTGAAATGGATTGAATGATTTATTATTAATTTATCACTAATTATACTTGTTTACACGAATCACATCAGTACAGTTATTCACCAGATCATATCACTTACCGTTATTGTGAATACATTGTTCTCAGAGTGTGAATAATTACTGTAATTAGTAATTAATGTTATTCTAATTGTACCACTTCAGTGAAATAATATTATATATGTACGCATAAATTAATACATCATTAAATGATACATGTTTCGTATAGGATAATGAATCAACACACTCCTAATTGTTGCATGGTTGGAAGTATTACAGTGTTGTACTAATATGTCAGATCCTTATCGCCGCTAAATGAACGTCACCGATTTAGTTCATTTTGAAGTCAATGCATAATGTTGAAAATTGAAAGTTTAGAAATTGCATTGCATAGACAACCCGTTTCACACTAGTGATTTGCAAGTTGTTGACATAGTACGAGGTTTTCATAGCGGGTTGGGAGAAATATCATTGACAATATGATTATTGTTAAATTATGCATTGATAAAGTTTGACAATGCGTCATGTGTACGAGCGGACGGACGTAGCACGTGCAACAGCCTTACATGTGTTATTGCTGTTAATATTTTATATCCGTTACGTTAATCGACTTCAAATAACAGGTTTCTTAGCTTACACAATCTGGGGCGGATTTAGCTATAGTCTGTAGCCCAGAGCCCCGTTCAACCTAGGGCAGTGTTAGCCCTGGGCCCTTCAAAGTTCACGGCCGACCCTGTATAGAAACAATTACCAACCACTACTTGTCATACTTTATATTTATATATAACGTGTCCAGTAATTCTTAGAACATTGTTCGTTTGTAATGTATAACACAGGTTATTTGTCAGAAACTGATTATCTGTCAGTACGAACTGTGGATTTATCACCGCTATTTTCTGGAAGGTGTGTACGTTCCACTTTCTGTGATAACCAAAGGAAATGTTGTCAGTTCCACGAATAGCTACAAAATCGTTCAATTCCGTCGTTGTATTAGTAGTGCGAAGCGCGTAGTATTCTATGACATATAAACTGTAATCGATACACAATCGTTAATGATCTCTTTTCTTATGAACTTTCACGGAGCATGCATGTAGAGGTTAATTGTGTAGAGGTGTACCAAGATGTCTATATAAATGTTATCCGTTCTTTATGAGTTTTTCATTTTGTTATTAAACAGTCCAGCAGACCGTACACCTGGCCAACGTCTGGATCGATTCAGGTGAATGTTGGCGCAAAAGGTCAACTCTGAGACGTCATATAAATATCATAGTGTGTGAATTGGTGTGAATGATTGACTGGCAGTCTTTTGTTGCTTTTCTTGCTGTCGTGTCGAGGTCAGCCCAGAATGAACCCTTTAAGGAAGGGCCACAGATTAGCGTGACTGATTTGGAGAGAGCACAACCATATAATCATCCCTCGATATCATCAGTATTATCATCTACACTATTTCATACACCTGCATTACGCAATACTTGTATGTACAACTGGTTGCCTAAGCCCACCCCTGATAATCAAATTGCTATATATTGTAAATTTCCTTCAATTGTTGAATATATGAAATCATATTCCAGCTAAGTGCATGGTGTAAATAGTTTGATTGATCGAATACCGCATTCAAGATCTGATAAAATGATAAATGCGCGACGGAATTACTCGTTACAATAAATGTCTAGAAATTAAAATCTGATTAATGTTGTTCATGGAACTGCTACAGTAACTAGTTACGTTAATTGTCCCTCATATGCGTCAATCCATTGAACTGGAAACAATGATTGATTGTTAGATAGTGAATTTTTTATAATTTACAAAAACTTCTCTTCATTATTGTGCGTGCATTAGCTTTTGTTATCAAACAATCAATATTTTATTATATTTTTGTCTGGTATAATAACTGGAATATGTTTTATTGTACATGTACATGCTTTATATTCATACAAATGAGTATCAGATTATTACTTTCTTTGCTAACTTAAAGTATTATTATATCTACGTTAAGGCATTGACACCAGTATCATGCGAACTATTAAGATGTCAGTTCATTTGGGTTCACATGTAAATGCTCGGCGGTTCATTATTTGGGGGGTCATTGCTTCCAACATGAATCCGTACATTCACCTTCAACTTTATCAGTAATCGTTATCTTTGCAATCTGAACGAATTCAGTAACAACCAGTAACAACTATCATACAACGTAAATCAGTTCTCTTGTAGACGCTCACTAGACAAATGATTGAAGAATCTCTCGTTATACATTGCTGCAACGTACCTACTACATGATGTTTCGGCTGTTAATCGGATGTGCTGGAATGAGCCGGGCCATTTTGCGTGACTCACTAATCACAAGGTCAACACACAACTTACGTTTTGTGAAATATATGTACATGTTTAAAATAAAATCATTGATTTTCCTACATTTCATAGCAGAGACCCACACAAACATACATACTAGAAGTGACAGGTACATTAATTCAGCTAGTATGCGCCATTTTACACTTGTAATAAATTAGACTGTTTATTTAATAAATATACAACAATATACATTGGTGCCGTACCGCCGCGCCGGAATACCTAACTAACTAACTAACTAAACTCAACACCGAGATATGCTTGGCAACTCTGCTGCTTGTTACATAAAGCTTTCCTCCAAAAATACTATTTCATCATATCACAATCACTAGGTGTGCGCATGTGCTTGTATTATTGTCACTGTATCAGATTCTTCTCCTGATGATGGTACTTAATCATCCGTAGGTTGTAGCGTGTGTGCTGCTTCTTCATGCAGACGTTTCGCATAGTTCACTTGACGACTGACAGCACGAGCCAACTCCTCCGTATCACATCGGATCCGTGGCCGTCGGATTGCTGTCCCTCCAGCACCAGCTCCAGCTCCCGTACGTACCGTCATCTCAATGTAATGCTTAGCGTCCTGTGTGATCGGTACACAGGATACCAGCTCCCGGAGTCCCGTCTCCGTCACCGTAGTCAGTGTGACGTGTACTGATGCCATGTTAGTCATGGTATCGTTACTGCTGCCTGTGTAACCGGCACCGCCCGTCACTACTCGCACCCGTTCGTTGCTGACGATGACACGCAGATCGTCCGCTCCACTGCGTACACATTCATACGCCACGTACAGCTCGTACCCGATAGCACCACCATCAGAACAACCACCGGCCGAGGACGCCGAGCTGCTCACTGATTTACTAGTAGCTAGCGACCGCAAGTACGCCTGCCCACTGCTGTCCTTCTGCGAGTACGATGGCAGCAGACCACCAGGTCCCAGGGTGGCGCGTGGTTGTCTCCGTCGTTCCGGTACTGTTCTACCTGCTCCACGACTCGAATCACGTACTGCGCGGGCCGTCTCCGTTGCCAAGTCCAGCACACCTACTACGGGTTTAGCCACGGCCCCCACCAGTCCCTTGCCGAGGCCGGAGAACACCCCAGGTAACCCGTCGGTTGCAGCACCTTCGTACACCTGTTTGAAGATACCTGTAGCGCCGCCTAGCAGACCAAAACCAAGTCCTTTGATGCCGGCCACCAGATGTTCGCCGCCCGAACCGCGTGCATGTTTCCTGCGGATGCGTTGTCGCATCTCCTCGTGTGCATCGTCCATGGTCACGCGGCCCAAACCATCGCCGAGTGTCTCCGTCACCTTGGCCGCGCTGTTACTCAGGCCGTGTGCCACATTCAACACCAGTGCGCCGACACTACGCTCGCGGATCAGTCCCGACACACCCTCGCTCACATCGCCCAGTAAACCTAACGGGCTGCCCAGGAAGTCCACCGAGCCGAGAATGGCGGCCGCCTGCCACAGCAGCTCGTCACGGAAATGCGCGACCACGGACCGCAACAGACGGGGCCCCGTCTCGAACGGATGATGACGTACGTACGGTTCCAGTTCGACCGGCGCGTCCTCAAATCCGACCAGCGTCAGACCTAGGCGACGTTTCAGTGCACGCAATCGTGCAGGCAGTGAGCTAGCTGTGTGAACACTCAACCGTATGGGGCCTGGGACCAGGCGGATAATACCAAAATGATATCTGTACAAACAGAAACATAAAAATGTGTACACACAATGTCATGGTGGAATAAACATTCTCGTAATAAGTGTACCTGGTAGTAGTTGCTGCATTGCCTGTAGCAGCCGCGGCCGCTACCGCACCCGATGTAGCCGCACCCGTAACACTCTCCTCCATCTCCACTTCGGCATCATCTTCATCGGCCAGCGCCCGGCTTGTAGCATCCTCCTCGTCCTCGTCCAGCTGTCCGCTGGTGGTCTGTACACTGCCGCCGCTGCTCGTAGCAGCTGTGAGAAAGAACTCGTACATCCGGAGCATCAGTGTTTCCTCCAGGTGCACAGCCACCGGCCGTACGCACAGTATCAGATGTTTGAATATGACTACAGTGCCCGCGGTCGGCTGTACCTCGGCGCGGAGTTCTAGCACAGGCAGCGCGTGGATGCGGCGAGCCTCGTCCGCTGTACGTGCTCGTGCCGCGTGCAACAGCACCGGACACGGTGTATCCGCCAGCTGGTTATCACACTGGGCGTCCTGCACACTCACGCACAGCTCGCGCGTGCGCTCGCTCGCCACCAACTCACCGATGATGTTGTTCAGCTGCACGTACAGCAGCTCACGTGACCCACCAATCACACTAATCCCGAGGCCAGCGCGTAACATAACCGTGATCTGTCAAATGAACAATAGTATATCAATCGTTAGCCACTACAGCGTTTACTCTATGTGGATTACCTGTAACTCTGAAGCTAGACTATTACTACTGCTATTGCTACTGATGTTGTTATTGCTTGCGCTACCCATATGCTTGTCCCAGGTGGGCCGATGTGCCGGCGACACTCCCGTCCAGTCCAGGTAGTCGGCCAGTGCCCGGGCGGCCAGCGGTTCCTTCTGTTTCATATCAGTCACACGGAGTACTCGTGTTGGACCGTCTGTTGTGATCTCGACCGCCAGTAGACCGGAGCCGGGCCGCATACGCTGTTTGCCGACAGCCTGTTCGAGTGGTACACCCGCTCGTGTAGTGGCCCGGTGTGTAGGGCCCGCATCCGGCACACCCAGCACCGCTGACGAACCTAAACACACGTGACAATCATGCACCATCACTGTGTATAGTTACTTGCCGCTAGCGGAGTCATATGGATACACACCAGGTCGAAGTCCGAGCAGGCCATCTTGTGACTGCACACACATGTTCCTGTGCGCACAGCACAGTCTTCCGTCGCCGGTGAACCTCCAGGTCTGTGTTGTGCGACGTCGCGCGTCAGGCCGTCTCAGCGCTAGACGCGATGGTCGCGGTGAGTTGGGTTGTGGAGCCGGTGCTTCTATGTCCAACACCAGGATATGTTCGTCCAGTATACCATTGGCGCTTGAGCCGATACCAGCAGCTGCTGGCGGACCACTGCCTTCATGCTGTAACTGTCCCGTGCTGGTCATCCGCCACAGTTGTGACCGCTTGCCCGGTTGTTTACCAGCCAAGACCACGCGTCCGCGATCCGTGACATCGAGTACAAGCCGTTGTGAGCGTACAGGATCCACCGCAGCCGACGCACCTGTTCTACTGAGCTTCTTCTTCGGTCGCGGGGCTGTTGTACTGGATGTCGAGTAATCATCTTCATTGTACTGATCCAAATCGTCCTCGCTGTTGTTTGTGTAACAGTATTGTTGTTATAATACATACATACACCAGCTCTACAATGGACATTATAATACTCGAAGCGTCTCTTACGTTACAATTCTCATTTCTTACAATTCTCATTTGTTACAATTTCTCATTTGTTGCAATTCTCATTTCTTACAATGCATCCCCACTCCAAATACGCTTGTATCAGTTGTTGCAATTCTCATTTCTTACAATTCTCATGTGTTGCAATTCCCATTTGTTACAAGTCTCATTTGTTGCAAGGCACCGCCCACTTTTCTCGATGTCAAGCGAATCTAAAGTCGCCCAGTTATTATATAACTATGACCAGGTAATAATTTTCTATATTTTGTTATTGAAAATTCGCGGTTAACGAATAGTTTTATAATTAATAACGTAAAATGTTGCTGTATATATTACATCATATGTAATTGTATTGGTGTATATATTTTGTACCAAAATACACTAAGAAATTATTGCCTAGTTATAGTTATATAATAACTGGGCGACTGTAGACTCGCCTGACATTGAGAAAAGTGGGCGGCGCCTTGCAACAAATGAGACTTGTAACAAATGAGAATTGCAACAAATGAGAAATTGTAAGAAATGAGAAATTGTAACAACTGAGAATTGCAACGTAAGAGACGCACTCATTATACTCACGTGTTGAATGTCCCGGTGAATGCTACATAGATAAAGTTCTCGTATGTCAGTTGCTGACCGCGGCCAAGTCTGTCCACGTCGTACGTGGAGGTAACGCCACCAGGCGCTGTCACCACGAGCCGTGTGGGCCACGTCGGCTCGTCCCAGGCGTACGGCACGGAGCGGTGCGCATGCGCAATGCTCGTGTACGTCGGACAGCCGGCCTGGGCGAATGTCACCGCCACCTCGGCACAGTTGTCCACGCGCATCGGCGGCGGCAGCGAGTCGGCGTCACCGAACACCACGTAGTGTGTGGCACCGTGCTGCAACACCTCCACGTGCAGGAACAACGTACGACAGCCTGTGGTGGCGTCACGCAGGATCAGGTGCGTGGACAACGGCGCGTCAATACGGAGTCCGCCCGACCAACATGTCGGCGGGCCCGATGTTGTTGTACATCTGCACGTTTAATAAGTTATTAACTCCGAGTAACATTATACTATACTATATAGTATATACCGTGTGTCTCATGACGATCTACACATAGGAACGTTGCATACGCTCTTGATCGTGAAATATGAATTTCGTCGTTTTAGTTTTTTTTACAATCTAGAGACAGTATAACTGTTAATTTTATACTTACTATTTTATTTCCTTCGATATTCTAGTATAATTTTGTAACATATTCGATGTAATAGTACATTTTCAACGAATTTAAACGTCAAATTGACATTTCAATTACACAAAAAAAAAGAACAAAAACAGTCAGATTAATATTTTGATTTTTGAATTAAAAATATTAATCTGACTGTTTTTGTTTTTTTTTTTTACTATTTAGACCACGACCTTCTCGATTGAGTGACAGTTGTGTATAATCGAGAAGGTCGTGATTTAGACAGTATAATTGTCAATTTGACGTTTATTTTTTTTTTTAAATGTACTATTACTGTAAAGACGAATGTGTCCAAATAATAAAATTTTATTATGGAGGATATTCGGATATGGTACCTAATGATTATTTTTACTGGGCATATTTGAAAAATTCAATTTACAATCTAACAGCGAATAGACCTCAAACGGTAGAAGAATTACAAAGGAAAATTGTTGACGTGTCAAACACTATTACTCCAAATGTATTACAAAATGTTCGAAAAGCATTGAATATTTAATTTAAATAAAATTCTATATATAATACTTTAATTATTATGTTCCCAACTTCTGTATTTTGTAAGGTTTATAATTTGTAATGATTAAGTTAATGCAGAATTTTAAATAACTAGTTATTTCATAGTGCACACGCTGTTTTTGATTGCATTTTCTTTCATTTAGGTTTCACTTTCTGTTTGTTTTTCTTGATAAAATTTGTTAGAATGTTGTCACAAATAATATAAAATAGTAAACGTCAAATTGACGATTATACTGTCTAAATAGTAAAAAAAAAAAAGAACAAAACAGTCAGATTAATATTTTTGATTTAAAAATCAAATGAGCACGCAACGTTCCTATGTGTGTAGATCGTCATGAGACACACGGTATAGCACTATACATGTACTATTGTATATACTATACTATATTGTACTATATATACCGTGTGTCTCACGACGATCTACACATAGGACGTTACACGCTCATTTGATTTTTGAATTCAAAATATTAATCTGATTGTTTTTGTTTTGAAGTGTCAAACACTACTCCAAATAAATAGTTATTTCTTAGTGCACTAGCTGTTGATTGCATTTTCTTTAATTTAGATTTCACTTTCTGTTTGTTTTTCTTGATAAAATTTGTTAGAATGTCACAAATAAAATAAAATAGTAAACGTCAAATTGACAATTATACTGTCTAAATAGTAAAAAAAAAACAAAAACAGTCAGATTAATATTTTGAATTAAAAAATCAAATGAGCGCGTTACGTCCTATGTGTAGATCGCCGTGAGACACACGGTATATGTGCTGGTTACCTGACGCACAGCAGCTGATCCCGGTCGAGCCGGGGCCAGTGGAATGGTACATGACAGCCAGGCGGCGCGTGTACATGGGTGGCACGTGCCCCGGGATCACTGATAGTCGTCGCATGGCACGCTTGCGCAAACTCCAGACTGTGTGTACTCTTGTTGTGCAACTGGTGACGCGGTGACACCGTGACAATGCTAGTGTCTCGCCGGTGACGCCGGCGGCCACGTGCCGGCCGCACCTCGATACCCACCACGTACACAGTGTCCGGGGTGGCGCCCTCGTGTGACACCCGCAACCGGCGCACCTGGACGCCCCGTCGCAAGTGGAACTGTTGACACCAGTGCGGTGTAGAAGATTGTGAGCGGGTACTCACCGTACCGCCGCTGTGTTTATGACCAACCTAAATATATATAACCATATACAGACTTAGTCCAAATGTACCGGAACACCTAAATAATTCTCCTACTGTAACAAATTTTAATGAAAAAAATTCGTACAAATTTTTTTGTTGTTGTAAACAAGCTATAGTTTACTATTCAGGGTGTTCATTTTATTGTGGAAATTACGTAAACTCTCCTTTTTCAAATGGAACACCTGTATATTTTTACATTTTGTAATTCTAAGTATTTTTTTTTGGTAGGAATTGTTGTCAAAATGTCAAATGTAGTAGATAGTAATGTAAACTGATCAGTATGAAAAATAAAAATAACTCAGAAAATTCTACGTTCAGAAATCATGTTTTAGTAAATAACCATACAGTAGTTTAAATGAAAGAAGTCCCATGAAGGTTATCTGTATCATATACGAATTAACGTATAGTTATATATCTATCTCTCTCTCATTTCAATTGTCAAACAGCACGCGCGACAAGGATGGATATAACGCGTTTGTCTTTAGAATGTCCGAACAATACTACGACAAGCAAAACAAAATGAGGCTCGTTGTACTACTCGATACTATTGCAATAACGTACGTTGATTTCTTATTCCCTACACTACTAGCTGTCGCATAGGCGTGTAACGTCATTTTGCTGCATTTTCTGTCAATTTGTCTTATTTAATTAACACCAGTATTATGCACTAACACAAACACAGTTATAATAAATCACTTTTATTGCAACCACTGATATTGTATCATTATCTAAATCGTTGTTGTAATTCAAAATGTGAGACACAAATAGTTAACGTAATGAACTGTCAAAACATCATATTTCTGTTGTTACCGGTGCTAAGCCGACTATTCACCGAAAACTTTATATCTGGTATATACTAATGCATGCATTGTTCTTCTTTTGTTTATATCTCCCCGTCATCTGCTAACCCCTCACCATCGGAAATTACAGTATCTTATATGCCCCATTAAAAATTAGATAAACGACGCTACTGAATATGAGAAAATGGGCGTGGTTAAAATCTAAACGCGTACTGTCCTTCAATGACCTTCAAGGGACTTCTTTCATTTAAACTACTGTATGTATTTAACATGCAGTTAGCGAGACGCGCGGAGAGATACATGTATGCGCGTTAAATTACGGGAGACACAAACTTTTTGACAGTTACAATGTCATACAATTGTTTTTAATTTTGTTTAAATTCCATGGCTATTATTATTATTATTATTTTTCCATATTTTTTGTTTAGAAAAATATGTAAGACCATTGAAGAAAAAAATATTGTTTAATTAAAAAATGAACAATAGCAGATTAATGCATTTATAGTCGGCCTAGTCTGCTTTGCTTTTGTTAACAGAAGAGAATGTTTTCACACTTGTTTTAAATTTGTTGTTTTATTTCGACCTGGGCATCTACGATTTTAATTGTGTATTTAGGTAAATAATTTGTGATAAATTCAGAATTGGACATACGTCGCTGAGCTGCAGGCATGGATGTCTGTATCCATTCCTAGTTCTCTATGGAAAATGATTAAAGACCGAATATAAATCGAGATTCATTTTCCCATTCTTGTTGTAGTGAAAAAAAAATCAAATTTAAATATACAGTTAGAAACATTCAGTTGTGTACGACGTATAATTTTGTACAATTTCATCAATTTAAGTATTTAAAAAAAATAATTTTAATTTTTTTCATAAAGTATTTATTAAATATGTGTCTTATTAACAAAATTTTAAATAAAAAAAATAAAAATGTCAATTGTAATAGTGGTAAAGAATAGTATCTTTATAAAAGGCACCGAAAACAAAGAACATTCAGTTGTATACGATTTTAAACATTGTAACATTGTTGTAATGTATTGCAGGATTAAACACGAAAATAGGTTTTTATTCAAGTTTAGTCGTTTATATACTTTGGTAGAGACCATACATAAATCTAAATAGTCCTAAATATATTTAAATTTGATTTTTTTTTCACTTCAACAAGAATGGGAAAATGAATCTCGATTTATACTCGGTCTTTAATCATTTTCCATAGAGAAAAAGGAAAGTCGTTACGGGAAATAGCTGAAACTGGGAATTTGGGTAAATCTACAATTAAAAAAAATTCCGACAGATATAAAGAAGGTAGAATAGAATATAATGTTAGTACAAAAGGTTCGAGAAAAATAACATTGTCTGATGAGAAATATATTTTACGTGAAATAAAAAGGATTTTAAAGCTTCCCGCTGTTGAACTTACCAAAATAGTATTTGAATTTAGTGGTACGAAAGTGAATCCAATTACTATACGAAGATTGTTAAGAAAAAATGGTTACTTTTCACGAGTATCTCGTAGAAAGCCATTGATTAACTAGATAAATAGAATTAAAAGGCTAAATTTTGCTAGAAAGCATAAAGATAAAACAGGGGACTATTACAAAAATGTCTTATACATAGATGAAAGTAAATTTACTTTATTTCAAAGTGATAAAAAACAAGAGAAAATATGGAGGAAAAAGAATGAAGCTTATAAATTATAAGACTTACATGCAACCGTCAAACACGGTGGAGGTAACGTAATGGTTTGGGGTGCAATGGGTTACGAAGGAGCCGCCAAACTTGAATTTATCGAGGGAAATATGAATAAAGAAATGTATCTGGATATCCTGAAACACAATTTGAAGGCTTCTGCTCGACAGTTAGGCATAGAAGACACATTCCACTTCTACCAAGATAACGATCCGAAGCACAAAGCATGGATTGTACGCACATGGCTACTATATAACTGCCCTAAAGTTATAGAAACACCACCTCCAAGTCCGGATCTTAACCCGATCGAGCATTTATTCCCATAAATGATTTAGATAGAAAAATTCGTTCCAACCACAAGGTAAGACCAAGAAAGATCTGAAAATTGCAATTATAGAAGAATGGACAAAAATAACACCGGAAGTAACAAAAAGATTGGTTATTTCAATGCCGGATCGTATGCGAGCTGTTATTAAAAGTAAGGGTAATCCGACAAAGTACTAAACCCAGCTTTATATCGTCAAAAAATCACAAATTTAAAATCGTATACAACTGAATGTTCTTTGTTTTCGGTGCCTTTTATAAAGATACTATTCTTTACCACTATTACAATTGACATTTTTATTTCTTTTATTTAAAATTTTGTTAATAAGACACATATTTAATAAATACTTTATGAAAAAAATTAAAATAATTTTTTTTAAATACTTAAATTGATGAAATTTTACAAAATAATACGTCGTACACAACTGAATGTTTCTAACTGTATGTATTTAGGTTTAGGACTATGTATTTAGATTTATGTATGGTCTCTACCAACGTATGCAAAACGACTAAACTTGAATAAAAGCCTATTTCCGTGTTTAATCCTGCAATACCTTACAACAATGTTACAAGTGTTTAAACTCGTATACAACTGAATGTTCTTTGTTTTCGGTGCCTTTTATAAAGATACTATTCTTTACTACAATTGCAATTGACATTTTTATTTCCTTTATTTAAAATTTTGTTAATAAGACACATATTTAATAAATGTTTCCTGCTGCATTAGTTCCCACATTACTTTAGACAAAAATACTTCAAATAAAAGTTGTAGAGAATTAAATTCTGCATCTAAGTGAGCAATCAGATTTAATTTTTGACATTTCATAACTGAGTTTAAACTTTCATGAAAACACATAATATATAGGAATAGCCATGGAATTTAAACAAAATTAAAAACAATTGTATGACATTGTAACTGTCAAAAAAGTTTGTGTCTCGCGTAATTTTCGTTGAATAACAGATATTTCTAAAACTATGTTCCTATATAAATCTCTTGAATTTTTTATGCATGCATCTAAATTGTTTCTAGATATGTATATATTACGAATGAGAAAATCAAATTGTACATTATAACGATAGCATTGTGTAACTAATTTCGATACCTTTTTAGCTCATCGACCTCCTGTCGAAGAGCTATAGTGTTCGGTACGATGTCTGTAGCATCTTCAGATTTCAAAAATGTTTGCACAGAAATCCCGAACAGACCCCCTGGATCACGAAATGACTATTACAACATATGTCCGTATGTATGTCGCTCGTCCGCTCGCTCGTACGAGATTTTTTGTTCCACCTAGATCTCCTAAACTACCCAACGGAATTTTACGAAATTTTTTTTGCAGATACGTGTTGTGCAAGGTACATTTTATTTTTCAAAATTTTCCTTCGTACTTGAGAAAAAAATTATTTTCCAATTTTTTTTTCAGTTTTTATTTTTTTTCTGCGTTATTTTTTATTCAATTGTATTCAAAATTTTCATGCATATGCAGGAAATGGAACAATATTTTTCCATATTTTTATTTTGAAAAATTATGTAAGACCATTGGAGAAAAAAATATTTTTTAATTAAAAATTGAACAAAAGAAGATTAGTGCATTTATAGTCGGCTTAGTTTGCTTTGCTTTTGTCAACACGAGAAAATGTATTCACACTTGTTTTAAATTTGTTGTTTTGTTTGCGACCCAGGCACCTAGGATTTTAAAAAAATTAAAATTAAATTTAAATCATTTAATTCTGTTAAAATTCTTTAGAATTAACAGAATTTCTAAATTCTCTTCGTAGTAGACAAAATATAATTTTAGTTTCATTTGATGTCTGTAGTATGTTTTCAAATATACCGCCACAAGAATGCTTATTATTAGTTAAAAATTTATTATTTAAATCTAATGTAAATAGTAGTAATTTGTCTCCTGATATATTAACTTTGCTAAATTTTTGTGTGATTAAAAATTATTTTCAATTTGATAATAAATTTTATAAACAAAATTCTGGTTTAGCTATGGGTTGTCCATTAAGCCCATTGTTAGCTGAAATATTTATGAATAATTTTGAAAACATTGTTTTAAGTAATTCTTTATCTTGTAAACATATTATTTTTTGGAAGAGATACGTCGACGATATTTTAGCGGGATTTTCTGGAACTGAAAGACAATTAAATATTTTTCTAGATTTTTTAAATTCTATACATGCTAACATTAAATTTACTTTAGACATAGAAAATGAATTGAAATCAATTAATTATTTGGATTTAAAAATTTGTCGTTATGTTAATTTGGATGGTTATTTGGGTTTTGATTTTAAAATTTTTAGGAAATCAACATACACAGACTCTATAATTCCTGCTGAATCATTTCATCCTTTTAGTCATAAAATGTCTACTTTTAGAGCTTTGTTGAATCGAGCTTTTGATTTGCCATTAAGTCAATATAATTTAGATAATTGATGTTATTAAAATTATTGCTATTAATAATGGTTACAGTATTAATACTATTAATAACTTTATTAAAAAATTTTAAAAAGAAAGAATGCATAAAATTATTTATCCACATTCTTTCTCTAAAACTAATTCTAAATCTAAATTTTACTCATTAAGTTATTTTGGGTCGATTTCTGATAAAATAGCAGTTATATTACGTAAACAAAATTTAAATATTTCTTTTAAATCATTAACTAAATTACAATATATTATTTTTAATAATAAAGACAATATTGAACTTTTAAATAAATCTGGAGTGTATTTATTATCCTGTAGTTGTAATGCTATTTATATAGGTCAAACAGGGAGAAATTTCAAAATTAGATTAAATGAACATTTAAAGGCAATTAAAAATAAAAATAATTCAGAAAAAAAAAGAAAAAAAATTCTACGTTTGGTAATCATGTTTTGGTAAATAACCATACAGTAAATATTTTAGATTGTATAAAAATTTTACATATTGAAGAAAAAGGGCAAAAATTAAATTATTTAGCAGCAATTGAAATATATAAACATATGTAAATCTCAAAATTTCAATTTGATAAATGAACAAACTGATTTAAATTATTCAATTCTTTTTAAATGTTTAAATTAAATTTAGTTGCCTTTGGTTTTCGTTTAAATAATAATAAAAAATTTATTTGTTTTTGTTTTTGGTTGTTATGTATTTTGAATTTGTAATTTTTGTGTTCCCGATGATGACATATTATGTTGAAACATGTTGAACATTTAAGAAATATAAAAGTAGTAAAACAATGTAATTTTTATTAATTAATTATTAATTAATTTTAAAAGTGAATCTAGATAAATAATAATTTGTGATATATTCAGACTTGCACATACGTCGATGAGCTGCAGGCATGTATGTCTGTATACATTCCTAGTTTATTTCTGCAGTGCAAACCTAGTAACTAGCAAAATTCACTACTCTACTCTTTACTGAAAATGTGTAGTATAATACAAATGACTAATACTTTAATTGTAAGAGATTTAACGCGCATACATACATGTATCTCTCCGCGCGTCTCGCTAACTGCATGTTAAATACATACATACATATGTAATACATACATACATAAGGCGCGTAGTGTTACGATATTACGAAAAATAGTCCCTACATATTTGTGATCTCAATGCTCAATCTAAAACAAACTAAAAAAAAATTTAAATATTTTTACAATAATGTATTTCTTATAATTTCGAAACAACATGCGAATTATGCGGGGCACTAGGCGCGCGCCTAGTGCCAGGGTAATTTGAGTCCACCGTTAATATGAAATATTTATCATGGAATCGTGTATGTTCGGATGGGAAATGAAACGATAAATTACTTGTTTTGTCCAGTGTCCAGTGAGCACAAGCTGCGACCCACTATAGATGCAATTGTTTTATACCAAATTCTCATGGCACACTACGAAATTCATACTTTTTAGTTTTTCTTCGAAACTAAAAAGATATTTATGGAAACGAATACACCATTGTAAAGAGAAAAAAAGCAGTTTTAAACTGGACTAATAATAATAATATATACATATCTAGAAACAATTTAGATGCATGCATAAAAAATCCAAGAGATTTATATAGGAACATAGTTTTAGAAATATCTGTTATTCAACGAAAATTACGGGAGACACAAACTTTTTGACAGTTACAATGTCATACAATTGTTTTTAATTTTGTTTAAATTCCATGGCTATTATTATTTTTCCATATTTTGTGTTTAGAAAAATTATGTACAGAAATTTAAATGAAAGAAGTCCCATGAAGGTTATCTGTATCATATACGAATTAACGTATAGTTATATATCTATCTCTCTCATTTCAATTGTCAAACAGCACGCGCGACAAGGATGGATATAACGCGTTTGTCTTTAGAATGTCCGAACAATACTACGACAAGCAAAACAAAATGAGGCTCGTTGTACTCGATACTATTGCAATAACGTCCGTTGATTTCTTATTCCCTACACTACTAGCTGTCGCATAGGCGTGTAGCGTCATTTTGCTGCATTTTCTGTCAATTTGTCTTATTTACCACTAATTAACACCAGTATTATGCACTAACACAAACACAGTTATAATAAATCACTTTTATTGCAACCACTGATATTATATCATTATCTAAATCGTTGTTGTAATTCAAAATGTGAGACACAAATGATTAACGTAATGAACTGTCAAAACATCTTATTTCTGTTGTTACCGGTGCTAAGCCGACTATTCACCGAAAACTATACCGTGTGTCTCACGACGATCTACACATAGAACGTTACATGCTCATTTGATTTTTGAATTCAAAATATTAATCTGATGGTTTTTGTTTTTTTTTTACTATTTAGACAGTATAATTGTCAATTTGACGTTTAATTTCTTTAAAAATATACTATTACTGTAACGACGAATGTGTTCAAATAATAAAATTCTATTATGGAGGATATTCAATTTTCAATCTAACTGCGAATAGACCTCAAACGGTAGAAGAATTACAAAGGAAAATTGTTGAAGTGTCAAACACTATTACTCCAAATGTATTACAAAATGTTCGAAAAGCATTGAATATTTAATTTAAATAAAATTTTACATTTAATTATTATGTTCCAAACTTCTGTATTTTGTAAGGTTTATAATTTGTAATGATTAAGTTAATGCAGAATTTTAAATAAATAGTTATTTAACAGTGCACACGCTATTTTGATTGCATTTTCTTTAATTTAGATTTCACTTTCTGTTTGTTTGTTTCTTGATAATATTTGTTAGAATGTCACAAATAAAATAAAATAGTAAACGTCAAATTGACAATTATACTGTCTATATGGTAAAAAAAACAAAAACAGTCTGATTAATATTTTGAATTAAAAAAATCAAATGAGCGCGTAACGTCCTATGTGTAGATCGTCGTGAGACACACGGTATATCCGGTATATACTAATTCACGACCTTCTCGATTGAGTGACAGTTGTGTACACAACTGTCACTCAATCGAGAAGGTCGTGTACTAATTCATGCATTGTTCTTCTTTTGTTTATATCTCCCCGTCATCTGCTAACCCCTCACCATCGGAAATTACAAATTAGATAAACGACGCTACTGAATATGAGAAAATGGGCGTGGTTAAAATCTAAACTCGTACTGTCCTTCAAATGACCTTCACGGGACTTCTTTCATTTAAACTTCTGTACAGTAAATAGTTTAAATTGTATCAAAATTTTACATATTGCAGATAAAGGGCAAAAACTAAAATTATTTAGAAGCAATAGAGAAATCTTTAAACATAAATCTCAAAATTTCAATTTATTAAATGAACAAATTGATTTAACTTATTCGGTAAATAAGCAGTAAAACAAAGTAATTTAAAAATGTATGTAATTAATTAAGTGTAAACTGATCGTCTAAACAATATTGGTACTCACCCGTGCCACAACTGTTGGACTGGCATCTTGATCGGCGAAACTGAACAACAAAGGCGCCACCATCCTCGCCAGTTCGTGCTCTTCAAACTGGCCGGCCGTGTCTGCGGCTACACCCTCCTGTCGGAACACCAGCGGTAAACCTGTCCGGTTGACTATCCAGTACGGTGCGGTAACGGTGACCCGGAGCCGTGCACCTCGGTTGCACTCGATCCGAGCCGCCAGGAACAACCGACGGCGCTCCACGTCCTCCAGTCGCACGCGGCACGTGTACTCGCCGACTGCTTCTAGGACCTGTGCCATCGGCACACTCACACCGGCCGCCGCACATTTGAAGTTCTCCAGATGTATCTGCAGATCGAGGCCAGCCTCCGGGTCGACCGCCGGTACCGAGACACTCTGTCCGGGAGACACGCGGCCCTGGACAGGTACCGTGGGCGGATCACCGTCGGCCGGCACGGACACGCTGTAGTGTATGTCCTGCGGCAGCAGGTTCACTAACAGCAAGCCCGGGTGCAGGCTGACAGTGTGACCGGCCGTCGACACCGCTGTACCCGTGTCGGGTGGGTACCGTTCACGGTGTACCTGACAGCACAACCAGTACTCGGTACCGCGGTTGGTGGAGCACCGCAGTGTGCTGGTCGCTCGGTCACCAGGTCGCGTGGTCCGTGACCACGGTACGTCGGGTTGACAGTATGAGAATGAGTCATTCACGTCCGATGGTCGTACGAAGATGTGCGAGTGTGCATGTACCAGAGGTACAGCCATGGAACCACCACTTGTCACTGTAGCAGTACGACTCGCGGTCGACACTACAGTTAAACACACATAATGGTCACAGAATGTTCAGTGTATATACTCGTATAAAGCTGGATTTATAGGTTGACATAGCACAGCGCACAGAAAATAACATAACATAGAACGTTTTGGGGGATTTATAAAGACGCACAGAATATAGATTTCAATACGAAGAAATATATGTCTATCTCCGTCTATAAATATAACAAACAAAATTAACTTTGACATATTCGATTTCATGTTTTGTTTGGTAAATCGTGTTTGGTTAATTAATATAATATCAATTATGAGTGATGACGAAATGCTACTTCTTGGTGCAGCGGTATTATGTGCTACTATTTAATAATATCTGAAAATGCATAAATATTGCCTAATAACTACAATTGTCTATAAGCACTATAAGACGCTAATCCACAAATATATAAAAATCACGAAACAATCAATTACAAACACCTTCTGTCATACGTTTGTTCCGCTGTCAGTCATTCGCCGTCACGAAAATCAACGAATATACACGAAGCACAAGAACATACAGAACACAGCGCACAAGAAATGAACATTGGTCAATTGCTATGCTGTGCTAAATTATGTTATGTGCGCTGTGCCGTGCTGTGCCGCTTTATAAATGCATATACGGATTCCCGTATGCCCAAATCCTATGTTCTATGTCAACCTATAAATCCAGCTTTAGTCTACACTCTCACCTGCATTTACTGTGGATCGTTCCACCAACTTCACGTCCACGGTGTCCGGTAGTTTGTTGATGAGCACCAGTGCTGACCGTACGGTGACGAGTTTCCGTGCACTGCCATCGAGGCGTACGTCGAACACTAGACGCACGGACCGATTGCACGGCAGTACGCCACGTTCCGGCTGCGCATGCCGAAAGTACACGCCCACCCGGTCCACGGTGACAGGGGCGGCGTGTCGCCAACCGCGCACGCGCACTGCTAACTGATGCGCACGCAACCGATGTGACTCCTTGTGTCGCTGCTTAGCACGACGCCGGCCCGCATACGAGAATGGTACAGTGTCGCCTGATGCTACCTGCAGATAATATTAATAACATTGCTAGTGATAATACATGTATACCGTGTGTCTCATGACGATCTACACATAGGAACGTTGCATACGCACTTGATCGTGAAATATTAATTTGATAGTTTTAGTTTTTTACAATCTAGACAGTAGAATTGTTAACTTTATGCTTACTATTTTATTTCCTTTGATATCCTAGTCGAATTTTGTAACATATTCGATGTAATAGTACATTTTCAACGAATTTAAACGTCAAATTGACATTTCAATTACAAAAAAAACTAGTATTCAAAGAATGGGTTAGTCACCCATGCCTGCAGCTCATCGACGTATGTGCAAGTCTGAATATATCACAAATTATTATTTATCTAAATTCACTTTTAAAATCGTAGGTGCCTAGGTCGCAAATAAAACAACAAATTTAAAACAAGTGTGAATACATTTTCTTCTCTTGACAAAAGCAAAGCAAACTAAGCCGACTATAAATGCATTGATCTTCTTTTGTTCAATTTTTAATTTAAAAATATTTTTTTCTCCAATGGTCTTACATAATTTTTCAAAATAAAAAATATAGAAAAATATTGTTCCATTTCCTGCATATGCAAGAAAATTTTAAATACAATTGAGTGAAAAATAAAGCAGAAAAAAAATAAAAACTGAAAAAAAGTTGCAAAATATTTTTTTTCTCAAGTGCGAAGGAAAATTTTGAAAAATAAAATGTACCTTGCACAACTAGACCATAACAAGTATCTGCAGAAAAAATTTCATAAAAATCCGTTGGGTAGTTTAGGAGATCTGAGTGGAACAAAAAATCTCGTACGAGCGAGCGAGCGAGCGAGCGAGCGAGCGAGCGAGCGAGCGAGCGGACGAGCGACATACATACGGACATATGTTGTAATAGTCATTTCGTGGTCCAGGGGGTCTGTCCGGGATTTCTGTGCAAAAATTTTTGAAATCGGAAGATGCTACAGACATCGTACCGAACACTATAGCTCTTCGACAGGAGGTCGATGAGCTAAAAAGAACAAAAACAGTCTGATTAATATTTTGATTTTAAAAATCAAATGAGCGCGCAACGTTCCTATGTGTGTAGATCGTCATGAGACACACGGTAGTTACCTCAGTCCATGTGACGTCTCGCATGAATGTTTCCTGTTCATGGTCTTGGTCCACTTGTCCATTATCCGTCTCCATGGGCCGGAATGGTTCGTCCGGTCCGGTGACCACCGTGGCGAAATATAACACCGTACCTGTGTCGTTCTTCAGCGAGTACGGTACAAATGGAGACCGCGACATCGTCCTCGGTATACCGGTAACATCTTCACGTGTCCAAGCCTCCTTGACGAGGCGACACAGTGCAAGCAGAGCATCAGTGACATTCACATCGAGTACATCGTCCGAGTATACGGCCAGCCGGTGCCGTGGAGCACTACCACCTTCACACATTATAAAGAGTAAGGTGCGTGCCGCAGACAACGCAAATTGTCGACGAGGCAAAATGTCGACAATCCAGATCCACGTTGAGGCAAAATGTAGAAATTACCCGCACCATTCGCCGACAATCACAGACGGTTCAAAATGTCGACAACCGATGTTACACAACGTGGATCTGGATTGTCGACATTTTGCCTCGTCGACACTTTGCGTTGTCTACGGCGCGCCATGCACCGATTATAAGTAATCTTAATTTCCTGCTACTGACACTTGTATGTTCAACTTGGACACGATTTTTCATAACATTGTAGACAATGTACAATTATACACGCACATACCTGGTACATCTTCTGGCCGCCAGACAGCTCTGCACTTCCACGGCTCCACGAATGGTTCCCAACCGCCTAGTACACGATTGTAGTAGTCGATGGTGAGTGTACACTCTAGACTGCCGCCTGAGCCATTCCCGCCGCCTGCACAATCCTCCAGCCGGCTGTTCATCACCAGCAATTCCATGTCGTGAGTGTCTGCTGGTGTCTCAGTAGTTGATATATTCTGAGCGGCTGTCAGATCATACGCAGCACACAGACTGGACATGGTGACCTCGGCCAGCGGTACATCCACATCGCCACAATCATCGATGAGACAGACTCGTACACACGCCGCCTTCACTTCCACGGTGCGTATGTCCAGTGGTACAGTAGCAGCCGCAGCAGCTGTAGTTGCAGTAGTAACTGACGGACTGATTGACTGAGTACTCGTTAGGTAACTAGTGTTGTAGAACTCAATGTTCCGAACATTGGGCACCGCATTCTGCGTTAACCACAGTGCTGCATCGTCCAGTCGTCCATTGCACACTTGTAACGCCCGTTGACAGTCCTCTCTGATGAACCCCAGCGCTACCAGTTTAGCCACATCCTGGTTCATCGGCTTGAGACTGGTGCGTGACTGTTTTGTGATCGATTCGAACATTGTAGCAAACATTACAATGTCTCTGTACGACACACGTACAGTGAGCTCGTGTAACTGGATCTCTAGTGTACGACACGCGTGCTGCTGTTCGTCGTTCGAACACACATCCAAGCTGAGTGTCACAGGATCCAAGATCGACAGTGCAGTGTCCTCGATTTCAATGTGATCAGCGCCCAGCACACAGGAGAACAGCTCCAGATGATTGACGCTACATGACAGCGGCTTCGTGTCCATGGTGGCAGGGGCACTGGGGATGTACGTCAACAAGGTGGTACTCTGCGCAAAACAAATTCACATTTATAGTAAACACAAGTTGTTTAGTTACACAGCGTGTCTCTAAACCACGACCTTCTCGATTTTAATCGAGAAGGTCGTGCTCTAAACATACTCTAAGGATGACAGCGTTAGTGTCAATCTTTGATACATCTTCCATCAGCACGATTTCCGAATCGGTTATGTTCAATCTGAACTCGAATACAGCGGTATCGGCATTGCCTGGCACTGGTTGTGTACGTTGTTGTCGCTGCTGCTGTTGTTGTTGCAGCACCAAATCCTCGTCCGCTGTGTACAGAGTAAACACAAAATCCCCGGCACTTTGCCACCAGTCCGGTACCATCATCACACGCATATTATTCAACAGCACCGTGAACTTGGACTTGTCACGTCGCCGTCGACTGTGCACCTCCGCTTGGACAGCGTCCTCAGCCACTGTACTCCATCGGGCGGCCGGTCTCAGCACTTCTGTGAACACGTTGTTCTTCTGTGGCCGCTCGTCCGTTATGAGGATCTGTCGCGACACCAGATCGACGTCCTGTGACAGATCACTGAAACTATCCAACGTCAGACGTGATCGGACAAAGTTAATGCACGCCAGTGCACGCAATCGCACGCGAACATCCAACAGGTCTATGCGCAGCGAGCTCAGCGTCCACACGGGACTGTTAACGTCCATGACAGAGTCTTGTAGCACGTCATAGGTGACACTGGCCAGTATGGACTCGGTATCCTCGCCAAGATTATAACCGAGCATGCCACGAATCAGGGCGTACTGATGTACATCTAGGGTAACGTCTAGTGTGGACAGACAGCTACTGATTGTCATATCCGGCACTGTAATCAACATGAGCATCAACAACTAACAGTAGATATTCACTCCAATCCTTACATACCATCACGGTGCGTTCTTGGTGTTAGGTTTTTATCCACTTGGAACTCTAATCGACACTTGTCCGGCAAGAGAGAATTTCCTTTGCGCAGCACAGCACATTCGCCGAACCTGACAGGCGCCTGTGCTGCTGGTATCGTCTCCGTGGGTTGAAGCTCGGCCGTGTACACATCCACATCGTGCAACACCAGTTGCATCACATCCAGCTGACAGTTGTCGTGCCGTGTGACGAACTGGTTGTCTATGGTGAGATGACCAAGGTCCAGTACCAGCACGTCTCGGCAGCGTGCTCGCACGGGTAATAACACTACAGGAGTACTAGCACGTATAGCCAATGATACTTGATTCAAATCTTCTTGTTGAACAGCACTCTAGCACATAACACATGACATTATGCAAGTCTCACGTATTAATACAATACAATACAACTTACCTTCTTCTGTTGTGCTGGTTCGGGTTTGTTAAAGTCTGCAAAGAATGCTCTGACCTCTGCGATGAAACGTTTCGTGTGCACGTACACACACGGCGATATATTGATAACAAGTTCAGCGTAAATATTATCAGTGTCACTGATTCTCGCTGGCGGTTTCACATAGTGGAACTCCAGCGCTGTATCACCGATTGTAACAAATCTATCCGCGCATACATGTGCACTGTCTGTTGCATCATACACTTGTAACGCGCCCAAGCGTCCTTCTACACGTCTTCTATTCCCGACACGAGTGACGCTCACCTTGGCGCCTGTCACTCGCCCTCTGGCGATGTCACGGGCATCCGGTCGTGTGGCCAGCAGTGACAGAGAACGTACCGACACACTCAATGCACTGTCACCGACTTTCTCCACCTCTGCACTCATCTGCAGCTGTTGTTGCTGCTGTTCACCAGCATCACCGATGTTCTCTACTTCAGTCTGCTCCTCGGAAACGTTAAAGAACTCCAGCAAAGGTGTCCAAGCACTGGCGCACACTACCATATCCACGCTACCAAGGTCGACGGTGGTGGATTTTCGTAATGAACTGTACTTGGTTGCGAACTCTGGTGCTGTTGGATCCACTAATACACTTGTCACAAGCACCAGCCCGCCCGCTCGTGTTTGTGCACGGACTGTAGGTCGTGGTGTGTGCCCGCTCCGGTGCCGATATCCGTGTGTGGACGTGGTGAACGTAGCGCCGAATACTTGTCTAGTATCCAGGTGATCCGGTAACGAACCACCACAATGATGCAAGTTCGTTTGTCTGTAGAAACTCGGCTGAGCAAAGTCCTCGGGACACGAGTGTGACATGTACGGATGTACCGACGGTATATCCGTGTCCTCGCGGGAAGCGATCATACGCCGCCTTGTATCTGCCGACGACACTAGCAGATCTTCCACGAGAAGTGAACGCAGTGACACTTGGATATCGGTCTCGTAACGTCGCAGTTTCTCACAAATGAACAGGAATTCGCCAAACGATAGACCGACAAGACCCGTGCCCAATTCACCATGCAGTTCTACGTTAAATGAGCCAACATCAAAACGTACAGACAGTCGCATGTCTGACGTGGCAGTTGTGTTCAGTGATGCTGATCGTGCAACGTGCCGACGGGTCACGGATGGGAACAACTTGGCACGTACATGAGGATCCATACTTAGTGTTGACACACCACCTACACACAACATGGAACAGTAGTAAAGCTGGATTTATAGGTTGACATAGAACATAGCACAGCGCACAGAAATAACATAGCATAGAAGATAGACCGCTTTGGTCATACGGGAATACGTATATGCATTTATAAGCCGCACACAGCACGGCACAGCGCACATAACATAATTTAGCATAGCATAGGAATTGACCAATGTTCTATGTTCTTGTGCGCTGTGTTCTATGTTCTTGTGCTTCGTGTATATTCGTTGATTTTCGTGACGGCGAATGACTGACAGCAGAACTAATGTATGACAGAGATAAATCTATCGGCAGCTGTTGTTTGTTGTTCTTTGCTTTTGGAAGGTGTTTGTATTTGTTTCGTATTTTTTATATATTTGTGGATTAGTTTCTTATAGTGCTTATAGACAATTGTAGTTATTAGGAAATATTTATGCATTTTCAGATATTATTAAGTAGTAGCACATAATACCGCTACACCAAGATGCAGCATTTCGTCATCACTCGTAATTGCTCTTATATTAATTAACCAAACGATTTACCAAAACAAAACATGAAATCGAATATGTCAAAATTATTTTTGTTGATTATATTTATAGACATATATTTCTTCGTATTGCAATCTATGTTCTGTGCGCCTTTATAATCCCTCAAACGTTCTATGTTATGCTATGTTATTCTCTGTGCGCTGTGCTATTTTCTATGTCAACCTATAAATCCAGTTTAACTACAAACGCTTGTATCAGTTAACCTAACTCACCGACAACTTCTTCGGCAATCTCTGTCAACACGCCTGCAGCTGACTGCTTCTGTTGCACTGGTACATCATGTCTGGCTTGCGCAGTGTCGTCTCCAGTGAGCCATTTCAGCGTGTCCAACACTTGTTCATACTGGGCTCTGGTTAATGAGACTCGTAACGCATTCACTACACTACCTGTCACTTCTACCAGACTACCAGTCAGTGTATCTTCTGAATCGTCCACTACTGCTGCACTCGGATAATGTAGTAATACAGACTCCGGCTGCTGGTTCACGGCCCCGGGCGCGTCGGCCGGGTACTTGGTGATCTTCAGCCGTACCAGAGTGTCGTGCAACACTGGCACTGCCTGCACGGCGGACTCACAACTATACAACTGTTCTGCTCGTGGCGCCGTGGTCTGTTGTCGACGGCCTGACGTGTCCAGCGTGCAAATGTTCATTTCACGTATCTCTACTGAATAAATGCTAGGTGACAACTGTGCTACCGGTGCAAACACACCGCTAGATTCAGTGGTTTGTTTGCCAGCCGTCATGTCCATGTCGGCGGTGTTGTTCAGTGTGATCTTACCCAAATGAGCGACCAACACACGTTCACTAGTAGACGATCTGTCAAATCAGCAAAGTAATTAACACGCTCATACACAATTCTCGATGCAATGTTGTTTACCTCGGCAGAACCAGTACGGGACTGTCAAATACAATGTCCACACGTACTTCGCCATCGAATGAGCTGACATTGTCATCCTCCTCGTCGCCTGCCACACTGTACGGAGTGTTAGGCTCTGACACAGAGGTGCTACGTCTCCTGACACGGCGCGGTGATGCCACGTCCGCGGAACTGAATCGTGCGTTCGCGTACAGCGACTGTGCAAGCTGCTCGGTACGTGCATGTACCAGCCCGAGAGCTACATCAGTGGCTGCACTACGAATGGACCGTGCCACATCCGCCAGGTACTGTTTGAACTCGGTAGCGCAGCTGCGCAACTCAGTGATGAATTGTGGCGAGTGTATGTACCATACAGAAGCCATGCGTACAGTTACACTCAGCGGATTTGAGGCGAGCTCGTCCAAGGGCCGATGAATGTTGAAACTGAACGCAGTATCACTCGACTCGTGGGCCGAGAAATGATCGAACGATCCGGCGGACTCGTGGAAGGTGGTAGCCGTATCCGACGTGGACATGTGCTGTGTGTACATGTTCGGACGAAAGCGATCCATGGACATGGAGGGAAGCTCCTCGGCCAGAGGATCCCGGCCGATGGAGATGATTCGCTGATGTAGGTAACCTTCCGGCGTCAGGTCAAGCACTTGTAGGCCTCCAAGAGAACCATGTACCGACAGGGCACCATCTAGAATAACGTCAGGTATGTATATATATAGATGTATATATATATATATATATATATATATATATATATATATATATATATATATATATATATATATATGTATATATATATATACCGGGTGTCCCAAGAAATCTGGGACATAGGGAATTAACATGTAAAATGGAAAAAGTTGCGATTACTTCTGTATTATAAATATTAGAGCTTTGAAATTTGGTACAGGTGTAGGAATAGGTTATTAGCATTCATTGGTATTAATTAAAATGATATTAATGCCCACATTTCTATTAAAAATGCTTTTAAAAAGTAATAATTATTAAATGTAGCTTAAATACCATTTTTTGCACATAATTGTTTATGGCGTTGCTTGCACAACGGTAAGATGCTTATTTGGTAATTTAAATAATTTATAAATGTTATGGTTCGAATCGCCAATACTTTAGAGTTATTTTTTTTAATTCTAAAATAAAATATATACAATTTCATTTATTTTAAAAATAATTTAAATAAAAATATTTTATTTATACACATAAAAATGCCTAATCTAACCTACATTTGAAATCAGTTATTTACAGGAATACATTCGTAAATACAATTGATTTTAAAAATGCTATAATTCAGAAATGTGATAAAATAAATATTAGACAGTTTAAAAATGTAAGAATTAATTTTTATGATAGATTAGGTTATTGTTTCGCAGAAATAGGGGCTTATTTGAATAATTATTATAGACATTTTTATGTGTATAAATACAATAATTATTTTTTTAATAAATGAAATTGTATGTAAATTATTTTAGAATTAAAAAATAACTCTATAGTGTATTGGCGATTCGAACCATATATTTTTGCAAAATATGGTATTTAAGCTACATCTATTAATTATTACTTTTTAAAAGCATTTTTATCAGAAATGTGAGCATTCATATCATTTTAATTAATACCAATCAATGTGAATAACCTATCCCTACACCTGTACCAAATTTCAGAGCTCTAAAATATATAATACAGAAGTAATCGCGTCTTTTTCAATTTTACATGTTAATTCCCTATGTCCCAGATTTCTTGGGACCCCCGGTATATATATATATATATATATATATATATATATATATATATATATATATATATATATATATATCAGGTAACCAAAAAAGTTCGTGCGGTTTTTAGCTCATCGACCTCCTGTCGAAGAGCTATAGTGTTCGGTACGATGTCTGTAGCATCTTCCGATTTCAAAAATTTTTGCACAGAAATCCCGGACAGACCCCCTGGACCACGAAATGACTATTACAACATATGTCCGTATGTATGTCGCTCGTCCGCTCGCTCGCTCGCTCGCTCGCTCACTCGCTCGCTCGTACGAGATTTTTTTGTTCCACCCAGATCTCCTAAACTACCCAACGGATTTTTATGAAATTTTTTCTGCAGATACTTGTTATGGTCTAGTTGTGCAAGGTACATTTTATTTTTCAAAATTTTCCTTCGCACTTGAGAAAAAAAATATTTTGCAACTTTTTTTCAGTTTTTATTTTTTTTCTCCTTTATTTTTCACTCAATTGTATTCAAAATTTTCTTGCATATGCAGGAAATGGAACAATATTTTTCCATATTTTTTATTTTGAAAAATTATGTAAGACCATTGGAGAAAAAAATATTTTTTAATTAAAAATTGAACAAAAGAAGATCAATGCATTTATAGTCGGCTTAGTTTGCTTTGCTTTTGTCAAGAGAAGAAAATGTATTCACACTTGTTTTAAATTTGTTGTTTTATTTGCGACCTAGGCACCTACGATTTTAAAAGTGAATTTAGATAAATAATAATTTGTGATATATTCAGACTTGCACATACGTCGATGAGCTGCAGGCATGGGTGACTAACCCATTCTTTGAATACTAGTTCTAATATAGATTGCCGTGGATATTTTCTTAGTTATTTATTGATAGCACTTATTTACATACGGTCATTTACTTTCGTATGCATTCCTCTTTCATTTGATGCATACAAATTTTGTGACAATTGTTTAATTCTTATTATAAATAAATAATAATAGTAATTTAAAATGGCCACGGTCAAAACGTTAATTCGAAGTTGTTTACTCTATGAGTACAAACTTGGCACCTTTTGAAATTTGAACCTTTTCTTGATCGGTTGTTAACTTCCGACGAAAAGTGGATACTGTACTCCAATTCTAAACGATCTTATCATTGGTTGTCACCAACTAATGCAATATCAAACACTCCAGAGAGTTGATATTATAGATGCAGTCCGCCAATTCTTTTATTCCAAATCCGTAGATTTTATAATACCGGCATACAAAAATTGGTGTCACGTAGGCACAAAGTCATTGAGTGCGATGGTGATTACTTCGTTGAATAATAGTTTATTACAGATTTGTAAAAATTTTTATATTTTTTCATCAAAAACCGCACGAACTTTTTTGGTTACCTGATATATATATATACAGTGTGTCCCAGCGACTACCATACATAGGGAAATTAACATTAACATTATGCAGTTTTTAATTCGGAACAATTTTTTTATTTACACTTTTGCTCTAAAATGTATTGTTCAGAAGTAATCACAATATTTCAATATTTACATGTTAATTCCCTATGTCCCAGATTTCTTGGGACACCCGATATATATATATATATATATATATATATATATATATATATGTGGTGTGTGTGTGTATCCACACATCACATCCGTGTAGAATAACTTGCTTACCGACTGTCGCTTGTATCCGCGCCTCGCACATTGTAGCCGTGCCGATCTTCCGTCCAACAGATCGTCCCTCTTCCACAGCGCCACGCAGTAGTAGCACACTGAGCCGATGGAAATCAAACGTGAGTTCAGTACGTGTAGTGGGGACCGGCGCGTCCTCTGCCCCGTCCACCACGTCAACAGACGTCGCTATCGGTGAGTGTACCGAGTGCTGCTGGGACGTTGGTTCTTGTAGATCCGCCGACTTAGCGGGTACACCAATGGATCGGGCCCGTGCAGATGGTGTGACACGACGTACAAAGCCCACCAGCTCGACAATGGTCTCCTGATTAGCTGGTTACAATCACACACACAGTTGTACATTGACAATCAGAATTACAACACACACAGTTGTTCATTGACAATCAGAATCTCAAGACAGATACTTTACCTATGATGTCCAAGTTGTTGAACTGTATGGTGGCTAACTGTAGTGGTTCTGTCCCGCTGACCACCATGAACTCCACACTAATTAACGCTTCTATATCGGGCCAGGAGCTGGCCATCGTGCGTGATGTTACACAGGCGCCTGCAGCAGCTAGCAAGGGTGCTGCAGGTGGTGATACGGCCAGTCCACTAAGTGCCCGGCTCAGTGTTACGGGGCTGGTAGCACGCACCCGCGGCCCAACACTAGGATCTGGCGAGCCTGGACTTGTCGGACTGGTCGGCTCACTGTCCCGCAAACTACCGGACATAGAATCCATTCTGAAACACGCACGTGCAACTTAACAACATGTAGCGCTCTTTAAAAGGTTTAGAAGACGTTTGTTTAACTAAAGTAACACACTTTTGAACTTCCATCTGCGTTATTTAGACATTGAACACGATGAAAATGTGTTAATTTATTTATAGAGCATTCTTGTTTAAGTACAAGAATTCTTACTGACCCGACATGTCGATGACTAGCAACTAGTAACTCGAAATCCGGGCCGAATGTCTGCAGAGCGTCCACGAGGAGTAGCCCGTGCACTGTGAGTGACACGCACACATCACAAGGACGTCGTACCATAGATGCAGTCACTCCGGACACTTGGAGCTCGGCAACACTCCGGCCGCGAGACTGCACCTCCAGCGACATCTGATCCACAGTGAACTGGACGGTTAACAACTTGCTTGGCTCGCCGGCATCACCGACACTGTCACCGGCCACAGGTGTAGTCACAGACGATGAACTGCTGGTCACCGGCTCTTGTATATCGTCATCCGACTCCAAGTGCGACCCAGCCGGCTGGTGATGCGGTGACGTGTTAGCAAACGGCGACGGGAGTGTAGACTCGGTGATTACACGCACTAGTGTACGTAACGAGGCGATCTTCTGCTCGTTCACATGCGCTACAAGTCGTGGCAGATTACCAGACAGAGTCAGACTCGGGTACATCGGGTCCGTGGTTGGAACTACACGTCGTTCTACCTGTAATCATAACGTTCATTGGTACATTACATACTACAAATAGTATTAAACACTAAGGACATACAGGATTATCAAATTTTCAAGAACACCTACATAATTCTCGAACAGTAATAAATACCTGCAGACTGATGTTGAATCTGTCGAGTACGTGCAATGCAGAGGAGCCCTTGGTGTGTGCGTAGCGCCAATTGTCCCGCACCCGACCCACCAACACCTGTATGTCACTCAGGTCCACTGTGTACGTGTCATAGAGTCGCCTGTGCAGTGACAGCTCACTCAGCGCCGTCACTAGTGTCCCGTCAGCCGATTCACTGGCTTCCGAGCCGGGCGGTGTGGAGCACGGCGTCATGAACATATCGTCATCATCCTCGTCGCCCACTGGCACATCACCGGACGTTGTCGATGATTGTTGTTGTTGCTGTTGTTGCTGTTGTGTAGATTTGCTTGACCTGGCTGGGAATTGTGTCGAAGTGGACTGTACTGGTTGCGAACCATTCTCTAGTCGTAATGTGCCCAAATCAATGACAGCTGCAAGCAAACATAACATTACTTGCATACATATATAAGTATATATATATATATATATATATATATATATATATATATATATATATATATATATATATATATATATATATACAGGGTGGTGACCGCGACACCGGAACATAGGACTTTAACATGTAAAATAATATTTTTATAATTTCCTGCTTCCCTTATTATTTTAGAGAAGAAAGTTTCAAATAAATGTTGTAGAGTATAAAATTCTACATTGAAATCAATGAATATAATTAATTTTGCATGCTTTATAACGGCAGAAATTAATTTGAAAATGTTAAAAATTAACTTAAAAATACCTAGGGGTAGCCTTAAAATGAAACATAATAAAACAAATGATTTACGTTTTATCTCTCATCAGAAAAATATTCCTTGTTTCATGAATTTATTGCCAGTAGTTATTTATTAGTCTTTAATTTAAGTGAATTATATGAAAAAATGGTGGATAATTACTCAATTAGTGAAAGAAATGAATTTCTTATGAAATCTATTATAGTTGTAATAGTTTAAGACAAATGAGAGATTAATTTTCTTCTGACAATTTTGTTTCATATTCAAGGCTACCCCTAGGTATTTTTAACCTAATTTTCAACATTTTGAATTAAATTTCCGCCGTTATGAAGCATGCAAAATTAATTCTGTTTATTGCTTTCAATGTTGAATTTTATGTTCTGCAACATTTATTTGAAGCTTTTTTCTATAAAATAATAAGGGAAGCAGGAAATTATAAAAATATGATTTTGTATGTTAAAGTCCTATGTTCCGGCGTCGAAATTTGTATTCCCAAATAAGAATCGAGTGGCCAGCTCGATCTCCGGATAAGGTCTCTAAATTTTTTGTATAGGGATATTTAAAATCAATTATTTATAGAGACACATTCGTAAACATAATCGATTTAAAAAATACTATAATTCAGGAATTTGCTAAAATATGAGACAGTTTAAGAATGTAGGAATTAATTTTTCAAATATTCCTTCACCATACGCTCAACAATATAAGAATTAATTTTTATGATAGATTATTAGGCTATTGTCTCGTAAAAAAACTGGGAGCTTATTTGAATATCTATTATAGGCCTTTTTATGTGTATAAATAAAATAATTATTTTTTAAATAACTGAAATTTTATATAAACTCTTTTGCAAAACTAGACAAATCCAGATTTGTTCAAAATTGAGTTAGATATTGGTTTGTAATACATATACATATGTACACTAACAATAGTTTTTATGAATCTTATTTAAAAAAATCGTTTATTTTACTTTTGTTTATATTTGTTATTATTTTATATGATTTTTATTTATTTAAAGTAAGAGTTTTACGTGTTTTCTTCAAAATTGCGTAACTCATAATTGTACTTCTTTAACACATTAAATACAGTGAACAGGGGCGGACAGGCCATGTGGGGCATGCTGAAATTTCTACATGGGCCGCTCCAATCGCGGGAAGGTCCGATAATTTTTTTTTTCATACAATTAATCACATATACACAAGTACCGCAAGAACTGTTACGGTGACCCTACATTTAAAGATTTCGAAGAATCCCCTGATTATTTGGTAAAATACCGTTTTAAGTTCGTTATAACCGAAAACTTTTGCGATTATAATAAAAATTAAGGTTCGTTATACCCGAAAGTTCGTTATAAACGGGTTCGTTATTTGCGAAAAAAATAACACACGTTTAATGATACTTTAGCTCGTATCTTATAGATTGGTTCGTTATAACCGAAAATTCGTTATAAGCGGGTTCGTTATAAGCGAAGTTTACTGTATATATATACATATAATATTTATTACACATTACCTATGGCTGATCCCGGATCACAAAAGCGTTCCACCAGGATCACCTGCGGTGCTGACACGTCCAGTCGTAGATCCCAGGCCGTCCGCACTGCTCCAGCGCGACCTTCCAGCATATTATCCCATTTCTCCATCAGTTCTTGCTTGGTCCGGATCTTCATCGCTTCCAGGCGATGTCGTGCAGCGCTACGTTGGTGCGGTGCACAGACAAACTCCACCAGCCACCGGGCCACAGCCGGCTGGTACACCACGTCCAGCGGCTGTGACTTGACATGTAATCGTCGCAGGCCAGTGCCGGCCTCGTACACTAGTTTAAACAGCGGACCATCCTCCAAGTCCGCGGACAAACTACTACCAGCTGTCCGCGGCAAGGTGAGCAACTGTTTACGAACCGTACGGCTCACCGCCGAGATTCTGTCACGTCCTGGTGGCCCCACCAGGACAGGAAACAGTGTACCGATGGTGAGACGATCCCGCAAGCACAGCGTGGCCAGGCTCAGTTCAATACTGTGCGAGGATAGGCGCGGGCGAGACTCCACAGACGCCCGCAGTTCCGAGAACTGTAACTCCAGCATTGGCACACTGACAACCAGAACAAAATACAGGTAATGTACACACATTCACAATAGTTCATCAAATCACTCACCATTCCTCCTGCATAGAACCGTTACTAGCGCACAAGTTCAGTGTACCGCCGTTCAACACAAAGTTAAACTTGCCAAACACTACATCCCTCCGTAATAGTGTATTGTTCTTGGCTGAATCAGCCAACGCCACGAGAATCTCATCTTCCAGCTGCTGTCGTTGTTCACCGGTTGTTACTGTTGCTGCTGTCGGTGCTGTAGTCTGCGCAGCGGCCGAGTACCAGCCCCACCATTGTGGGAACCATTTCACTAGTACACTACGTCCGTGTGTACTGGTATTCACATTAACAGCTGCTGTGTTGGTGGTGCTGGTGGTTGTAACAGGCACGGCAGTACTCGGCGCACATGGCACACGTCGCATCGCCACCTCACGTAGTGCGCGGAGTTCCTTGAAGTCACGTGACCACTCTACACTATCCTTGAGACGTTTCATCTCTGTACCGGGCGCAGCTGACGGCTGGGCGAGCATACGCGCGTACATGTCCACGTATCGTACATTCTCCCGCGCACGCTGAAGACACTCGCCCCAAGTGGGCCGCACACGACACGCTCCGGGCACGTGACAGGACACGGCGTACATCCACCAGACACGCGGCTCCACCTGGACACTTGTCGACGGTCGACGTTTGCGATGTTGCTGGACGCGCGCCAAGAACTGGAGACCTCGCAGACAGCTCACCATTTGTTCATATTGCCACTAGAAGTACACAATACATCGCGATGTAGCTATGCAAAGTACACTTACCTGTGCAATTACTTACATCCACCAGTGATAAAGGTACTTGATCCATTGTTAGATCACATACAACTCGCGGTGTGTCTCTGCTACGCAACGGTAACTCGCTACGGTTCCGCTGAAGGTGTGCGCACGCGCTCACCGGTGCAATGAGATACTTGTGTTGTCGGTCCGAGCTACTATCCATGGCTGCGGCTAGTTCCGCGGCTTGTAGCCGCGACACGAGCTCACACTCCTCGATACCGTCCCAGTACACCGCAAGGTTGCGTAATTCGATGGTTTTGAATGACAAGTCCGAACCACCATCCCGGTGGGTGGTGAACTGGGGCGACCAGTTGGCGGCGCAACTTTGTGCACTCAGAGATTCCACCGTCAGACCGCATGCACAGGCCGAGGTACCTTGTGCACTGGTTGCGTCCTCGTACCGGATATGCACGTCGCGAATGTGTAACTGCATGTTCTCAACTATATCCGTAATCACACCCGTCCCATAGTGCAGCCACGATGAGTAGCTGCTCGCGTAATATGTCGATGGGGCACTGTTGGTGGCACTCGAGTCCGACTCGAGACGCCAACAAGCTTCGATGGCATCGAGAGCGGCTAACTTGCGCTCCTGATCTGCCAGCTCCTCCGCGGCCTGATCCCAATCGTCCAATGACAGTGGCCCGGCCACCAGATACAGACGTTCGATTATAATCACCCATGGTGCGGAACGTAGCTGTCGTATGGGAATCTGTAACTTCACTTTACCGATATGACCCGCCTTTATTTCTATCGGTATACCAAGATGTCGTAGGGCATCCTTACGGAGAGGTAGATTCTCTAGTTCAACCTCGCCTACAACAAACGGCAATCAATATAGATTTCATCATGTAGCAAAAGTACACAATATACCTGATAATATTGCAATACTCAGTTGATCTGTATTCAAGTTCTCGACATATTTGCCTAAATAATTGTTCAGCACCCAAGCCACAAGTCCCTCAAGCATTATCGCCGTACATTAAACTAGTGTCCCATGAAAAATAATCTGGAAGTATCACACACTCGCCGGTTAAATTGAATACGATGCAAAGTTAGGTTAGCACATTCTTACATAAACACAAATCACGTACGTACGTTGAATAAAAGCTGTCACTGCTTAAATTACTAACAAATAGTCACTGTGCTCTAGTTTTATCTCTAATAAACATCGTAGATAATTTAATAAGATCACAATCAACACAGGTATAACTAGAAAGTATATTTTCTGGGTGTTCTATGATAACGGTACATTTACGTGTTAAAATATTTAAATACAGCTACATATATTAAACTAGAATAAATTTTATTGCATGTAATGTTGCGTCCTAGCTTGTCGTGCCGCTAGTAATTTATTTAATTCCTACACTTTGGTAAATAACTATTTTGCACTTTGACCGGGATAGTGTCACCGGTATAAATATATTAATTGATCATCATTCGATTCAAGAATTGTCAGTTCATTTCATAATCACTGTAGAATCCAATGAGATAAAATATTCTGTTTCTGGGTGCCACACTACGTTAAAATTCAAAAATTATAAATATTTTCGTTAAAACGTCATTTTTATTCATATACAAATATTGGGAAAATTGTTTACTTTATGTTTACAACAGATGAAAATTTTTATTTATTATAGGTTGGATACACTTTGCGAGTTTTGATTATTTCATATTTTTACTTATAATTAATAACAACTAAAGTACTAAAAACAACATGCTAATTATTTTTATTAAATTCTAAGTTAAATATACAATATTGCTAGCAAAAGAAAATTTTACATTTTAAAAGTACAATAGGAACATTTAGTTCTGGAAACGTACATGTAGTAATTTGTTGATAAAACTATTGGCAACATTAGTAACCAGCTGTTCTGATTTTAACCTAGAAATTCCAGATTCGCCTGAATCCTTACGTAATAAACAATACAATAATCAATAGTAAAGTGTTTTTTATTCATATATTATAATTTTAGCGTCCAACATGACATCTTCGGATACGGGCGGTGTCAAGCCGTTTTCCATTGCTGGACGCTATGTCAACGAACGGGAGCGTTTGAATGGAATGACAGATGCTGAGAGAGCCTTCAGAAAACAGTGGCTCAAAGATCAAATGTTATCGGAACACGAGCCGAAATTTGTGCCGGAACTTTACAAGGAAACCCACAATCCCATTCGCAGGTTTTACCGATGGCCCTTGGATCAGTTATATAAAGCACTTACGCCATCGTTGGGTCAACATCGAGCGTTTCACGTACGATTCTGGACTGGTAAAGCCCTGATTACAGCGTCGGTTATTTATTTGAGCTACTACTACTTCAAATACAACGCGAATGATTGGACACACAAGGGCGGATGGAGAGTCATCGCTTCAAGGAAGACCGTGGACAAGGGACATCCGGATTATCCACAAGTGTCAAATAGAAAGGAACCGGCTGATTATGCCGCTAGAGGTTTTCAACAGTCGCCGATATAAATCAGATACTAGCAAGCAAGTGTAAATATATAAAGTAGCAATGTCAGTCAATCAGTGTGTCTAGTGCAACATTATGTATCATTGATGAACAATAAAATAAAACATATGTACGTCAAGCAAACAGTGTAGTGTGTGGTCAGCACGTAAATAAAGCTTTTTATTTGTTTCAATTGAATATTACGAATTATTATCGATTGTTTGGGAGTATGGAAAAACAAAGGCCAATATTCCAAAACAAATATTATTTAGTTTTCAACAATATAACGATTACAGACGCACCGTTAATAATTATAAATCGGTACAATAGAATCGCTACGAAGTATTCGAGAAATTTGTTCATACAAAAATATCAACATATTTAACAAGTTTGGTTGCTTAGCAACAATGTTAGGTTATAGTATAATAACAAATAGCGGTATAGACATCATATATACACACATAAATCTCTCTGGCAAACAAATGCAACAAATGTCAGTATTTACAAAAACAACAGCAATAGTCGGTAAATTTAGATCTGTGTTCTTTAGTTAGATTATTCGAGGAGTAAAGGTCATCTATCAAAATATATATCATGTGTGAGGTTATAAATGGATCAGTCTTATCCCAGCATATGATGTATACAAGTTACAGAGACTGGTGAATCAGTAGTGGTGGTGGGAAGACAATAATGACTATTCATTGACAAGTTCACGTTCGCCATCCGCACTGCTGCGTGTACAGAAACGTTTGTAGAGGAACATAGCAGCGAGTGGTACCGGTGTCATAATGGCAATCGCCACAGGCACCACCGTGGTCAAGTCAGCCTGGGGCTGTGGCAGTGCGAACCTAGAATCACAATAGATATAACACTTACAATGTCCCCAGTTGTACCACTATAGTGAAGACTTCAGTTTACCGAAGCAAGAATATCGCGATACCAGTGTTCTGTACGCCCGTCTCTATCGCGATGGCCAGTGCATCACGCGGCGGCTGTCTGAAGCCCATCGCCAGCACGTACCCGAGTGCGTACCCACTCCAGGGTAACAGGACCCCGGCGAGCGCGATACGCCACGAGAACAGCTGGAACAGGTAGAGATTGGTCGCGATGGCAAAGACGACAATGAACAGGATGAGCAGCGCGGAGAACGCCTTCAGGATACGTGTCAGCAGTGCACTGACACGCGGCAGAAACCGCTGAATCAGCCAACCGATGAACAACGGCAACACCAGGGCCGCGGCCAGCGAGGCAATGTGCTCGTACGGTACACCGAGACGCGCCTGCGCAAACACGCTCGGCCCCAGCGTGAACAACCACAGTGGCATCATACCGAAGGCGGCCAATGTTGAAATCTACACAGCACACGTCAAACACACACAGACACATTAGCAATAGCAGCAAGAACGGTCAAGGATGGATGAGTCACACTCACCGTTGTCATAGCAACACTCAAGTTAATGTTACCGTCCAGCAAGCAGGTCCAGATGTTTGACGCACCGCCTGCAGGACTGACACCGACAAACAACAGGCCCAGTTGCATGTCTGCCCGGTCGGGGAACACAATCTGTCCAAACCCGTAACCTAGCAGCGGCATGACCAGGAACTGACCGATAAATCCGATCACCGGGCCGACAGGACGTTTCAGAATGTCCCGGAACGCGTCCCATTTCAGCGCACAGCCGAAGTTGACGTAAATCAGCGAGACCAGAATCGCCACGGATGCGGTGAACGCAGTGTCAATAGCACGCTTTCTACACGCAAACCAACATTGTTAAGTTAGAACACCAGTGACAAGACAACAAGAACAACGTACCTGCGTACAACTATAATATCCACGGGTTCAAACAGTTGCGTGTTGCCACTTGCACCGAATATTCTTGTATGGCCCAAGAACAGACCTCTCAGCGGAAAACTGCCACCTAACCTACCTTCCTGCACAGTAAGATTCAGCACTAATTCTGCGTCACCATTGAAATCAGCGATAGTCGCATCTTCAACGATTAACTTCACCTGAATGTTCTCTTTCAACTCTGCATCTGTTAATTACACATTAGGCAGGTTCACGAATGTACTTACACCAAATGACACACCCTACCTGTGATGTTAAATTGAACCTCTAATACTTCATCCATCTTCAGTTTGTACTCATCGTCGTCCAAATGCATCCGCCAAGCATTACATGTTGCAAATACACTTACGGCAACCAGTAATTTCAGTAAAATACACATCGGAGCCATGGTTCATGTATTTTAGTTTCTATTTTGTTCACAACTGCAAATCATCTTCATACGACAGCTTACTGAAAGCGGCAGAACATGGAGGAGCACATATTTTGTTATTTGATAAATCAGTTAAAAATCAGTTATCAGGATACGTGATATTTACCAGTGAACAGAAATAGAAACGAATGCCAAATAAGGACAAGATAACAGTAATATTATCGTTTACTTACACTATTTAATCACTTGAGTAACAGTACACGGAATAAGGAAAAGAATTTTCCTTAATTGCAATATGTTTGTTTATTTTCCTGTAGTATAAATACATGTGCAAGGTCATCATAACATGATGTACGTAGTTAAAAAAAAGTCGCTTTGACATTTCGCTTCGCTTCTACGATCACAGTGCCATTTTGGTGGAACTAATTGACGTGGCGTGAAATTTAAATTGTAATCCATGTTTTGGCAATACAAGACTGTATAAAATTGTCCAATAGCAGTGGTGGAATATTAGAAGTCTGTAATTACGATACACATACGTATGTGTAATAATATTAATGTGTTAATTCGATTAAAACACACATCCATGGAACACATGACACATTGTGATATGTGAACAAAGTACAAACAAGTGAACACATTTGTTTTATTCCAATTTGCAATCAATATACACTTTGATAGTTATGTTAACCAGGTTTCAGTAATGTACAAGTGTGTGTGAGTGTGTGTATTATGATGTTGGTGGTACGTCTGTGTCCTTGCTGCCGGTCTGTGACAGATGTTTGACAACGTCCATCCAGTCCCAGCCCCGTGGTTTCTCACCCTTTGCCTCAACTCTGTCCCATTGACGACG
This sequence comes from Carabus problematicus, assembly GCA_963422195.1. Lineage (NCBI taxonomy): Eukaryota > Metazoa > Arthropoda > Insecta > Coleoptera > Carabidae > Carabus > Carabus problematicus. The sequence goes on from OY728578.1 coordinate 19,748,348, forward strand.
TTTCTGTGATTTACTCAACTGTTCCTTCTTTGGAGCTTTCTTCGACACAGCATCCTCCTAAAACAGATCAATATAAATGTATCATATGATACATGCATATGTAATCAGAGATACTATTTAACTAATGAATTTGTCTGTACGTACTTTATTCTCGGCTAAACTGACTTTCTCTACACCGTCACCAACTTCCTGGACCAGTGTATCTGGTTGCTCTTGCATCAGTTCGTCAAACTTTTCTTTGATACATTCAATCAACGAATAAGTCATTGCCTCGCCCAGAAACTGTTCGGCTTCACTAGACATCAGATCTGCAACTTTATTTTTCACACTGGCTACACTGTAAATAAACATTAAACACCCATGTACAATGTATTTCGTTCAGTACAATTCATTCTGCGTACACATTTCTATTATAGAACGTGTCCATATTCACCGTGGGCTTCTTTGCTGGATAATCATCGCCCCACTGTAGTTCTATCATGAATGATTTCGTAGTGTCATGTTCGCCAAACTAGGAAATTTCAACATTACAAACACATATATGTATTTATGTCGTGTGCTGTATATACCATGTACTGAAATACAGTCGGTGAACATTGCTTAAACAGTGGATCACCCTCATAAATAGACAGCAGAACTTCTCTTTCTTCACTCTGTAACTCGGCGTTACTCATTTTTTTTTTTTTGTAAATAAATTGTATTTCTACACGTTTAAAAAATAACAAACATATGTATATTTACAGAGGTTATGAGAAATGTTCACTATAATAGACTATTTAAACATAGTATAAACTGTAATTATCTGAAATACATTGTATTCATAAATATCCATACAAGATTAAATTAAATATTTCATTCAATTGTCACCGTTTTTTGAACTCAAATCAAAAGCGAACAAAGTTGTGACATTTAATTCTAACCTAATAACTTTTACCAATCCAGCATGAAAATTAAATTAAAATTAATTATAAGTTAATTATAAAATTATAGAATTTCTAATAAATTACTTAATATAATATTAATATGTAAATTGTTTAAAATATGTATTATTTAATTTACGCAATAATAATTACAATTAGTGCCATCTAACAAAGATCTCCTGAACTCGGTTGAAATGTGCTAGGTACTAGTTCGCGTTTCGACACGGCCGGCAGCAGCAGTGTAACTGAATGACAGTTCGCGAGATCTGGCAATATTTAATTATGATCAATATACTCTATTTTAGCCTTTAATCCAGTGTTTATTAACTGAAACCTAGAGAAATAATTGAAATCCTTCGTTTTATGTCTAGTTGAGGCGTACGCGACCATGCAATGGCCGGGAAGTCGTTATATTCGTCTGACACAGTGGCTCATGTTACTAGTGGGATTCTGTGTACTTTATGGGGTGTACGGGGCCCTCGGTGACCCGTACCGACTGTTGGGGGTTACTCGCCATGCCAAACTGCAGGATATTCGGCGAGCGTACAAGCAGCTAGCGAAAGAATGGTGTGTCATTTACTAAGTGACATGTGTGTGCATGTGTTTTGTATGCGTGTGTGTGTGTGTATATAGTTTAGCAACGTATAGGTTATTTTTAGGCATCCAGATAAAAGTGATAATCCAGCGGCGGAGGCGAAGTTTGTCGAGATCAAACAGGCGTATGAGATCCTGTCGGATCCAGAGAGACGGAAAATGTACGATCAACACGGTATTACGGACGAGGACAGTGTGAAACAACGACAGGATTACTCGTACTACGGCCGGTTCAGCACGGATCCACTGGACGAACTGTTCACGGCTCATGGCGGGCGCTTTCACTTTCAAGATCACGACATCACCGTGTTTCATAAGATGAGTGTGACGACAAGGTAAGTTGATAATCATGTAACATAATTTTCCCACTGATAATACAACATGCTCAATATATATATATATATATATATATATATATATATATATATATATATATATATATATATATATATATATATATATATATATATATATATATATATATATATATATATATATATATATATATATATATATATATATATATATATATATATATATATATATATATATATATATATATATATATATATATATATATATATATATATATATATATATATATATATATATATATATATATATATATATATATATATATATATATATATATATATATATATATATATATATATATATATATATATATATATATATATATATATATATATATATATATATATATATATATATATATATATATATATATATATATATATATATATATATATATATATATATATATATATATATATATATATATATATATATATATATATATATATACATACCGTGTGTCTCATGACGATCTACACATAGGAACGTTGCGCGCTCATTTGATTTTCAAATCAAAATATTAATCTGGTTGTTTTTGTTCTTTTTTTTTGTAATTGAAATGTCAATTTGACATTTAAATTCGTTGAAAATGTACTATTACATCGAATATGTTACAAAATTATACTAGAATATCAAAGGAAATAAAATAGTAAGTATAAAATTAACAATTATACTGTCTAAATTGTATAAAACTAAAACGATCAAATTAATATTTCACGATCAAGAGCGTATACAACGTTCCTATGTGTAGATCGTCATGAGACACACGGTATATATATATACCGGGTGTCCCAAGAAATCTGGGACATAGGGAATTAACATGTAAATATAGAAATATTGTGATTACTTCTGAACAATACATTTCAGAACAAAAGTGTAAATAAAAAAGTTGTTCAGAATTAAAAACTGCATAATATAACAACATATTCTCTCGCTCAAATACATTTGTATATCGTGTAAATCAAGTTTGAAATATTGCATTTTGATGACAGATCAGGAGGTCATGGAACGAAAATTGCATGTATTTTTGTTAGTTACAACAACAAATAATCAAACCATGGCATTTTTGTTTCACGACCTCCTAATCTGTCATTAAAATGCAGTATTTCAACATTGATTTACGCATTATAGAAACATATCTGAGCATTAAATATAGCATCTTATCGTGCAGTTTTTAATTCTGAACAATTTTTTTATTTACACTTTTGTTCTAAAATGTATTGTTCAGAAGTAATCACAATATTTCTATATTTACATGTTAATTCCCTATGTCCCAGATTTCTTGGGACACCCGGTATATGTATATATATATATATATATATATATATATATATATATATATATATATATATATATATATATATATATATATTATATACATACATACATATATAACACAAGCATTACAAGTGTTGTGTGTACTTGCTAGACAATTCGAGAACAGTCTGGTACCAAAGTCCCACCACACACCGCAACTGGTGCTCTTCTACACGGACTGGTGTTTCTCGTGTCTGCAAGCCACGCCCCTGTGGCGTAAACTAGTCGACACGCTCGAGCCGCTGGGCGTGTCCTTGGCCACGTTACACGCAGGCCGTGAGCCCGCCCTCGCCCGCAAGGTGGGCGTGTCCACCTTGCCGTGTCTGGTGTTACTATTGGACGGCAAACACTACTTGTACCAGGAACATCTAGGCGGCAGTGTACAGAAGGTGACGGAGTTCATCCGTCACAAGATGCCGTACAAGATGGTGCCGCTCGTGGACGATGCCAGTGTGGACACGTTCCTGAACGGCTGGCAGGATAACCGGGTCCGAGCGCTGGTGTTTGAGAAACAACAACAACTACGGTTGCGCTATCTGCTCACCGCTTTCCACTTTCGTGATCGTGTAGCCTTCGGGTAAGTGTGTTAAGCTCGTATGACACGGTCAATGTTTTTGTACATTTTTAATGTCAATGTTTTACAAAGTAAAAAATTGAACGTATCATACACGTAAAGTAGTTCAATGTTTCTGTCAATTTTAATGTACATTAAAAAAGTAGAACAGGGGTCTATTTCCTTCAATGTTTCGTTCAATTAATTGCGCAAATAAGATGCGCATAAGCGCGTGATAGCTGATTGAAACGTCAAACGTTTTTCTTTTAATAAAATGTCGTGGTCGCGGGAACAAGTTTCGTTATTAATAGATCAATAAGCAGTTAATGCTGCTAATATGAATAATTCGTCTTCACTTGAATCCATTTCAATATTTGACAAAGTTTGGTTAGTTCGTAAAAGAATAGTTAACCATTTCAAACTGTCAAAACAAACAGTCTCGACAACTGCGCATGCTCACAAAGTGAAAATCTTGTATACGTTGCATACAGAAATATTTTCTTTCAATGATTCACTTTCACAAAAATGTACAGAAAAATTGAACTTAAAAATTGACATTAAAAATGTACAAAAACATTGACCGTGTCATACGGGCTTTAGCTACCCATGTGTGTGTATATGTGTGGTTGTGTGTAAACACTTGGTGGACTGTACAGATTTGTACAACTAACCTCGCCCGACACACACCAACTGCAGCAGCGGTACAAGATCGCCACCGATATGGACACTGTGCTGCTGTTCAACGAGTACCCACACCGGCCGATGGCCAGCGTCAGCATGGCCGAGATTCCCAGCCAGACGCTGCACCACGTGATCACCTCCAACCAGTACCTTGCACTGCCGCGACTCTCCTCGCAGCGGGTGCTCGAGGCACTGTGCCCCGCCGAATGGAACCGGCCACGGAAACGGCTGTGTGTGGTGCTGGTGACGGGCGCCACCGCCGAACACGACGCAGCGCGCCAAGCACTGCGACAGTTCGCGCAGGACACACACTACAGTCTGGAGCGGGTGCGCTTCGTGTATCTGTACCACGAGAAACAGACAGAGTTCGTCGAGTCGATGTGGGGCAGCGCGGCGGGCCATCCATTGTTGCGTATAGTGATCATCTGGCGACGGGATACGTCGCACGTCAAGTACGAGTGGCTCGATAGTGAGTGGCGGGTGCAGCAACAGGACACCGTCACCGACCAACAGGACGGGGTAGCCGCGCACACAGACTCCGCTGCGAACATCAACGACACGAAACAACGGCTGGAGGAGACAATCAGTCGTCTACTCAAGACTACCGAGGCGCTCAGCTATGAAGCTGTCGTTAAGGTAGCACGGACAATTATTATTTTCATATATACAAGGTGGTGACCGCGACACCGGAACATAGGACTTTAACATGTAAAATCATATTTGTCTAATTTCCTGCTTCCCTTATTATTTTACAGCAAAAAGCTTCAAATAAAAGTTGTAGAGCATACATTTCTACATTAAAATCAATAAACAGAATTCATTTTGCATGCTTCATAACGGCAGAAATTCAATTTAAAATGTTGAAAATTACGTTAAAACTACCTAGGAGTAGCCTTGGATATGAAACAAAAACGTCAGAAGCAAATTAATCTCTCACTTGTCTTAAACTATTACAACTATAATAGAACATAAGAAATTCATTTCTTTCACTATTTGAGTAATTATCCACCATTTTTTCATATAATTCACTTAAATTAAAGACTAATAAATAACTACTGGCAATAAATTCACGAAACAAGGAATATTTTTCTGATGACAGATAAAACGCCAATCATTTGTTTAATTTTATTTGAATTCCAAGGCTACCCCTATGTATTTTAAGCTTATTTTTAACATTTTCAAATCAATTTCTTCCGTTATAAAGCATGCAAAATTAATTCTGTTTATTGCTTTTAATGTAGAATTTTATGCTCTACGATATTTATTTGAAGCTTTCTTCTCTAAAATAATAAGGGAAGCAGGAAATTGTAAAAATGTGATTTTGCATGTTAAAGTCCTATGTTCCGGTGTCGTGGTCACCACCCGGTATATATATATATATATATATATATATATATATATATATATATATATATATATATATATATAATGTCTATGTATGTACATGTATTCTTCAGGATCTGCTAGACGAACATGCACAAGGACTGTTCTCACGCATTGTCACCAAGCTGCTGATCACTGCGGACATCATGTACGAGAGTCTCACCAAGGACCAACTGTTACCCGTCCTGTCTATTGTCATTACGGTATTGTTCATTGTCGGTGCTGGGTACTTCATGGCCTACTTGGTGTAAGTGTAATCATCCATCCAATCTCCTTCTGTCACTATTATCACTCATCACACATTCTAGTCGGCTGGAGGAGGAGAGCATTCAACAACAGCGCAGTGCCAAGCGGAACGGTAACAATAACAACGAGCCGACAGCAGCAGCCACTACCAATACACCTGGTGCAGCAGCTGGTGCAGCAGCAGCTGGTGATGTGGCTAGTGAACTGCCGTGTGGCGGTGTAGGACAGCCGCCCCGCGAACTCTACTTGCACGAGCTACGCGCGGAGAAGTACAACGGCCTCGTGCGACTACTCAAGCCCGGCTGCCGCACCATTGTACTGTTTGTGGACGTGCAGAGTCGTCTGCAGCTGATACCCGCCTTCCACAAGATCATCTGGCCGTATAGGAAGTAAGTGAAGCACATTACAAACATAGCGGGCTGTGTAACTGCACTTTGACAACTGTTGTTTGCGCTAGTTTGTGTATTGAATGTTAGGTGGATAATAGATATAACGGACTAGTGAGATTTGCAGGAACAAGACACTGATGTTCGCGCACATGTCCCTCGAGCGCGGCCTCAGCTGGTACCGGGAACTGCTGCAGCTGAGTCTGCCGGAGCCGCGTGACCTCAACATTAACCCACGGAACTGTGTAGGCACGGTGCTAGCACTGAACGGACATCGCAAGTACTTCTGCATGTTCCACGCCAAGCATTCCGAGAGCAGGGCAGAGAAAAAGGTAACATAAACCTCCCGCCCCGCCCCGCCACGGTAGCTAACTAGCTAGGTATATGCTACTCCATGTATCTGGAACATTGTCTAGAACAAGGTACGCGCTGCCAAACCACCAGAGGACCCCGAGTTGGGCGCATTCATCGGCTTCGAGTCGGAGAGCTCCGAGTCCGACGAGGAGGAGATTCTGTTGCAAGGTACCTTGCTGGACGGCCTACCCAACTGGCTGGACCGGCTGTTCGAGGGAAGTACACGGCGGTATTACATCAACTATTGGCCCGATTTCCCCACTAAGTAACAATCACGACACACGTGTGGTCGTTGAATTTTGTTTTCTAGAATCCACACACTCTGTGTGGTACATCATCATCTCATCCATTCGATTATTTATTTTCATGTTGCCAGTGCTGTTATATTATGTTTTCTACTCCCCCGTTAATGAGTTATATATCAAATGTTTTGTTGAGTGTCACACTTGATTAGATTGTAAGTTATTTATTTGTATTAAGTACGTGCTTCATTCGTATCCACACACACTCATTCACGCACTGTATTTCAACTGAAACTTACATTATATGTCAAGGAATAACCACATATTTCGTACATTATGTCAACAACACTCCCAGTACCTTAAACTTATATGAAGCAGTATTAACAATAGTTACAATGTGCGTGGACCCCACCAACCAACTAATTAACTATTATTCACAACACAAAATAATATTATATTCGTGGTTATTTATTCATCATTATTATTAAACATATATTCATCTTGTTATGTGCTCGTGCGTGTAATATTTATTACCAAACAAGTAAAGAATAATATTGTACATTTTGCCCGGATGCAAACGATTTTCCAAAACAAAACCTAAATAGCAAAATTAGAAGAATCGATTTCGAATAGTTCATTCAAATTTCCGCTACAAATAGCTCTTGGCTTACGTCTAAGCGATCAGTAAATAAATAAATAATTGCCTTTAACGATTTTTATAACTAACAGTTTCCAAAAATAAAAAGGACATACTAGCTTTAAATCGGTCACTCTGCAGAACACCGCGTACCTACCTGATGGCAATCTGTCAAATGACGAATATTTGACAGATTGCGTGGAGATTGTTTGGTTAGTACGTGGAGTGAACCGTGGAATATTTGACGTGTAATTAAACACAGTTAATAATAATAATCAGTAAACTGTAGTTATAATTACACGTCACATATACAAAACTACACACTACCTACTAATGATTAAATTTAATAAATAAATATTACCTAGTATTATTATACACTAGCTAGCTCGATAGATAGATTATTATTAACATTTATGACATCTAGAGAAATATTTGAAAACTATACAACAACGTGGAACTTGTTAAACACACATGAAGTACAGATATCTAATAGGTTATATTGAATCCGTACACATCCACACACACACACACACTTTTGCACCAGTTTAGTGAGAAACGTCAACAATCTATCTACATACTACTAACCTCATTTATAAACGATATATATATACAACTAGCAACACTTGGATATCTCCTAGAATAATAATGTATTTATAAATGTAGTCAAAGTGCATACATGAAACACACACACACACACATCCACTCACTAACGTATGTGCCATTAATTTCACGGGCATTTTATACCAAATATACATTGTATATATGAAGTGACATTGCATTGTGTCACGGAGAAATATTGTGTTCTAGTCAGCTGTGACGTGTATGACATTTGCTTTCTTTATATGTCATGTACAGCCGTTATTCAATGAATAATATACGTACATTTAGTCATATTATTGATAAATATCAAAGTCGTGTATTATGTGAGAATGTTTGTTTGGATATAAATAAATAAATATATTCAATATATACACACATGGTTATAGTTTATTTAATAAAAACACACACAATAATGCATCAATGTAACCTATAAATTTATTCAACTTACAAAACAGTCAACAGGAAAGATCATATATTAACTAATATCATATTATATAAAATATACAAATAGAAAAATGCAGTATCATCCAAGGTTGCATCAGACACGTTCAATTATGAACAGTGTACAATCGCCAGTCGTCCACTTGTATCGAATGTGCATTAGTTATCCAATCTACACATGACAGTCCAGTCACAATCATGCCAAATGATTAACGCACTGTATGCTCACCGTGTTTCTCCAACTCATAAATGAAATATGAGACTTCGCCGTTCAAAAAATCCGTCACGGCTCTCAGCACATTCATATGATCATCCTTCTTGACGTCACTCAGACTTTCCCGCAGCTTATTCAGTAGACACGTGCTCTGGGAGGTTTTCTTCTGCAAAAACTCCTACAAACAACGGTACCGTTAGCTGGAATGTCACCTGGTTCATGCATGCACCGCGCGTACCAGAGGCGTATTGTGCAGGATACACTGAGCCAGGCCGAGGACCACCGCATGAAAGTACGCGGCAATCACCAGGTCAGCACTCTCGCCATTGTTGAACACTACACTAATGCTGCGGTGTTGTAGGTTCGGTATCACTAGGTATCCCCTGTCCTTGTGTATATCGAGTATACATCGCAACTCGGCATACGATACGTGCTCCAACGATTTTTGTAACGACTGGCCCAGTTTTATGTCAAATCCACACAATGTCATCGCTAGAACATTCAGTGTTGTTATCGACTCATGTGATGTTTATTACAAAACACACTGGTTACCTGTATGTCCCCGGCCAAGTATCACAGATTCACTCCGGTTCACACAGTCCGGAGATGGTACGATGTAGAACCGACAGTACGACCGTAACACAAGCACCAGTCGCGCGGTGTTCAATGTTGGAAACACTAGAGCTGATACAGCCAGATAATTGGCGAACAAGTGTAACATGGTGAATAACAGAAATATCGTCCACTCGAATCTACAAACATAACGTGCATTCATAGCAATTTAGCTTATTACATTCCCCTCTATACTGGCATATACCGTGTGTCTCATGACGATCTACACATAGGAACGCTGCATACGCTCTTGATCGTGAAATATTAATTTGATCGTTTTAGTTTTTTTTTACAATCTAGACAGCATAATTGTTAATTTTATACTTACTATTTTATTTCCTTTGATATTCTAGTATAATTTTGTAACATATTCAATGTAATAGTACATTTTCAACGAATTTAAACGTCAAATTGACATTTCAATCACAAAAAAAAAAGAACAAAAACAGTCAGATTAATATTTTTATTTTAAAAATCAAATGAGCGCGCAACGTTCCTATGTGTAGATCGTCATGAGACACACACGGTATGTACATACCGGCCCTCCTCGAACACCATCAGTACAAATATACCAAAGATAGACGCCACCAAATTGACAGCGGTCTCTTGTGAGCCGTCCTTGGCGGCCACATCGGCTGAATTACCGCCGACCGCCTGGTGCTGAGTGATGGCGGCTCGGGTGGCCCCACCCGCCACTCCGACAGCTGCCTTCATGCATGTGGTAGCGCATAACAGGGGCAATGCGACGGACATGTAATACGGCAACAGCAGCTCCACCAACATGGCCGCATCATTCAGTATGTCGGCAAACAGACGCCATTTCTTACAGTTACTATCAAACTCAGTACTGCAATACATTACATCATCTAGTGACATGTGAACTTTTGCTACTTCACAATCAACTTACCCTTTCCACCAAGCAAACACAATGCTCCCGAACATGCCGGTGCCATCCTTGAATATCCACGTTATGGCGGCTGCCAGAGCCGTGGCGTCTGGATTACCAACTCCGACACCTTTCAATATAGCTTTCGTCGCGATGGTACCGGTGATTCGACTGGCAAATGCCTGAATTGTATCGTAAAACTGATAACTGAAATAATCATCACTGACACTCTTTGGATATCCCTGCGGCAGGAACACTTCACGGAAGAAATTGTGTAAAAAGTGTCGTTTTTTCACACTCTTATCGAATGCTTCATGTGCACTTAACTTTACTATCGTGTTTTGGTCTGAAAAACAAGACGTTTCAATAATAGTAATGATTAATACTGAGTATTCTGAGTAAACCTAATGGTTTTGCGTAGATATTTATGTTCCCAGTTAGGCCGTATTTTTCTTTTAAACGAAAAACATTATTGACGTTGTTAGTTGACATGATTGTTTTGAAAATTGACAGCTGGATGAGTAGGGAATTTTCTTGTTGATTTATATTTCTCTTGTTGGGGACAATGGAAAAAGACAAGTAGTAACATGTATTATCGAAGTGTTGTCAGATTCTGGTGTAATTTTATGTTTGACATAGTTTGACATTTGTAAACTTTAACCAAGATAGTTGTTGACAAGTAGTTATTAGATTCGGTTAAAAATAAAACCATGGACGAAGTACAGAAATTAGAACATCTCTCATTAGTCTCTAAAGTTTGTACAGAATTAGAGAATCATTTAGGTTTAAATGATAAAGATTTAGGTATGTATTTATTAACTTGCTTTGGTTATATGTTTGTGCTCGAATTATTCCATTTGTTCGTTTTTAGCCGAGTTCATAATTGATTTGTCCGAGAAACACCACACCTACGATGCATTCAAGAAAGTACTGATTGAAAATGGCGCAGAGTTTTCGGATTCATTCATTGCAAACTTGTTACGCATCATACAGCACATGCGACCAAACAAAGGTGGATCAGGCGCGGATGGTAATTCTGGTGCATTTGAGACTGAAAGTGATGCACTGTCTATGAAATTCCCCGGTCTCGCCATCCCCAATGAGCCACAGAAACCACTGGTGGACACCGAACAGGTACCGTAGCCACAACAGTTCTATAATCTGTATATTATTCATTCTCGTAAATAATTCTATACATTATCGTTAATTTTACAGAAACTTGTGGTGAAGAAAGAGGTGAAAACAAACATTAAAAGTGAAAGTAAAGGTGATAAAGTCGTGGACGATGCAATGGCAGAATTAGAAGCACTTGCTCCGTCAAATTTGAAGGAAGAGAAAATTATCGATGAACTACCGAAACGCGAGCGAAGTCGGAGTAAGGAGAAGGGCAAGGATCGTAAAGACAGAGAACGGGACAGAGACAGACAGGCGGACAGGAAGAGAGACAGGAGTAGGGACCGGGATAGACGGGACAGGGACAAGGAGGACAGGAGTCGGGAACGTAGAGGAGACAGACGGGATGGAGACAGAAGTAGAGATAGGTAACGTGAATTATACATACACATACATAATAACATAACATATATATATATATATATATATATATATATATATATATATATATATATATATACCGGGTGTCCCAAGAAATCTGGGACATAGGGAATTAACATGTAAATATAGAAATATTGTGATTACTTTTGAACGATACATTTTAGAGCAAAAGTGTAAATAAAAAAGTTGTTCAGAATTAAAAACTGCATGATACGATGCCATAGTTATATATATATATATATATATATATATATATATATATATATATATATATATATATATATATAACGTTGCATACGCTCTTGATCGTGAAATATTAATTTGATCGTTTTAGTTTTTCACAATCTAGACAGCATAATTGTTAATTTTATAGTTACTATTTTATTTCCTTTGATATTCTAGTATGATTTTGTAACATATTCGATGTAATAGTACATTTTCAACGAATTTAAACGTCAAATTGACATTTCAATTACAAAAAAAAAGAACAAAAACAACCAGATTAATATTTTGATTTAAAAATCAAATGAGCGCGCAACGTTCCTATGTGTAGATCGTCATGAGACACACGGTATATGTTTATATTTAGTATTATCTACTTGTGTGTTAGATACCGTCGAAGATCATCCGACAGACACACCAGGTCCAGACGTTCCAGGGATAGAGAGCGCAGCAGAAGTCGCGATAGACGTGTGAAGCGGGAACGTGAAAGTCCCGAGGTACACGAGGATTTAAAGGAAGATCCTGAGCCGGGCAAGGTAGATTCTACAACTCTGTAGGTAATTATTACTTACTAACCAGCGCATGTGAATGTTTTGTTTTTCCACAGATCTACAATGGCAAGGTGGCCAATATTGTCCCGTTCGGTTGTTTCGTCCAGTTGGAGGGTCTCCGTCGACGTTGGGAGGGTCTGGTGCACATCTCACAGTTACGCGCCGAAGGTCGCGTGACCACCGTGTCGGACGTGGTGAACCGTGGTCAGAAGGTCAAGGTGAAGGTACTCTCTGTCACCGGGCAGAAGGTATCACTGTCGCTGAAGGACGTGTGCCAGGACAGCGGACGGGATCTGAACCCAGCGTCACATGCACACCTCCTCTCTAGTCAGTCAGCAGCCGCGGCAGAATTAGCCGGGCGGAACCCTGACCGACCGACACGGGCCTTGCTGCGGCTGCCTGGTGGCGCAACACCAGCTGATGACGATGACGATGTGTCACGGAAACGTGTACACCGAATCAGCAGCCCGGAACGCTGGGAGATCAAACAAATGATGAGCTCCGGGTGTATTGACAAGAGCGAGCTGCCAGAGTTCGACGACGAGACCGGCTTGCTACCGAAAGAGGAGGATGGCGAGGCGGACATCGAGATCGAACTTGTCGAGGATGAGCCACCGTTCCTGCAAGGCCATGGACGTGCACTGCACGATCTTAGTCCAGTGCGGTAAGGAAGAATCCACCATAATGTGTAGAGTTTTACTTATAACTCGATAAATATGTGTTTTGTAGCATTGTAAAGAACCCCGACGGTTCATTGGCACAAGCTGCAATGATGCAATCAGCACCAACCTCTATAGAGTTTTACTTATAACTATAAATCTGTGTTTGGTTTTGTAGTATTGTAAAGAACCCCGATGGTTCATTAGCACAAGCTGCAATGATGCAATCAGCACCAACCTCTATAGAGTTTTACTTATAATTATAAATCTGTGTTTGGTTTTGTAGCATTGTAAAGAATCCTGACGGTTCATTAGCACAAGCTGCAATGATGCAATCAGCACCAACCTCTATAGAGTTTTACTTATAACTGTAAATCTGTGTTTGGTTTTGTAGCATTGTAAAGAACCCCGACGGTTCATTAGCACAAGCTGCAATGATGCAATCAGCACCAACCTCTATAGAGTTTTACTTATAATTATAAATCTGTGTTTGGTTTTGTAGCATTGTAAAGAACCCCGACGGTTCATTGGCACAAGCTGCAATGATGCAATCAGCACCAACCTCTATAGAGTTTTACTTATAACTATAAATATGTGTGTTGGTTTTGTAGCATTGTAAAGAACCCTGACGGTTCATTGGCACAAGCTGCAATGATGCAATCCGCGTTGGCCAAGGAGCGACGCGAACAGAAGATGTTACAACGTGAACAAGAGATGGACTCTGTACCCACGGGACTCAACAAGAACTGGATCGATCCACTACCGGAAGGTACGCATACACATCACGGTACCTCTAGGTACTGAAGTAATTGTACGTTATGTTACAGCGGACAGCAGGACGCTGGCAGCCAACATGCGTGGCATCGGACTGCAAACACAAGACCTACCCGAATGGAAGAAGCACGTGATCGGTGGCAAGAAGTCATCGTTCGGCAAGAAAACCAATCTGACGATCCTGGAACAACGCCAGTCACTGCCCATCTACAAGTTACGTGACGAGCTGACGAAAGCGGTGACCGACAATCAAATCCTGATCGTTATCGGTGAGACGGGCAGCGGCAAGACTACGCAAATTACACAGTACCTGGCAGAGTTCGGATTCACGGCACGCGGCAAGATTGGCTGCACACAGCCACGTCGTGTGGCGGCCATGTCGGTAGCGAAACGCGTGGCCGAGGAGTTCGGATGTCGGCTGGGCCAGGAAGTCGGTTACACCATACGGTTCGAGGATTGTACCAGTCCAGAGACAATCATCAAGTACAGAATACACAACATTAGTGTGTGGGTCAGTGATACTAATGATTCATGTTCGCACTGTGTAGGTACATGACGGACGGTATGTTGTTACGTGAATGCCTGATGGACCTAGACCTGCGCGGGTACTCGGTGATCATGTTGGACGAGGCCCACGAACGTACCATCCACACGGACGTGCTGTTCGGCCTGTTGAAGCAAGCGGTACAGAAACGACCGGAACTGAAGTTGATTGTCACCTCGGCTACGCTGGATGCTGTCAAGTTCTCACAGTACTTCTTCGAAGCGCCCATCTTCACCATACCGGGCCGCACATTCCCTGTGGAGGTGCTGTACACCAAGGAGCCGGAGACGGACTATCTGGACGCCAGTCTCATCACCGTCATGCAGATTCATCTGCGTGAGCCACCAGGTACGCTAATGTCAATATTGTAATGTGTGTATAACCTAAATGCGTTGGATTGGTTACAGGTGATATACTGTTGTTTCTGACGGGTCAAGAGGAGATTGACACGGCCTGTGAGATTCTCTACGAACGGATGAAGAGTCTCGGCCCTGATGTGCCTGAACTTATCATTCTGCCGGTGTATTCAGCGTTGCCCAGTGAAATGCAAACACGGATATTCGAACCGGCACCGCCCGGTAGCCGTAAAGTTGTCATAGCCACGAACATAGCCGAAACGTCACTCACCATCGATGGTATCTACTACGTTGTGGACCCCGGCTTTGTTAAACAGAAAGTCTACAACTCAAAAACCGGTATGGATTCACTGGTTGTCACACCGATATCACAGGTACGTAACCTTTATTAATAATTAGGGAGACCTGTTAATAATTGTAAATATAAATAAAAATAAATAAATAAATAAATATTGTCGCGGAAGCAATGCAGTACAGTGTTTGAATGTGATGTGATTATGTACAGGCTCAAGCTAAACAGAGAGCTGGCCGGGCCGGTCGAACAGGACCCGGGAAATGTTACCGACTGTACACGGAACGCGCGTACCGGGACGAGATGTTACCGACACCAGTGCCGGAGATCCAGCGGACTAATCTCGCCACCACCGTGCTGCAGTTGAAGACCATGGGCATCAATGATCTGCTGCACTTTGATTTCATGGATGCCCCGCCGGTGGAATCGCTAATAATGGCGCTGGAACAGCTGCATTCGCTGTCAGCCCTGGATGACGAAGGATTACTCACCCGATTGGGCAGAAGAGTAAGTACACTGATAAATAATGCAGTAAGTCTACATTGTAACCTGTGCATGAATGATTGATTATTAGATGGCAGAATTCCCGCTGGAGCCGAACTTATCCAAGATGCTGATCATGTCGGTGGCGCTGCAGTGCTCCGACGAGATTCTGACAGTGGTGAGCATGTTGTCCGTGCAGAATGTGTTCTACCGGCCGAAAGACAAGCAGGCGCTCGCCGATCAGAAGAAGGCCAAGTTCAATCAGCCGGAGGGTGATCATTTGACGCTGCTGGCCGTGTACAACAGCTGGAAGAACAACAAGTTCTCCAACGCCTGGTGCTACGAGAACTTCGTGCAGATACGTACACTGAAACGGGCGCAAGATGTTCGCAAACAGCTGTTGGGCATCATGGATAGGTGCGTATAGCAACACAAATACTTGTAGCTAACTACTCTGGATGTGTAACATGCATGTGTGGCTCATTTCAGGCACAAGCTGGATGTGGTGTCTGCCGAGAAGAACACGGTGCGCGTACAGAAAGCCGTGTGCTCTGGGTTCTTCCGTAACGCGGCCAAGAAGGACCCACAGGAAGGGTATCGCACGCTGGTAGACAGCCAGGTGGTGTATATACATCCGTCGAGTGCGCTGTTCAATCGACAGCCGGAATGGTGAGTGAATAAACACAGAACACATGTCGCAACGAAACAGATATATTTAGCGTACATACATACATACATACATTGAGAGAAGTTAAGTTAGGTTAGATTAGGTTATTTCCTGATTTCACGTACAAAGTCAATGATAAACAGAATACCCGCTATGAACGCGGTGAGCGGTACAAAGATCGAACTGATACCGCGATTGATACCGTATCTGTCCAGATTCATCGAGGACAGTATACCGACGATGATGTTCAGGATGCCGTAGGTCATTGTGAATATCAGTTCGCCGAGGTGATTGTCCTTGTCCTCCAAGTAACTGATCAGTAACGCTAGTGCGACGAGACAGCCGCCCGCCAGAGCGATAGTGAACAGCACCAGCTGAGAGTATGTCACGTAGATCCATTCAGAGGTCAACGCTGATATGCCAATAGCACCCAGCAAGCAGAATATCTAATTAGACAAATAGACACATCACAGATATGGTTGTTTACGTAATTACCTTGACATTTACCGCTTCAAATAATTTCAACAAGCCCTTCGCTTCCTTTAAACTGTCTGCAATGCCATTACCCATTTTGATAAGCGATGTAATTTTAGTAAAACAATTTGTTGACAGTTTAATAATAATTCTTATGTTTCATAAAACATCCGTAGCACACTAAGACTAATATGTTTGATTCGCACAGGGTGATCTATCATGAATTAGTACAGACTACTAAAGAATACATGCGTGAAGTGACAACGATTGACCCGAAATGGCTGGTGGAATTTGCTCCTGCCTTCTTCAAGTTCTCCGATCCGACTAAGCTGAGCAAGTTCAAGAAGAACCAACGCCTCGAACCGTTGTACAACAAATACGAAGAGCCGAATGCGTGGAGGATATCCCGGGTGCGCAGAAGACGGAATTAGACGGTCCACACACGCCCGTATATATATTTATCATTCCTTCATAATGTTGTACATATATTGAGCAGAAACAAATAAACGAATCGTGGTTTTATTGAAATACTTTATTAAATTACTTTGATATAACAATAGTTTGAACATTTATTTACATCCATTCGCACATGCATACATGTCAAGTATAAGATTCATCCCGTGCTGTGGGTTATTGTTCTTCCGCCTCTGGGCTTTCCTTCTTTTCTTTCTGCTTCTTCACCAGCTCCACCAGATACTTGTAGCGTAGCATACACTCTTCCTGTAACACATAACAGTCTTAAGTAGTATCTGTCATTACTAACATACTCCGTAGACTTTGGTTTACTTTCGTCTTGTCCGGTACACACTTGGCGATCTTCTCCCAACGGTCGGCCGGCCCCTTGGGATACCTGGCCAGCGCCGCTTCCAGTGCCTTCTGCTGTACCTGGCCCCAGCTCGTGTCCACCACGCTCTTACTGGACACACCACCACCCGGCGTCTCCTCTTCAGCACCACTACCCAGCTTACCACCGCGAGTCTTCTGTTTCTTGGGCACCTGGAGCTCTTCTTCCGCAGACTTGGACTCGTCCGTCTGGCCCGGCAGGCGGTAACAGTTGTCCTTGAGCTTAGCCGCCATGTACGTCACTTCTGACACGGTTCTGTGCATGATTGTAGAACGATTATCAGTGCTGACGGGTATACAATATTGATTTTACCTGTTCATTGCATCACCGATACGTTCCCAACGTTCGGTGGTGCCACCCGGGTACCGCTTCACCAGCTGGATCAGCTCGGCGAGATCATCGTCTGTCCACAGGCCGCCAGATACCGCGGTTGTTGGCGGTGGCCTGGCTTTGTCCTCGGTGGTATGGTTCCGTGTTTGCGGTGGCAGTTCACTATCGGACCGTTCTGTTGGCACAAAACCCACCTTTCTACGTTTCACTGTACGTATCCTCTCCGCCGGCTCCTCATCGGATGAATATTCTTCTTGTTCTAGTTTCCTACAAGCACAATTGTGGTTGACATATATATGTGTGGTTATAAATGACGTGCAATACTTACAACTGTTCCTGACGTTCATTATACAACTGTCTCATGTAACATACGGCGGCCGGTATACCGGTGATGGAAGCCCAAATCAGTCTTGGTATTTGTATGGGTAATGTGTTCATGAATGACGGTTTTGGTATGTCAAACTTTTCAATGATATCCGCAGACACTTGTCCTTTCTTTTTCTGTTGTTTCTTCATTTTGGCACCATACACTTGCTCCTACAGACACATTATATATCACATAACTGTGTAAATACATATATAATGGGATTGTCATTAGTTACGGCTGTATATTTCTTCTCGATATAAGCTGCCCACGATACGAAATACTGGCCAATGGTCAGTACAATGAACAGAGTAAGTAACGTTTCAGCCAGACCCATTTTCCGTACGTGTCGGTAGTAATACACGGCCGACTTCCAGTTTGGCAGTCCATTTTTAAGTACTTCATTGTAGTGTTCACGTTTACCGGGATCTTTCAACACATCGTATATCGACACTATGTTCCTGAACTGTACTTCGGCGTCTGGTGCATCATTCTTGTCCGGATGTAACACCAACGAAAGACTGCGGAATGCTTTTTTAATAGCAGGCAATTCCGCATCCTACAATTCAATGATAATTGTGAATGATTTAATACAAAAACACACAGTTTTCCATCTATTAACCTGACTTATGTTGAATACTGTATAGAAATTCTGATTGATTTCTTCAACTAAATCGAATATTTCCAATTGATCCGAGTCCCAAGCAACTGCTGGTGCTATAAGCGTCACGCAGGCCAGCAAATACACCGTACATTTTAAATAATTACACATGAAAAATTAAATATAAAACAACTTTGAACGATGTCAATTAAAGTGCACAGTTGTCAAAATGATCTGTCAAACTGGCTAGTAACTTTTCATTTCAATTATTTTATCACTTTGTTGTCGCCCTAGTGACCAACCAACTTCACTCATTTCACTGCAAACTGCTTCGCTAGCTGCAGAATTAGTCGATTATTCGCATTTGTATCAGGATCACACGATACCGAGAAGGTAAACTGCTCCTGATTATAGAAAGAGAACAACATCTCTGTCATACACATTGCTTTTATGGGAATAAGAAACGAGCCAATCAGAAACCTTAGCTACGGTACTCGTTTTTAATTGGTTGAAACTATTACGCCATAAGACCAATGTGTTAGAGAGAGATGAATTGATGTATTCTCAGTCTTACACATTACTTTTATAGGAATAACCATTGGGCATATGAGAAACGCCAGCTGCTGCGTTTGCTTCTGATTGGTTAAAACTGTAACTCCATAAGACCAATGTGTTAAAGTGAGATAAATATATCTATTCATCTTATTCTATTTACCAGGTATATATAACCCTTTCACTTACATGTAATCCTAATACAAAGTGGAAAAAATCATACATTTTGCAGTCAATGTTGCATTTCATCGCTTTGTCGATAGATGACAACACATATATCATCTCAGTCTCTCTCTAAAGTTTGTAAGATTGTTATAAACTTGTTCTTATTGTCTTGTATATTCTAATATGGTGTAAATATTTTGTAGCATCCTTACGTTAATCGAATTAACTTTTTACATCCATATTTTCCATCCATTTAATTTGAAATTTGCGCTCAAAACATTGCTAATGTCATCTTGCGGCAAAATGCTGAACTATTTTATAGACAATAATTATTAAAATTGATTATATTCCTCCTAGTTTCTATTAATTTAATTACCTCATTTTACGCAAAATAATATATAAAAAATACAATTTCATTATAAATTTCATTTAAATTACAGGTTATATAATTCGTCAAAAGGGACAGTTCAATGTCAGAAAATGAATAACATGTGTGAAAATGTTTTACACAAATATGAACAATAATATTCTCCCAGTATTAGTGACATTGATATGCTTTTAATATGCAAATATATTAATTAAATTAAATGTAAATTGTGGTTATCATGCATGAAGATAAATGTTGCAAAGGTGTGTTTTTTGACGTATAGATACAAAGGTCAATCTACTGATGTAATATTTTGTTATTTTAGTGTTCACTTCCGTCAAGATAGGTATAAAATACGATCGTACTAATTATCAGTGTTATTAATTACTCGCAAAGTACACACATAAACATATCATTTCTGTAAGTACATATTTAACTGTAAAATTATAATTCAATACTGTATGAATTGTGACAGTAAGTAAATGTTTTCTTTAGGTAAATAGACACACATGAATATGGCACTAGCACGATACGGAATACAGTTTTTGACGAAGAAAGGGCTACAATTGTCACCTGTCAGTAAAAACATCCATGTGGCCAGTGTGAGTTGTCAGACGGAAAGAAAGTATGAAGAGATCAAAGTGCCTGTCCCGTGGGGCCATGTAGAGGGTAAATGGTGGGGCCCACAGGACAAGAGACCTATATTATGTATACATGGTTGGCAGGTATGTTGCTAAATACACTTGTGCTGTGTGTGATTATCATCATCTGACATTTGTAATTAGGAGAGTTGTGGTAGCTTTGATCCCATCATGCAACTGTTACCGGCAGATGTCGGTTTCTTGGCTATTGACATGCCGGGCCACGGCTACTCGTCCCGTTACCCGCAGGGTATGTTCTACCACGGCATCGACTCGCAGATCTTACTGCGACGTCTACAGAGATACTTCGGTTGGTCAAAGTTATCGTTCATGTCACACTCGATGGGTGCGGCATTGTCATTCTTGTACGCCAGTCTCTATCCGGACGATGTGGATTTGCTCATTCAGATGGATATATTGAAACCATTCAGCAACAGGCCCGGCTCGGCTATAGAGTCTACAGTGAAGAACATCGAACGATTCTTGCAGTACGATCAGTTGAACGAGGCGAGCACACAACCGCCTGGTTACACGTACGAGGAACTCGTGGAGAAGATGATCGCGGGTACACGTAACTCACTGACACCACGCAACGCCAAGTACGTGTTGAATCGTATCGTATGTCAGTCGGACACGGACCCTGCCAAGTACTATTTCAGCAGAGACAGCCGCCTGAAGATGGGCAGTCTTGTCGGTTTTCAGCACGGCGATCTGCTAGAGTTCGCCAAACGCGTCAAGTGTCCGATGTTGTTGATCAAGGCCACTAACAGTCCGTACTTTGAGGACAAACAGAACTTTGACGATGTAGTGCAAGTGTTGGAAACGCGTAACAACTGTTTTCAACTAGTCAGTGTCTCGGGCACACATCATGTGCACATTAACCATCCAGAACGGGTGGCGCCACTTGTCCTAGACTTCTTAAACAAGTACTACGCAAGCACGGACCGCACTGCGCCAAGTCTCAATCGAGACATTGTGCTACATAGACAATAAACCGTAGAATTATTACGTTACCTAGCTAATTATACTAGAACAAAGTACATATAGCATGTGCCAGAACAATACTATTTTTTTTTTGTTAAATATTAATTTTTTAATGTAAACATTTGTGTTCTTATTTATTAATAAATATATTTAAAAAATGTTTATATTTTGTTGATTTCTAGTTAGTTTTGCAACAGCTGATTGGTGTAGTTCAAAACTTTCATGTTGGCAATCTTGAGAGGCTAATTGTATAACCTCAATGTGTTGTTGTTATTTCGTAGTAAAACGTTTATAAATAATATTGTGTTTTCTGTTATTTATGACAAAAAGGGCATCTTCAACCGTAAACGATGACTAAATCGGATCAACCTGTAGTGGAAATCATATTTGTAAGTACTTGCAATGCACCCGGGTTCCCTTGTATTGTTGCAGAATGAATTTTATTTAAAAGTATATTTATTTTAGACAGATGAAGATTTACCGTACGAAGAAGAGATTCTTCGTAATCCATATTCCGTTAAACATTGGCTACGCTATATAGATCACAAGAAAAATTCTCCGAAGAATGCGGTTAATATTATTTATGAACGTGCATTGAAAGAATTGCCCGGATCGTACAAGTTATGGTACAACTATTTGAAAACCAGAAGACGTCAGATAAAAGGCCGGTGTATTACAGATCCCGGCTACGAGGAGGTACAGTGTAGTGTTGTACATAGTTATTCAAACATGTGATCCATGTTGTTGTAGGTAAATAATGCATTTGAACGCGCGCTGGTGTTTATGCACAAGATGCCACGTATTTGGATGGACTACTGTCGGTTGCTGACAGATCAGTGCTTCATTACCCGGACTAGGCAAGTGTTTGACCGCGCGCTACGATCATTGCCCATCACCCAGCATCACCGGATATGGCCGCTGTATCTGGCCTTTGTTCAACGGCACGATATACATGAAACTGCTGTCCGCGTGTTTCGTCGCTATTTGAAACTGTTCCCGGAGAACGCAGAAGAGTACATTGAGTATCTAGTGTCCATTAAGTACGTATACATACATAACAATGTTCAGTCTACAAAACCCTGCTACAGAAATTTAAATGAAAGAAGTCCCATGAAGGTTATCTGTATCATATACGAATTAACGTATAGTTATATATCTATCTCTCTCATTTCAATTGTCAAACAGCACGCGCGACAAGGATGGATATAACGCGTTTGTCTTTAGAATGTCCGAACAATACTACGACAAGCAAAACAAAATGAGGCTCGTTGTACTCGATACTATTGCAATAACGTACGTTGATTTCTTATTCCCTACACTACTAGCTGTCGCATAGGCGTGTAACGTCATTTTGCTGCATTTTCTGTCAATTTGTCTTATTTACCACTAATTAACACCAGTATTATGCACTAACACAAACACAGTTATAATAAATCACTTTTATTGCAACCACTGATATTATATCATTATCTAAATCGTCGTTGTAATTCAAAATGTGAGACACAAATGATGAACGTAATGAACTGTCAAAACATCGTATTTCTGTTGTTACCGGTGCTAAGCCGACTATTCACCGAAAACCTTATATCTGGTATATACTAATGCATGCATTGTTCTTCTTTTGTTTATATCTCCCCGTCATCTGCGCACCCCTCACCATCGGAAATTACAGTACCTTATATGACCCATTAAAAATTAGATAAACGACGCTACTGAATATGAGAAAATGGGCGTGGTTAAAATCTAAACTCGTACTGTCCTTCAAGGGACTTCTTTCATTTAAACTACTGCATGGTTCTATTTGCTTATGTTCCATAGCCGACTAGACGAGGCTGCGCTAGTGTTGGCTAACATTGTCAACAACGAACACTTCGTGTCACAGCACGGCAAGTCCAATCATCAACTGTGGAACGAGCTATGTGAACTGATCTCCACCAATCCGGACAAAGTACGTTCGTTGAACGTGGACGCCATTATCAGAGGCGGCCTACGGCGGTACACGGATCAGCTGGGACATCTGTGGAACTCGCTGGCTGACTATTATGTCCGCAGCGGGCTGTTTGAACGAGCGCGTGACATTTATGAAGAAGCGATACAAACCGTGACGACTGTACGAGATTTTACACAGGTATTGTATGACATCAAACACACAACTGAAATTGTTTATACAATGTGTATTATTTGCAGGTATTCGATGCGTACGCACAGTTCGAAGAGCTCAGCTTGAGCCGTCGCATGGAGGAGGTGTCCAAGATGGTGAAACCATCCGAAGACGATGATATCGACTTGGATCTACGCCTGGCCCGGTTCGAATACTTGATGGAGCGGCGCTTGTTGTTGTTGAACAGTGTCCTGCTACGTCAGAATCCGCACAACGTACACGAATGGCACAAGCGTGTGCAACTGCACGAGGGCAAACCGTTCGAGATCATCGACACGTACACGGAAGCCGTGCAGACGGTGAACCCCAAGTTGGCGGTCGGAAAACTGCATACGTTGTGGATTGAGTTCGCCAAGTTCTACGAGAAGAACGGCCAACTAGCAGACGGACGGCTGGTGTTCGAGAAAGCTACCAATGTACCGTTTGCCAAGGTGGATGAGCTGGCAGCCGTGTGGTGCGAGTGGTGTGAGATGGAAATCCGCGCTGAACAGTACGAGCGGGCGTTGAAGTTGATGCATCGTGCGACCGCGCCACCAGCACGGAAAGTCGCGTACCACGACGAGAGCGAGGCGGTACAGATGCGAGTGTACAAGTCGCTGAAGATATGGTCCATGTACGCGGACCTCGAGGAGAGTTTCGGTACGTTCAAGTCGTGCAAGGCGGTGTATGATCGCATCATTGACTTGAAGATTGCGACGCCGCAGATCATAATCAACTACGGTATGTTTCTGGAGGAACACAACTACTTCGAGGAGGCGTTTCGAGCGTACGAGAAAGGCATATCACTGTTTAAGTGGCCGAACATCTATGATATATGGAACACGTACCTGACGAAGTTCCTCAAACGATACGGTGGTTCGAAACTGGAACGGGCGAGAGATTTGTTCGAACAGTGTCTGGAGAACTGTCCGGAGAAGTTTGCCAAGAGTCTGTACCTGCTGTACGCCAAGTTGGAAGAGCAACACGGCATGGCCCGGCACGCGATGAGCGTGTACGACCGGGCAACTAGGGCCGTGCTATCGGAGGAACAGTTCGAAGTATTCAACATTTACATCAAGAAAGCAGCGGAGATTTACGGTGTCCCACGGACCAGACAGATCTATGAACAGGTAATGCACGAGTGTAGCATATAAATGCACGATTATACAATAATATATTACCATGTGCAGGCTATTGAAGCACTGAATGAAGAGAACAGTCGTGAGATGTGCTTACGGTTCGCCGAAATGGAGACGAAACTGGGCGAGATTGATCGGGCGCGTGCCATCTACGCACACTGCAGTCAGATGTGTGATCCGCGTGTTACTAACGAGTTCTGGCACACGTGGAAGGAGTTCGAGGTGCGGCACGGTAACGAGGATACGATGCGTGAGATGCTACGGATCAAGCGCAGTGTACAAGCGATGTACAACACCCAGGTGAACATGATGTCGGCAGAAATGCTCTCGTCCGCGAACAGTGGCGCCGGCACGGTGGCTGACCTGGCACCAGGCCTCAAGGACGGGATGCGTATGCTGGAAGCGAAGGCAGCCGAGATGGCGGGCACAACAGTGTCTAAAGGTACGTCTACATACAGAGCATTTTTATCGGAAATGTGGACATTAATAGCAATCAATGCGAATAACCTATATCCCTACACCTGTACCAAATTTCAGAGCTCTAAAATGTATAATACAGAAGTAATCGCAACTTTTTCAATTTTACATGTTCATTCCCTATGTCCCCCAGATTTCTTGGGACACCCGGTATACCGGGTGTCTCACGACGATCTACACATAGGAACGTTGCGCGCTCATTTGATTTTTAAATCAAAATATTAATCTGGTTGTTTTTGTTGTTTTTTTTTGCAATTGAAATGTCAATTTGACGTTTAAATTCGTTGAAAATGTACTATTACATCGAATATGTTACAAAATTGTGCTAGAATATCAAAGGAAAAAAAATAATAAGTATAAAATTAACAATTATACTGTCTAAATTGTAAAAAAAAACTAAAACGATCAAATTAATATTTCACGATCAAGAGCGTATGCAACGTTCCTAGGTGTAGATCGTCATGAGACACACGGTATACAGCTGTATAATGTTCCACATTCACATGTGCTAATTGTTACAGGTAACATCATGTTTGTACGAGGCGAAACACAAGGACAGACGCATGAAAACGACAAGCAACAGAAGGTGGTGAATCCAGAGAAAATAGACATAGATGACGAGGAGGACGACGAGGATGAGGATGGAGATGAAGAAACAGAAGTAGAGTTGCCCATAGAACAGAAAGATATACCATCAGAAGTGTTTGGAAGTTTGAAGAAAACCAACGACCAACCAACAGAAGAAGACGAAGAAGATAATAAATAACTATGTACTGAGATGAATGTTGAAATAAATGATTTTCCCATAATTAACAATAAAATATTTAATTTCCATGCAAAATACATAATGTAATATTTGTATTTGATAAGAATGCGTTGGAGACGGTGTGAGTGAAGAAATTAAGTCTGTTCGCTGGATGCGGATCCACACAGCAACTGATCAGTACACACGGAATGTGCCGGAGTTTATGCCGTGTAACTAGGCGACGGTGGTGTCCTGGGATAGTAAACAAACAGTGACAACTGGAAGCCACACAAGATACAGCCGAGAAAATTAGGCACCTGTAATTATAACATCCGTCATTATCAGGAACATGTATAGAGATATGTATGATTGTAAACTAACCTGTACAAACTTATCATTGATAATCACACCGTACAAGAACCATAACAGTGAGACAATGAATGTACTTAGTATGATGGGGAATGGTAAACTCTCGGCACTCTTCACTTTCATGACATGCATCAGACTGGCTAAGGGCGCAGCGAAGAACATAATTGTCACCAGACAACATAGCACACCCATATGCGCCTTCGCCTGTTCCATATCCACCTCGTACTGTGAATAGATGATTGCACACACGAGAATCAACAGTATCATGGCAAACTGTCGCATGATAGTCGACTAGGAACACACATAGATAAGTATGTTGCACTATTCATCACTGAATAATATAAAATACTTACTTTTTTAATACTGTACGCGTAGAACGTGACTACGTATGCTAAATGCAGAGTTGAACCTATAGTATTTACTAAAATAATCGAGTTTTCGTGGATTAAAAACCCATACCGTAACCATAAACTACATGATAGAAATCCGCAGACAAACGGAAAGCCTGAAGTGTCACCTGTGCTGCCCTTCTGCACATATTTCTGGCATATTAACCTGGAAAGAGGTCACACACAATGTGAACATGGTGCTGCGATACGTGGATGAAAATTACACAATCTCTTACGTGCCGCTCAAGAACTGTAATATTGTTGATACACTTGCAGTAATCGCTATAAAACTTTTCCACTCTTCTAAGTACATGTTAATACATTACTATCAATCACCGACACTGGTTGAAAAACGCACAAAGATATCGTTCAATAAATTACGTGTGATATACCTATTTAACCTTACATTTGTTTTGTTGATAAGTTTTGACAGCCCGCAACGACAATCTACTGATGTGGAAAAAAATGTCTCAGTTTTGCGGAAACAAAATCCCCTAGCTGATTTAACAAATGTTTCTATGGTTTTAGAACTAAATATTTATCTTTCAAAATGTCAAAATATCGTAGTAAATATAAACTAACATTTTTAATTTATTAATTCAGGTCAACTTTTAATTGACAAATTCAAATAAACAGAATCGATTTATTGCAGAGATTTTTAACGACTTCGGGTTGGCAATCACCTCTTGAGAAGTGTCAAACTGGTCAATTTGGAGGTGCATTGTCTGTCGTCTTAAAAATGGCTAGTGCTAGGTTCTCTGAAGACGAATTGGGCCGCAGATGGGACAGATGTATGACCGATGGTGTACTTAAACTAGGTAAGCTATTGTAATATACGTTTTAAGTAAAGAATTTGCTCAATTTTGTGAATTTTGATATGGGTGTCGGCCATGTTACATGTTATGTCATCGATCTAACCTAATAGTATAACTAAAATATCAGTGATTAAATTATAATTAAAACTATTGTTCATTAACTACTATTTACTAGGCAGTGCATATTTGAATAGTATGATGTTAGCCATGTACATCAGTGTTGGTTCATTCTGATTGATATGTAGTGTTGATTAACATAATTTTCTGTAATGTTGTGTGTGATAATTGTTTATTTACAGGTGGTGGTGCGCTCGTCGGAACAGTACTGTCACTTTTGTTCTTCAAGAGACGAAAGTGGCCGATCATTATGGGCTCTGGTTTCGGTATTGGAATGGCATATAAGAACTGTGAGAACCAATTAAACGAAACGGTAGGGTGCAAGCGAAAAGCCTAGTAGTGTACACGGTCCAGTTACAAACTCACATACATCCAGACTAGTAATATATACGTCTCACTATGATTCACAGCGCAAAATTTTCATATGATGTGTATGTAATGTTTTAGTTGTTATATTGTCGTCTTGTTTACGCTAACGTTATCAAATAAAATATTGTAAATACAACTACTCGCATTGATTTATGTACTTCTCGAACCCGCACATGTGATGTGACAATTAAAGTAAACATTCGTTGTTCAACTGCGTATGTTTATTTGATATTTTTGGTGTAATTCATTGGTCTTTGTTCGGTATACATATTGTTGTTGACAGATACATACTGATTGACCTCCGTCGTCACTTACATATACAAGCAAAGCTCTTCGGTTCTTCCTATGTACTTAGAATAACATCATTTATTATATATTTACACACTACGGGTTGCCCCACAGTGAAATCAAATTAGATCATCGTTACAAAACTCACTAAAGAATCAATCATAACCTAACTATATGTATATGGTGAATATTTCATCTGATTAAAAAGCTATATAACTAGTCATAAATAATAACTATATATATATGTATGTTCATTATCACAATTATACAAATCCATAGTGTGCGAAACAATTAGGCAACGTAACCAACTTAAATAATCCTTGTGAACAATCATATAAATACTGTTGTGTGCTCTGATAATTTCATGATGTGTGTATGCATATATAGTTGTTGTGGAAATAATAAGTTAGCGTGATGTGATACTCCATAATATGATCTGGACGCAGAATATTTCTAGAAAGGCCATTAATCTTATACGAAATGATAACACAGATACTGTTATCACTATACAACAACAGCGCCCGCCTCTGCTCGCGATTCGGGCAGTTGTGGACAGTCCTTCCACAGTTTCCGTAGCGGGTCGTAACATTCCACA
The DNA here is from genome assembly GCA_963422195.1 of Carabus problematicus. Lineage (NCBI taxonomy): Eukaryota > Metazoa > Arthropoda > Insecta > Coleoptera > Carabidae > Carabus > Carabus problematicus. The sequence goes on from OY728578.1 coordinate 19,777,656, forward strand.
CTGCTGAGTGTGTACTGTGCTCGGTAGAAGTTCACATCGTGCGTCTGGTCACCACCGATCACGTACAGCAGGCCGTCAGCTGCTGCTACAGCGGGACATCCCCGTGCTAACGACATACTAACCACCGGGAACCACTTGTTCTAATCAACAACAACAGTGGTAGCCATTAGTATTGTTCAATAGAGTTGACAGAGATACATAGAACAGCAACCAGTTACAGAAATTTAAATGAAAGAAGTCCCATGAAGGTTATCTGTATCATATACGAATTAACGTATAGTTATATATCTATCTCTCTCTCATTTTAATTGTCAAACAGCACGCGCGACAAGGATGGATATTACGCGTTTGTCTTTAGAATGTCCGAACAATACTACGACAAGCAAAACAAAATGAGGCTCGTTGTACTCGAGATACTATTGCAATAACGTACGTTGATTTCTTATTCCCTACACTACTAGCTGTCGCATAGGCGTATAACGTCATTTTGCTGCATTTTCTGTCAATTTGTCTTATTTACCACTAATTAACACCAGTATTATGCACTAACACAAACACAGTTATAATAAATCACTTTTATTGCAACCACTGATATTATATCATTATCTAAATCGTTGTTGTAATTCAAAATGTGAGACACAAATGATTTACGTAATGAACTGTCAAAACATCGTATTTCTGTTGTTACCGGTGCTAAGCCGACTATTCACCGAAAACCTTATATCTGGTATATACTAATGCATGCATTGTTCTTCTTTTGTTTATATCTCCCCCGTCATCTGCAAATCCCTCACCATCGGAAATTACAGTATCTTGTATGCCCCATTAAAAATTAGATGAACGACGCTACTGAATATGAGAAAATGGGCGTGGTTAAAATCTAAACGCGTACTGTCCTTCAATGACCTTCAAGGGACTTCTTTCATTTAAACTACTGTATGTGCATATTGACTTACTTGTTGGAAGTTGTACCGCTCCACGGAGCTGAGCACTTCGTTATGCCGATTTGTACCGCCCACCACGTACAGATCGTCGTACAGCACCGCTACTCCCATCTGTGAGCGGGCCACGGACATCGGTGGCAGCGTGCACCACTCGCTGGTCACCGGGTCATAGCTGACCAGGTCGGCGAGGTGCCGTTGGTTCTGTGAGCATCCGCCCACCATATAGATCAGACCTACACAAATCGCACATTACACGTGTAGAGAACTAGCAGCAGTGGTGGTTAGTACCAGTGTCTACCTTCATAGCTGACCACGCCCATACTGAACCGCGCCTCCGGCATACTCCCCTCCAGCCGCCACTCGTCCAAGGCGGGGTCGTACTTCTCTATCATGTCGCCAATGTCCTCACCGACCCAGCCACCCATAGCATACAGGTAGCCGTCCAATGCGCAGAGCCCGAACTCACATCTACAAGAGCACATGTCAAACTACAGTCTGTTTTGTAACTTATCAGGTTATTCGGCGATCAGCAATAAACTAGGCTAGAATTAAACATTAAATGTCTGTGTTTGTTGCCATGGTACCTTGGTATGATCATGCTGGCTATCTCGGACCACTTGTCTTCTAGTGGCTCGTAGCATTCGCCGTTGGCGAGGATCTTACTCTCTTGTTCACCGCCCACCACATAGATACAGCCGTTCAGTGACGCTACGCCGGGGAGGATACGGCTAATACCCATCGGTGATGCCTTGCACCATTCCCTAGACACATACGCATGTGTAAACAGACACAGTCACCGCCGAGGACACTGCAGGTTACCTGCGGAACGTGTCGAAACGTTCTACAGACGTGAAACTACTCTCCGAGCCTCGGTGCCAGCCGCTTGTGGGCTCGCGCTTCGAACCGCCGATCACGAAGATGTTCTTCTTGGCACACTTCCTAGGCTGCACGTACAACGGTACCAGCGAGCCTTTCTTTGATGCCAGATCATTGTGTACAGATCTACAAGCGGCCACAGATGGAAACATAACGCTTTTTATCTTTTATATTTTCAGTTCCGAAGTTCATCGTCAATATTATTAAAAACAAGTAATATGTCCGTATTATGAACTCGTCAATTTTAGTTAAGATCACGACGCGTTTCGAACTCTCGTTCATTATCAGGTGATCACTTGATAATGAACGAGAAGGTCGTGCTATGGCCTTACCTGAGTGCTACTTTCAACGAGCCATCTCCACACTCCATGATGGCCTTCTCCAGTAGACACAGCGAGACCAGCGGTAGTCGTATATGCTTCAGGATCTCGAACACATATCTCCGACGTTGCACAATGTCGTGCGTAATCCACCGAATGGCGGCCTGGAACACCTGGAACTCCGAGTCCACCCGCAACTCCTCCGACGTCAGGAACTTGGTCAACTGATCCTTGGGCAGCTCGTATATCTCGTCCTCACAGCAGATTTTCGGGAAGTGCGTGTGAATGTACTCTACAGCTTTTGTGGCCAGCTCCTCACAGTTATGTCCGTCAGCAAACCTAGTATAACAACCATACACACTGTTCATTACGACTTATAAAGTCCGCTAAATGTGTGTGACAGTTGCCGGCAAGTGACAAGGCAGTTGCGCACAAAGTTCATAGTGTTTTTACGGGCTTGAATAGTGCTATAGTGTAAGTATATGACAGATGATGTTTGTACCTGTATATGCCGATTGCATTACTCGGATGTAACTCTTTCTTCAAGTACTGCGTACAGCCGTGTACCACTTCATTTAGTTCCAGCATGTCGGCGGCTACAATGAGTTCCTGCACGTTGTTCTGGTCGATGTTGATCTCGCCGGAGTAGATGAACTCCATCAGCTGATCGAGGACGTGTGGATTGATGCAGTGCAGCTCCACGGAGCGTTGGTCTTGTTCAGCCAATCCACCAGTGAACATGGCATGGAAGTATGGACTACTTGCTGCTAATATAGCTCTATGTGCCTACAGAGATACAAGTGTACAAAGTTGATCCTACTACATATTAGACATTACTGTGCTGGGCAGTCACTTACTTTGATAACTGTACCACCAGCAATGATATCGACATCACAGAACCGGGTATTACGACGCAGCGAATTCAGGTTATTCAGAACTTTCGGTGCGTATTTACAGCAGGTGAAATGTGTTTTATCATTGGATGTGGCCAGGTTGACTACGTAATGGTTATCGTCGTGTACGAGTTGTGTAGGCACATTGCTAATGTGCCTACTGGAACTCTTCAGTGGAGGCATAATTATATCCATTAAGAATCTCATTAAAACACTTGTTATTAACAACCGACAACGCCTTAGAAATCTAAACACACGTTAACCACAACAGACAGAGCCTAGCGCACGCTTACACAGCTGTTAAATTACATTGCCATCATCCATGATGACAACTACAACCCTTATATTGTTATAAATCTATTCAACAATGAATTAACACTGTAAATAAATAACCATTTTCATATAACATATGTAGGATACGTCGGTGAAATGTCAAAACTGTCAAACACTAAGTTTGTGCTGCTGCTCACTTCACTCTTATATCCTGTTGCCAAAATTTAAATTTAAATTTCAAATTGATATTTCTATAAAATCCTATATAAAATATTAATACAATTTGTTTATATAGTATATTAATGTTAAATATATTATATACTATATTCTACGGACTATAAGACGCACTTTTTACTTTCTTATAAATAGTATAAGAAAAGTGTACGAATCGTGAAAAATTTAAATTGAGAGATTTTGAAGGAAATACACGTTTTGAGGTCGCCTGAATACGATTTGACTATTTTCCCAAATGACGTCTGTGTGTATGTATGTATGTATGTATGTATGGATGCATGTATGTATGTATGGATGTCTGGCCGTATGTTCATTATCTCAAAAACGAATAAAGCTAGAGTAATGAAACTTCATATTCAAAAGTTTTTGGGATTGGCGAAGAGCTGATTAGACTTTGGGTATAATTACTAATTAGAAAACCGGAAGAAGAAGTTTACTGAACACAGAAATTGTAAATTTCAAATTAATTTAAAAACGATACGTAAAAATTTTTCTAATAAAACTTGTAGTGAATATTATTATGAAGAAAACATGGTCTATACATTTTTTGTCTATCTTTATCCAATTTTAAGTAAAATGTATTTATATATTGGCATGCATTTAATATATCATATATGCTATGAAAACAAAACGAAGACAAAATATTTACAGAAATACGCATTTGAAACGTCAAATATGTGCCAATTTAAATTGAGTATAATAAAGTAGTGTGGTGACCACACCAGATTTTTTCTGCAAAAAATTGCCTCCAAAATTCAGGTGCGTCTTATACTCGAAATTAATATAAAAAAAGGATTTTAAAGGTCAGTTCGGTTTTTATAAACTAAGAATTTATTTAGTCTAGCCGAGCAATCTAATAATAAAAACGTTATTTAAAAAAAAAAATGCTTAAAAAATAAGCCCATATTAATACAGTACTCTACCAACCAGTTTCGAATTAAGGCAAAACTTTAAATGTTAATAAACAAGAAATAAGCTTTAATTAAATTTCGTTACAGGTTATTTTGAAGGTAAACCTGAAGATATTTATAAATAGGTATGTAATATAATTTGTTTGAAATAACATAACATGTACACGATTATATTGTATGAAATATTTTATTTGTGATTTATAGGTTATACAAATATTGTTTTTCTATAAATACACATTTATAACACGTTTGTGACATTAGGAGTAAATAATTTTTGAACAGATTCAGTACGTATATAAGTGCTGCCGAACTGTGAAACACACAGCTAGATAGCAGAATGAGTTGAGTTATCCACAATGTGATGTAGATGTGGTGCGAGTTACAGGGAAGTACATATTCAGTGAGATTGATTTACGCCATGCCTATACTGTCAACTAGTAATTGTACTTTGGCAATGTACGCCTCCTTGGCGGCCTCCTGCGCCGTGTCCTTCTTAGCGTTCCATGCGTCCCACTTGGCTTTACCCTTCAGGTCCAGCAAACCAGGTCGGGCTGTAAAGTCATCGTTACCATAACCTCATTCATATCAGAACACTTTAACTTACATGTATTACAATCTCCTACGCTGCCTTGCTTGAACAGAGCATAGATTTCTAACAAATCATCGTTGGCCGGCGATGTCTTCAGCTTCTTAACATCTTCAGCTGCCTTATTGAAACGCTACCACGCAAACAAAACCAAATAAAACACAAATCATTCGTCATAAAATGTATAGCTAAACTTACCTCGTCCAAAGACATGATTCAGTATTGTTCTGCAAACAGATACAACATAAACATAATATTAGTAAATTATTCAAAATGGTCGTGACACAACAAGTTTATTAGATTATGCTAGAACAATAGTACATTATACACCTAGGGAGAGAAACCACTTATTTTTTCCTGAGATGTAGTTTGTTGAAGCCCGAGGGCTACAAATACGCGTTTGACGCCATAGAAACCGACTTCTACTCCCGGACGTGTAAAAACATAATTTATTGATCATATTTGTTCATATTCGATTTAAAATTACAATTTGTTTTGGAGACGCATCAACTTTTTGAGTACTTCTGATGCATATTTGATTACAATAACCTTAATATGACATTAGCGTTTCCGATAGGATAAAAATCAAAAATTCCAATAGAATGAATGTACTTTCACAGGGTCTATGCATCATTTCAATGATTTTTACTTTGTAAAACGATCACGTAAGTAATTGAAACAGGAATTAGTTGATATTTTTAGAAATTTACTGTAATAAAAGCCGGCATATGCTTGTAAGTAAAGAAATATTGATAGCATTGGATAGGTGCAATGTAAAACTAACAGAAAAGTTAACTAATTATAGGAAAAGTATTGTACTTACAGTTTGCGAGAAGTATTGCCGGAATATAACCAGTTTATTTTGCGACGCTGTATTTATCGAATGATTTTACGGTATCTCCCAGTGTCTTCCTGTTGGAAGTGGAAACCAGGGGCGTATTAGTTGAAAATAATCAAAGTACACATACAATTACGCGCCAACAACTCTATAAACTACATAGTTATAATCTATTTTAATATATAATTGTGTATTTAACTTTAGAAATACGTTTGCTTGTGTAAATGTTATGAAAATTAAGAGAATACTGTTAAACCATCCTTGTTACGAACGTCACTGGTCTGTGACGTTTCAATACCCGACTTACACCATTCAAATACGTTTGAAGGTCATGCCATTGTTTAAATAAAAACCTGCATATACCATAAAACAGTTGTTAAAATACGATACAGCATGTTTGTTTTGCGTAGTTTATTACATTAGTACATATCGTTAAATGTATATTTTTATCATATAAATATAAAGTCCCGTTTACGCTGCTAAAACATATAAATGTATGTAAAACTGTTTTTTGCAAAGTGCATAACGTAAATACAGGATTCATGTTTGTTTTCCGATGTGTTTTTGTGCATTTTGTGATAGATAATTATTGTTGTTTTGTGGATTTTTTCGTGAGTGTGTGTGTGTGTGTGTGTGTGTGTGTGAATAGAATAATTTATGCATATTTGGGTGCTAGTTCGTTTGTTTTGTTTATGTACGCATTCTTGGCTGCATCTTGATCAAGTCCGTGTTTTGCATTCCACGCTTCCCATTTTGCTTTAGCCTCCATGTCCGTTGGTTTAGCTGCAAGTAAAGGTTCGTTGTTGATATCCGTATCAGGAACTGTATGAACAGTGTGAGTAATACACAAATTACACATAATTGCGACATTACATTGCTTACCTGTGGTGCAATCACCACACGTTGCTTGTTTATACAGCGAATACAGTTCCAACAGATCTTTGTCATCAGGTTTTTTGCTAAATCTGCGTACTTTCTCAGCGCACTGGTTGAATTTCTATAAAATAATATTAAAAAGCAGCGTAAACAGCACAAGGTCAATTTGTTTTCGGCTTTTTGCTCCATAGAAACAAGTAGATAATAATCTTTACATACGATACTTAAAAACTTTCAATTCCAATAATTCGGATTATCTATAATCGCATCGTACATAAACTTCTACACCTCGTATTAGCACCGATAAGATAATGGAAATTCAAACACCGCATACTTACTTCATTCAGCGACATATTTCAATATAAATATTATATTTTTTAATATTTTTATTCAAAATTTCAAACAACAAGCCTAGTGCTGCCGCCTTTGAGAGATTCGCTGAACTAACGCAACTGTCAGATGGTTCGCTTTATTTATAAGGGATTTGCAGTTTGACAGGTGACATAAATTGTTAGTTTTCAGTACTTTTAAAACTTTTTCATAAGTTATAATTGTGTATAATCAAACAGTAAAGTATATCCTTTAAATTTCTGTGCTTAGTTCAGAATTTGTAATGTGTGATGATATTGTGTTACCCAGTGTCATACGTATGAAGTTTTTACTGCTTTTTTCATAATTTATAAGGTAAAATTATAAAGTAGAATAGGCTGTATGGTAAATTATATTAAATAAAATTACAATGTGAATAGATTATTGGTTGTTTATTTATTACGTTATAAGTTTAATACAATTGTTGATAATTAGAAGATAATCATGTTTCAGTTATAAGAATGCCAGTGGATCTGTGGGTGGCATGTTGATTGTGGCTGCCAGAATGGGCTGTGCCTGGCCTGCAGTAATCACAAACACCTTGATAGGTGTGCTATCAGTATTATTATTGCTGAAATCTTGGTCAGTTAGTATCTCTGTAACAGGTACTTCCATTTTATATTGTAATTCGGCCGGTATTAACGGCACCTGTAAACAAACCATAACCTATATGTTGCAACTGTCAAACTTTCACACATTAAGCCCGTATGACACGGTCAATGTTTTTGTACATTTTTAATGTCAATTTTTAAGTTCAATTTTTCTGTACATTTTTGTGAAAGTGAATCATTGAAAGAAAATATTTCTGTATGCAACGTATACAAGATTTTCACTTTGTGAGCATGCGCAGTTGTCGAGACTTTTTGTTTTGACAGTTTGAAATGGTTAACTATTTTTTTACGAACTAACCAAACTTTGTCAAATATTGAAATGGATTCAAGTGAGGACGAATTATTCATATTAGCAGCATTAACTACTGTTACGGCTACAGTCTATTAATAACGAAACTTGCGACCACGACATTTTATTAAAAGAAAAACGTTTGACGTTTCAATCAGCTATCACGCGCTTATGCGCATCTTATTTGCGCAATTAATTGAAAGAAACACTGAAGGAAATAGAACCAGTTCTATTTTTTAATGTACATTAAAATTTACTGAAACATTGAACTACTTTACGTGTATGATACGTTCAATTTTTGACTTTGTAAAACATTGACATTAAAAATGTACAAAAACATTGACCGTGTCATACGAGCTTTACACGTACATTAATGTATGGTAAACCAATCTGATACTTCTGGATCTGTGCATGCAGTACCAAACTAAGGTTGCCTACTGATTTCTCATTGCTCAAGTTTTCCAGGACCAGTGTCAGTGTAAATTTCGGTCCTAGACCTAATACCTATTAAAATAATTGGTAAAAACAAAGTTTGCAAACGTGATTTGACTATTGTTATACTTGAGCTGACAGTTTAACCGGATGTTTGGCATTGTCCGAGACACTCTGGTCGGCCATTTTGTGTGCTTGAACAGTTGCCCGTCCAACTTGCAACCGTAGACGGATTAAATCTTGTTGGAATGTTTGGTGAATAGCTGTGACAAGAAATTAAATATTGAGATTGTGTAATGTAACTTAAACAATGCTTGTTTACCTTGTGCATGTTGTCGTTCACGTAGTGCTTGCTCCGCGAATAATTTGCTACGTTTCGGCAGCGGTAGTGACTTGTTAGAACCGTAAGAGTGTGCATTGCTGTCTTGCAACATCGACGAATTGAAGTCTGCGGTACGTTTTAGTATCTTGAACACCAATGATCCGCCTAAAATATAAATATTTAATTATACGCCACTTACAATTAGATACGATAGATGTGCCTTGTGTTACGATCACCAGGACATTTTCCTCCTGTCCCAGTTGTCCAAATTTCACCGCCGAAGCTGATTCCGGCAGGTGTATAGTGTCCACTAGCTGTCTGCCTTGGTACAACTGCAAGGGTGCTCCGCCCCCGAGTCCTACGGCCACTAGACATGTGTTCAAGTGTGGCAGTTGTACTGGAGCCATGCAGGACACTGCACCTGACAGTTGTACCGTCCACAACTTCTTTCCCTAAACATTAAACTTGATAATTATACACACACTTGAGGAGAATATTTGTTGACGTGTTGGTACGTGCCCGTTTCGTGTAACAAGCCAACTGCTTATCACATGTGGCCAGCGTAATGAAATTATCCGATGCCAACACCACCATGTCGACTATAATGTTGGACGTCTGCAGTAGCACTTTTCCTTCGAGCCAATCGCGACGCAGCAGACAGACAGTACCGTCCCGGCACGCCAGTACACACCGGAACTCTACGTCAAACATACCGGAACACGCTATAATACTGGGCCGTGATGTTCCGCTCGTAGAGACACTGGCCTGCAATACAGAATTATTTACATCGGAAGGTCAGAGACAATACGTATTGTCATCTTTACCTGATGCAGGATACTAAATCCTTGTGGATCCAAGAAATAAACATGACCAGCTTCCGTGGCAACAACAAGACAAGCAACTGCATCTCGGTTCTTCGAGTTGCGATTCAGCGTGGCCATACACGTGATGACAGATGTTTTCATCGGCTCGTTGTTGACATACCGACCGATAAAGTCCTCGATCTGTTCGGCGGGCAGTGTTAGGAGTTGTTGAGTCCTGGGGCTCAGTTCTGCATAGGGGATTGTCTTCAGCAGACGGAGTTTATCAGCCGTTGTCGTCGGATCGTAACTCTCAGAGAGCTGGTGCCAAATATCATGCTCCAGTGCGACAACTGGTAGTGTGGGCAGCGTGAACTTATAGTAGGGCTTGGTGTTCTTATAGATAAGAATATCCACTCCACAGGATACAGCAACAGCTGCAGAATACATCAATGACAGCTTACAAGTCTAGCTAATACACCAACATGTAATAAATGAATGTTGTACCGGGTACTCTCGGCTCGAGTTCATCTGTGTAGAAGCTCACCACAGCGCTGGGTACTTCCTGCAGTGGCTGGTCACACCACAAGGCTGCAGTACCACGGTACACACGCAGTCTGCTCCTGGCACTGGCTGTACTATTCCTCGCTGCTATGGGATGGGGTTCTGCAATCACCAGGCCATGATCACCAGTGCCTGAGAGGTCGCACATAGCCAGACACTGACCCAGAGTGTGCACCCCAGCACCGCGATCCACATGGGCATTCAGCCATCGTGTATGATCACCACTGTACAACATACCGTACTAGAATAATGACAGCTATAACATAGCCTAAAAAAGCGTAATATTATTTGACAGTTGGCTGCAAACCCGCAACGCACACGTGTAATGTTAGGTGCCTAACAGCGGAACGTAGTGACGAATGTGCAGTTTAAAGTTAATTATATGATGCAAGTGACGGATAGGATTGAACAAAACTAATAACAACTTAATGCTTGAAGGTAAAGTAATACACCCGGTATTATACTCACGTCATTTTCTTATTACTAGGCAGTAAATCTAGCAGGCTTTGCATATTTCAAACTATTGATTACATTCTCTGTGTGAGTTTGTTGATATCACCTGTCACCATGGTAACAATCAGGGCATACGTGTATATAGAGCCACGGCCTTCTAGATTCATACCGGCCTGCTAGCTGAACGATATCACCACGACCTTCCTTCTCGATTTATAGAACACTTTTAATCGAGAAGGTCGTGGATATGACAATCGATGTTTTGTGCTGACAGCTCGGCCAATTGTTGTTGAAGTATTGGCGCTAGCACGACCTGCTAGATTCATACCGGCCTGCGACATTAGCGATAGAACAATTAGATTTGTTGTGCTGACAGCTCGGCCAAATGTTGAAGTATTGGCGCTAGTTACAGTAGCTGACTGTCACTGTCAAACAATGGCAGTTAATATTGTAAAGGGTTGTTGCGTAAGAATGATTAATTATAAATGCAAAATTAATTGTGAAATATTTATATAGACATGTTAATATTATCAATAATATAATCATAAAATAAAATATATATAACACAGGTATACATTTACTGCAAAAGATAAAAAAATATATCTTTTATTATCTGATCCGCGATTTAACATTGGAGAAAAACTAACATTTATTAATCTACTAGTACCAGTGTGTACATTTATACTCTCAAGCCATTTATGTGTCATATTCATGTTTGAGGGGAGTTCATGTACATGTACATTTGGTCCTCGTCGACTGCAGCTTGGTATGTTATAATGAACCATAATTACAGTGTATTCGTTATTAATGTAACACACCAAACTACACTCCTTTGATATTCTAGTATTTAATTTAATATAATATATAAATCTCTTGAATTTTTTATGTATGCATCTAAATTGTTTCTAGATATGTATATATTATTATTATTAGTCCAGTTTAAAACTGCTTTTTTTTCTCTTTACAATGGTTAGAGCCCTGCGCGGATAAGTTTTTTGTTATCCGCATCCGACCCGCATCCGCATATATTATATCCGCATCCGAACCGCATCCGTAATATTTTTGTAAACGAATAACCGCATCCGATCCGCATCCGCAGGTATAAAATCCGCATCCGAACCGCATCCGCGTTTTAAGCCACATTTTTTTCAATTTTCCAATTGTAGGAAAGATAGGAAAATAGTAACTAGGTATATATATATATACCGGGTGTTAATTAAAAAACTGGCCATAGGCGTTTAACATGTAAAATCAGTTTTTCCTCCTGCATTAGTTACCAAATTACTTTAGAGAAAAATACTTTGAATAAAAGTTTTAGAGAATTAAATTCTGCATCTAAGTGAGCAATCAGATTTAATTTTTGACATTTCCTAACTGAGAAAATCAAGTTTAAAATTTCATGAAAACACATAATATATAGGAATAGCCATGGCATTTAAACAAAATTAAAAACAATTGTATGACATTTGCTGTCAAAAAAATTATTAAATCACGAATATTTAGATAAATTTGTCCAGAATAGAACCATTTTATTACTTGAAGCTTTTCTTCATGTGAAAACTGTTCCATACTTTTAGAAATATCTGTTATTGAACGAAAATTACGAAACACAATTTTTTTTGACAGTTACAATGTCATACAATTGTTTTTAATTTTGTTTAAATGCCATGGCTATTCCTATATATTATGTGTTTTCATGAAATTTTAAACTTGATTTTCTCAGTTAGGAAATGTCAAAAATTTAATCTGATTGCTCACTTAGATGCAGAATTTAATTCTCTACAACTTTTATTTAAAGTATTTTTCTCTAAAGTAATTTGGTAACTAATGCAGCAGGAAAAACTGATTTTACATGTTAAACGCCTATGGCCAGTTTTTTAATTAACACCCGGTATATATATATATATATATATATATATATATATATATATATATATATATATATATATATATATTCCATACTGCTTTTTCTAGCACATTCCCGCCACTGATGTACTTCGTTTTCACTTACTAAACGCTTATTTCTGTCGTAGTGTTCATTTTATGACATAGAATAACACTAAATCTTTAGCATTACTAAGTACTCTCCCTTACATATTTTCAATAAAGAAATACTCGAAAGTTAAAATATGATGTCATAATTTATATTTTGTTTACTATTCCTAAATAGCTTCAAAACACAAAGCAAGCACGGGCTGTCAAACTTTTGTTTTTACTAGGAGTATTAATTTATGATCTTGCCTACAAAAAAGCATTACGTTTCAAAACAAGATAAACATTTTCGGATTGCGGATAATATGTCCACTAACCGCATCCGATCCGCATCCGCACATGTTATATCCGCATCCGAACCGCATCCGCTAAAAATATGTAAAATATATCCGAATCCGCAATAATATTGCGGATATCCGCGGATAAACCGCGGATAACCGCGGTTATGCAGGGCTCTAACAATGGTGTATTCGTTTCCATAAATATCTTTTTAGTTTCGAAGAAAAACTAAAAAGTATGAATTTCGTAGTGTGCCATGAGAATTTGGTATAAAACAATTGCATCTATAGTGGGTCGCACATTTCATTTCATTTCCCATCCGAACATACACGATTCCATGATAAATATTTCATATTAACGGTGGATTCAAATTACCCGCATAATTCGCATGTTGTTTAGAAATTATAAGAAATACATTATTGTAAAAATATTTAAATTTTTTTAGTTTGTTTGAGATTGAGCATTGAGATCACAATGAGATGTAGGGACTATTTTTCGTAATATCGTAACACTACGCGCCTTATGTATGTATGTATGTATTACATATGTATGTATTTAACATGCAGTTAGCGAGACGCGCGGAGAGATACATGTATGTATGCGCGTTAAATCTCTTACAATTTAAGTATTAGTCATTTGTATTATATTATACTACACATTTTCAGTAAAGAGTAGTGAATTTTGCTAGTTACTAGGTTTGCATTGCAGAAATAAACTAGGAATGTATACAGACATACATGCCTGCAGCTCATCGACGTATGTATGTGCAAGTCTGAATATATCACAAATTATTATTTATCTAGATTCACTTTTAAAATCCTAGGTGCCTAGGTCGCAAACAAAACAACAAATTTAAAACAAGTGTGAATACATTTTCTCGTGTTGACAAAAGCAAAGCAAACTAAGCCGACTATAAATGCACTAATCTTCTTTTGTTCAATTTTTAATTAAAAAATATTTTTTTCTCCAATGGTCTTACATAATTTTTCAAAATAAAAAATATGGAAAAATATTGTTCCATTTCCTGCATATGCATGAAAATTTTGAATACAATTGAATAAAAAATAACGCAGAAAAAAAATAAAAACTGAAAAAAATATTTTCCAATTTTTTCTCTCAAGTACGAAGGAAAATTTTGAAAAATAAAATGTACCTTGCACAACTAGACCATAACACGTATCTGCAAAAATTTCGTAAAATTCCGTTGGGTAGTTTAAGAGATCTAGGTGGAACAAAAAATCTCGTACGAGCGAGCGGACGAGCGACATACATACGGACATATGTTGTAATAGTCATTTCGTGATCCAGGGGGTCTGTCCGGGATTTCTGTGCAAAAATTTTTGAAATCGGAAGATGCTACAGACATCGTACCGAACACTATAGCTCTTCGACAGGAGGTCGATGAGCTAAAAAGGTATCGAAATTAGTTACACAATGCTATCGTTATAATGTACAATTTGATTTTCTCATTGTAGAATGTTCGTAATATATACATATCTAGAAACAATTTAGATGCATGCATAAAAAATTCAAGAGATTTTAATTATGTTTAAATTCCATGGCTATTCCTATATATTATGTGTTTTCATGAAAGTTTAAACTCAGTTATGAAATGTCAAAAATTAAATCTGATTGCTCACTTAGATGCAGAATTTAATTCTCTACAACTTTTATTTGAAGTATTTTTGTCTAAAGTAATGTGGGAACTAATGCAGCAGGAAAAATTTATTAAATATGTGTCTTATTAACAAAATTTTAAATAAAGGAAATAAAAATGTCAATTGTAATAGTAGTAAAGAATAGTATCTTTATAAAAGGCACCGAAAACAAAGAACATTCAGTTGTATACGAGTTTAAACATTTGTAACATTGTTGTAAGGTATTGCAGGATTAAACACGGAAATAGGCTTTTATTCAAGTTTAGTCGTTTTGTATACGTTGGTAGAGACCATACATAAATCTAAATACATAGTCCTAAACCTAAATATGTATATATATTTAAATTAGATTTGTTTTTTCACTCCAACAAGAATGGGAAAATGAATCTCGATTTATACTCGGTCTTTAATCATTTTCCATAGAGAACTAGGAATGGATACAGACATCCATGCCTGCAGCTCATCGACGTATGTCCAATTCTGAATTTATCACAAATTATTTACCTAAATACACAATTAAAATCGTAGGTGCTCAGGTCGAAATAAAACAACAAATTTAAAACAAGTGTGAAAACATTCTCTTCTGTTAACAAAAGCAAAGCAGACTAGGCCGACTATAAATGCATTAAAAACAATATTTTTTTCTTCAATGGTCTTACATAATTTTTCTAAACAAAAAATATGGAAAAATAATAATAATAATAATAGCCATGGAATTTAAACAAAATTAAAAACAATTGTATGACATTGTAACTGTCAAAAAGTTTGTGTCTCCCGTAATTTTCGTTGAATAACAGATATTTCTAAAACTATGTTTCCTATATAAATCTCTTGCATTTTTTATGCATGCATCTAAATTGTTTCTAGATATGTATATATTACGAATATTCTACAATGAGAAAATCAAATTGTATATTATAACGATAGCATTGTGTAACTAATTTCGATACCTTTTTTATTTCTGCAGTGCAAACCTAGTAACTAGCAAAATTCACTACTCTATTCTTTACTGAAAATGTGTAGTATAATACAAATGACTAATACTTAAATTGTAAGAGATTTAACGCGCATACATACATGTATCTCTCCGCGCGTCTCGCATGTTAAACACATACATATGTAATACATACATACATAAGGCGCGTAGTGTTACGATATTACGAAAAATAGTCCCTACATTTCATTGTGATCTCAATGCTCAATCTCAAACAAACTAAAAAAATTTAAATATTTTTACAATAATGTATTTCTTATAATTTCTAAACAACATGCGAATTATGCGGGGCACTAGGCGCGCGCCTAGTGCCAGGGTAATTTGAATCCACCGTTAATATGAAATATTTATCATGGAATCGTGTATGTTCGGATGGGAAATGAAACGATAAATTACTTGTTTTGTCCAGTGTCCAGTGAGCACAAGCTGCGACCCACTATAGATGCAATTGTTTTATACCAAATTCTCATGGCACACTACGAAATTCATACTTTTTAGCGCATACATACATACATACGTGTATCTCTCCGCGCGTCTCGCTAACTGCATGTTAAATACATACATGCATATGTACATTAGGGGGGTCAAATCGAATTTTTATCGGGCCGCCCCCCCCAGATCGGCTCCAAATAATTTAAAAAAAATCCTGTAATTATTTCAGATTTTTATGTTAATATTTAACCCTTGACCACAGGGCTTAAAGTTTTCCATTTAAAATACACGGGGATTTGCGATCGTTGCAGTTAGTATTTTATTGTAGGATTATTTATGGGCCTAAAAATTTGAAAATTTCAGGAATAAGTCTTCAAGGATGCAGCTTTATGGAAAAAAATTGCCGCGCCCCTAGTGTTAAAATTTTGTATGAATTATGTCATGCCAATATGATGTTAGTTATTTAACTTTCAAAAATGTCATATATTGTTGCTCAGAAACATTGAAAATACGTGTTTACCCATGTTTTTTTGTTTCATTAGTCTTTGCACAAAATATTCCGTCATTATTTAATGTTATACGAACTCGACAAAGAAGAATTTGTGGATCCTAAACAAAAAAATCTGGTGTGGTCACCACACTACTTTCTTATACTTAATTTAAATTGGCACATATTTGACGTTTCAAATGCGTATTTCTGTAAATATTTTGTCTTTGTTTTGTTTTCATAGCATATATGATATTCTAAATACATGCCAATATATAAATACATTTTACTCAAAATTGAATAAAGATAGACGAAAAATATATAGAACATTTTTTCTTCATAATAATATTCGCTACAACTTTTATTTGAAAAATTTTTACCTATCGTTTTTGTTTTTAAAATAATTTGAAATTTACAATTTCTGTGTTCAGTAAACTTCCTCTTCCGGTTTTCTAATTATACCCAAAATCTAATCAGCTCTTCGCCAATCCCAAGAACTTTTAAATATGAAGTTTCATTATTCCTATACTTTCCTTGTACTATGTATAAGAAAGTAAAAATTTACTTAATTCCTTGTTGATATTATTCAAAAAAATTCCAACGAACATATTTAAAAAATCAGGATTAAATTAATGAAACTTCCTACAAATTCCAAGAAATTACCCCCACTCTTTTAGACATTAGAGGGCATGTCGAGTAGATGCTGTGGCACATGCTCTTAAATTTGACGACAACAGCCTAGTTTGCAGACCCACGCAAGTAACCGAGCTCGTACGAACATGTGGAAGTCTGAAATTTACGGAATCGGGAAATCGTGGAACTGCATTAATTATTATTACATGTAGGGTTGGGTAGGGTAGAGGAGTGTATTATTAAGTAGGGTGGGGTAAAGTAGCCAAATCTATGAATTGCACTAACAGCAAATGTATTGCACACAAGTTTAGCACAACGTTACGAACTAAGAATAGGCATGCTCGTATCGCGTCGTATTATTTCGTAAACAGACATCGTGTATCTTCGTACTTGCGTGAGTCTGCTAACTAGGCTCTTGACAATTTACAACAATTATATAGTATGCATTAGACATTTTGCAGCAAGATGCACTAATACATCTGCAATAAATACCCAAAAATGTATTTAAAAAAGGTTAAATACCTACTTTATTAGGTTAGATTAGATTTTGAGTATACATACATACATACATGTGTGTATGTATGGATATTCATTAGCTGTCTTGAAGATAGGACAAAGAAACTTAATACTTACTCCTATATTATCTTACTTTGTGTGGTAATATATGTACATTTATAACACGGCATTATGCAGGGTTGCTAGGACAAGGTTTAACTTAAATTTCGATTCAAAATCAACAATATCGCATATGTTTCGTAGCATTAATGGTATTTATCCAGTGGCGTAGCTAGAAATTTTGGGCCCCTATGCAAGCATGGTCGGAGGGCCCCCTCCCACAATTATAATGTTGTATAATTTTGTTAGGAAATGGTCGATAAAAATAAACATAACTTCAAAATATAATATTTTTCTTACCTCTTACGAGATTCCAACCCAGGAAATAATAAAAAAAATATAATAACAAAAATAACAACAATAATAACAAAAATTATAACAATTTATAAATTGTTATAATTTTGATAGTTACATTAAATAATGTTAGTTAGTTAAATAATGGCGCCGATTTATTTTGCTTCGGGGAAACTAGCCAACTTAATATTCAAATTGTACATTGTTGCAATCAAGTTGTCATCTAATTTTTTAATGAAAACGCTGTATGTCATTTGCAATAATTGTGATCACTTACCTATGTATATTATTTATATTAAAGGAGAAAAGTCAGTATGGCGTTTAATCGAACAATTATGTATTAAAATTACAAAAGTGTAATGAAGAATAATTTTAATATGAAGATTCCCGGAGCCCGCGCTTGTATAAATAATAATGACGTCATGTTGCATTATTTATTTTTAATTATATTTTTATTTAATTTTTTCTTTTATCTTGATGATATTATATATTTTTTCTCAGTTCACTTGACCAAAGCTAGGGCCTCCTATACTCGTGGGCCCCCTATACTCGTGGGCCCCTATGCGTTGCACACGTTTGCTATGCAGTAGCTACGCCACTGTATTTATCACATATACAACGTAGTTTCGCTTCGATATTGTTCATTTTGATCCGGAATTTAAGTTGAATGTCGTCGTACAAACTCGACTTTCAAACTACATCGAACTACATACTACTACAGTGACTATATTAAAGACAGTGTGGACAGACGTCAAAACGCCGCCATGTTCCTGCCAATGTCATTAGTAACAAAAGAAGGATATTATCTTTATAGCTGGCTTTGCTAATGTTATCAACAAAAAATAAGCGTTTTGACGAAACTAAATGAATATATTATTTCATATTATACATATATTAGATGAATTAAAATATCAATTCATATTATAACAATTATTTATTAACCATAGATATGAAGTTTTTAAGCACAAAACACTACGAAATACACGAAAATATCTCAGAAAACAACGGAACAGATCACAGCTATCTTTCAATTCAAAGCAATTTGGCAGGAATATGGCGCACAATCTCATCAACCAATCAACATGAATACACTGGTGTCCACACTGTCTTTAATATAGTCACTGTACATACTACTGACAAGTAGCGCCGCCGTTGTTATACGGATTGCTGACAAACTACTCGTAACTGTCTAATTTTTTTTCACATTGAGTGTACGTTCCCGATATTCCCTGGTGATATAGCAAAGCCTAGAATGTTTCCATATCGGGGATTGTATGTGAGAGTACAGGTTAATAGTCTACTGGTGACTGGCTTCGAAGTTGTAAGTCAGGAAAACACCTGTTGGTTGCCATTTAACAGTACGTACGGCATTTCCAGTACAAGTTCGACATTGGTAAATTATGAGTTTTGACGGCCAATCCTAGAGCATACATGCATAGATAGTTCACTGCTGTATTCTGTGGAGGTGCTAACGAACACAAGTTACACAGAGATAATTAACCGTTTCAGGGGATCTCTACTTCAGCAGAAGCTTATTCTGCAGCGCCTCTTTATCCTAGAGTACAAAAAAAAACAAATACATGCTTTATCTAGCAATTCTTGGTCATCTTATTGAACCTATAGTTTGTGCTTGATCTAACTGTACATACTCAAGGCGCACGAAATGTTTGTTTCGTGAAAACAAATCATTTGTAGGAATTTCAAGAACGCAAGCGAACGCGGAAACAACCGAAGTGTTCCGACAGGCAGCGAGTACAATTTGACCAAGTCAAGAATATAAATGCCAATCATACGTAAAATGGCGCGCGTCGTGTTCACAGTGCACAGCGCGATAACACCAGTTATGTGTAAACATATTTGTATTCTCTAGACTAGACGATAATAATCGACGAATTAGTGCGAATCAGTTAGCGTGTATTGTGTGCTCTAGTGTGTGGTGTCCGCATCATTTAGGATTAATTACATCCACAGTGAGATCAGGTATGCAATTGGGAATAATTAAACAATTATTATCAAAGTATACATTGACATACTTATAATTTACAAGAGTTTTAAGGCTGTTCAAATATTAATATTGATGATCAAATGTTTATAAATATAACGGTAATCCATGATTAGCTAATAAACGTTGCAACATGCATACTGTTATTATTGTAATCTAATAAAAATTAGCCATAAAACATGCTTTGCCGCTGCATAATTATAATAAATACGTACATTGTAGTTCTTTATGTAACCTATGGCAACAAAAGGTAACAAAATTGATTGAAAACCTGTTGGAAATTTGTATTAATAATAAAAATTCCCAAATAGAACAATGTTTGCGGTGTGCCATAGATTAATGTGTATGCGGTTTAATTATAAAATGAATATTACATTGCGTCAGTCCAGGTTTCTGACATACTTTTTACTAAAATTGCCTCTGTCGTAGAGTAATCATAAATATACAAGTGAAATTTCATCATAATCGTGTAACAATGTGCTACACGAAATGTTCAAATGTGCATTTCTATTTATAACTACGTGTTGATGACCGTCATTTTATAAATAAACAAGAGTAAATCAACAAAACACACGGACTTGTATTATTTGAACGTGACAATTCCGTACATACACGCGATAAACATAGCTAGGTATATTTATAAAAGTATTTTAGCGTTGAAGTCAATACAACTGTTTAATTTGTTAACAGATTATTTAACAAAGAATATACATACGTCTGTATGTGCGTAATATTCTCAAGTATCCCATAATTACAATATAATATATACTTGTGTTACTTTCTTAAATTCGCCAACGACTGCAAAACTACTAGAAATGCGAGAGACAAATATCAGTGCAGTGCATGTGGGATTTAACACTACTCTATCTATATATTCTATGTAATAAGGCACATTTAACAACAATCAAACTATCTATTAACTATGTCATTGTAGAGTTTTAATATAATATAATATATGAAATAATAAATCGCGTGGAATAAATGTCAGTGTAGTTATGAGTAAAATGAATTGTAATGTCGTAATTAGACAACGATTATCTAGTGTATGGCCTCGTCCGGGTACCAGATATACGTTGTCTTATCTCAAACATACCCGAGATAGATGTGTATGATGTAGTGTAGAGCAAACTATGCGTGGGCTATAACGGTAGTATGCACTTCTCTGTGTTCATTGTGACATAATCAAATCAGTATTTAAACGTTTTCACTAAAATGTTGTAACAAGCCAACCAACCATCATATTAACCAATAACTACGTGTAAATATATCACCTATATACATACATACATACATACATACATAAATATATATATATATATATATATATATATATATATATATATATATATATATATACCGGGTGTTAATTAAAAATTTTGTTTAAATTCCATGGCTATTCCTATATATTATGTGTTTTCATGAAATTTTAAACTTGATTTTCTCAGTTAGGAAATGTCAAAAATTAAATCTGATTGCTCACTTAGATGCAGATTTTAATTCTCTACAACTTTTATTTAAAGTATTTTTCTCTAAAGTAATTTGGGAACTAATGCAGAAGGAAAAACTGATTTTACATGTTAAACGCCTATGGCCAGTTTTTTAATTAACACCCTGTATATATATATATATATATATATATATATATATATATATATATATATATATATGTATATATATATATATATATATATATATATATATATATATATATATATATCTCTGATAATACTGTATTACTATCATCGAATCGATAGTTCACAGGAATATTATTGTTATCTTAACATTGTGTTTTATTATAAACAAACATATTGCTCGCTCAGATATGCTATTAGAACATATTAAATGTCTTTCAATTATACATATATACATGTATAAATTGGCGATATACAGTAACATGGCTTATTTTCTATTAATTGATTCATAATTTCCGTAATTGTGTCTTCATGCACTGCGATATAATCATCGTTAAAATTATTTTTTTTTAACTGTTATATAAGCTACATCTCTTAATTATTACTTTTTAAAAGCATTTTTATTAGAAATGTGAGCCTTAATATCATTTTAATTAATACCAATCAATGCAAATAACCTATCCCTACAGCTGTACCAAATTTCAGAGCTCTAAAATGTATAATACAGAAGTAATCGCAACTTTTTCAATATTTACATGTTAATTCCCTATGTCCCAGATTTCTTGGGACACCCGGTATATATATATATATATATATATATATATATATATATATATATATATATATATATATAATATCTGATAATAGTTTATTACTATCATTGAATCGATAGAAAATAATAAATGTGTTCTAATTACCAATATATACATGTATAAATAGACGATATAATACAGTAAGATGGCTTATTTTCTATTAATTGATTCATACTTTCCGTAATTGTGTCTTCATGCACTGCGTTATAATAAATCATCATAAATTAGCGATTTTTGAAATCGAATGAACGTCAGTGCTAGTTAGGGTTAAGCGCGGGGTGTTCCTGTTTGTGTGTATAGAAGCCATGCTAGAGGAAGTACAATATCGTTTACTTCATTTACTACACTAATCTTCTAAGTCCAGGATCATTGGGAACTGAATACGAAGTTGTAATGCATGTGCTAGGTGATGCAGGTAACTACGTGTGTTACGATACACTTTCTCATCCTCTGGTACACGAGTTAGTTGATCCTTTCACCATAGTTAGTGTTACACTATGTACTGGAGTAAAACAACACCCGCAACGGTGATGGAGAGGTGAGTAGGTCGGCGGCTGATATGATATTAATAACATCACCACACCAACTACTCACTGCACTCTCTACAGATCGTTATGTAAGATTCTAATTAAACAAATACACCTGAACATACGTATGTACTCAGCTGTATGACGTCTATACGTGTGTGTGTGTATATATATATATATATATATATATATATATATATATATATATATATATATATATAATCGTGTATGTATTACGTGAGTAATACGTTCGACATTTATACATATAAATACAGTAAACTTCGCTTATAACGAACCCGCTTATAACGAATTTTCGGTAATAACGAACCAAATTGTTAAGGTACGCACTAAAGTATCATTAAACATGTGTTATTTTTTTCCCGTTTATAACGAACTTTCGGGTATAACGAACCTTAATTTTTATTATAATCGCAAAAGTTTTCGGTTATAACGAACTTAAAACGGCATTTTACCAAATAATCCGGGGATTCTTCGAAATCTTTCAATTCCGCATATGTAGGGTCGCCGTAACAGTTTTTGCGGTAATTGTGTATATGTGATTAATTGTATGAAAAAAAATTATCGGACCTTCCCGCGATTGGAACGGATCATGCGGAAATAGAAATTTAAGCATGCCCCACATGTCCTGTCCGCCCCTGTTCACTGTATTTAATGTGTTAAAGAAGTACAATTATGAGTTACGCAATTTTGAAGAAAACACATAAAGCTCTTACTTTAAATAAACAAAAATCATATAAAATAATAACAAAATCATATAAAATAATAACAAATATAAACAAAAGTAAAATACGCGATTTTTTAAATAAGATTGATAAAAACTATTGTTAGTGTACATATGCATATGTATTACAAACCAATATCTAACTCAATTTTGAACAAATCTGTCTAGTTTTGTAAAAGAGTTCTTCATATTATATATCTACTTGAAACATGTACCTATGCATTAACCAAAAATAATAAATTTTTGATGTTTATCGTTTATTACGAACTTCGCTTGTAGCGAACTATTTTCGTCGGTCCCTTGAGGTTCGTTATAAGCGAAGTTTACGGTATACTATATACATGTGTGACAAACACGTATGATTTAGCATATAAACATCTAGAAGTGTGCAATACATCGATGTGTATCTAACTACGTATGTACCTAAAGTATAATACTAGTTTAGATATTTATCTCTGATACTAGTATATGTAATGCAGCTTCTGTATGTCATTATAATTGTTACTCACCCTGCTATAGCACATGCCTGTCTCGCAGTCTGTAATGCATAATATCTAATGACTGACCTGATCACACGTTAATTACACACTTATCTACATACATGCATGTATTGCTGTACTTATATATGCTAGCATGTAAGTACTTGATTCAATACAAATCACTTTTATGTGGATTATTGCATGTATACATTACGAAACTACAATCGTTACTTATGTGCAATTTTAAGATGATAACATAGACAGGAATTGTCAAGAAGTGGGTTCTTCATTCCTAGACATTATTACCACATCATATACCGAGAATCATGCGGTGAAATACTGTCAAATACGTTCGTATTATTCGGTTGCAAGTACCAACCTGTGTATGATCAATATTACTAGCAATAGTTACCATACACTGTATAATAATAATACCTGCTACTGATGATGTACTACAACACATCTGTTAAATATTAACATACCTATTTATATACCGTGTGTCTCATGACGATCTACACATAGAAACGCTGCGCGCTCATTTGATTTTTAAAATCAACATATTAATCTGACTGTTTTTGTTCTTTTTTTTTTAATTGTAATGTCAACTTGACGTTTAAATTCCTTGAAAATGTACTATTACATCGAATATGTTACGAAATTGTGCTAGGATATCAAAGGAAATAAAATAGTAAGCATAATATTAACAATTACACTGTCTAGATTGTAAAAAACTAAAACGACGAAATTAATATTTCACGATCAAGAGCGTATGCAACGTTCCTATGTGTAGATCGTCATGAGACACACGGTATATACAGTTACACCTTGATTGAGTTTCTCCGTATCAATTCAGTGTGAGATTTGTCCTCAATTATTAACAAATACTCGAACTTCTGTTGTATATTTGTGGAATATTCAAGTTAAGAATATTCCGCTTTTGGTACATAAGTTGTTTATAATCAACTGGTAGTGACAACACAGACTGGTATAAGCTACATTGTTATTGTCTTGTGTGGTTAAAATTTCACTAAATCCGTGTGTATGTACTGTATGTATGTTAAGTTCTGCAGGTGAGCTAGTGCATCGTCAGAATACAAAGTACAGTTCAAAGAAACGATGTTTTATTTCACAATCTACTGTAAAACAGCCAGCATTAACACATACATGTACATATATATATATAGATATATATATATATATATATATATATATATATATATATATATATATATATACCGGGTGTCCCAAGAAATCTGGGACATAGGGAATTAACATGTAAATATTGGGCCGAATTCAGCTCTCGTACTTAACTAAGTTCGATCCTAAATAATAACAACAAAAAAGATGAACTTATATGCATTTATATTAGATAAACAAGGATACTACACGTTACCATGGAAATTATGGTCGATCCTAAAGTTAGGAATGAGAGCTGAATTTGGCCCATTGAAATATTGTGATTACTTCTGAACAATACACAATACATTTTAGAGCAAAAGTGTAAATTAAAAAGTTGTTCAGAATTAAAAACTGCATAATATGATGACATATTCAGTGCTCAAATACATTTGTATGTCGTGTAAATCAAGTTTGAAATATTGCATTTCGATGACAGATCAGGAGGTCATGGAACAAAAATGGCATGTATTTTTGTTAGTTACACCTGGTTACACCAACAAATAATCAAACCATACCATTTTTGTTTCACGACCTCCTAATCTGTCATTACAATGCGTAATTTCAACATTGATTTACGCATTATTGAAACATATCTGAGCATTAAATATGGCATCTTAGTATGCAGTTTTTAATTCGGAACAATTTTTTTATTTACACTTTTGCTCTAAAATGCATTGTTCAGAAGTAATCACAATATTTCTATATTTACATGTTAATTCCCTATGTCCCAGATTTCTTGGGACACCCGGTATACCGTGTGTCTCACGACGATCTACACATAGGAACGTTGCATACGTTCTTGATCGTGAAATATTAATTTGATCGTTTTAGTTTTTTACAATCTAGACAGTATAATTGTTAATTTTATACTTACTATTTTATTTCCTTTGATATTCTAGTATAATTTTGTAACATATTCGATGTAATAGTACATTTTCAACGAATTTGAACGTCAAATTGACATGTCAATTACAAAAAAAAAAAGAATAAAAACAACCAGATTAATATTTTGATTTAAAAATCAAATGAGCGCGCAACGTTCCTATGTGTAGATCGTCATGAGACACACGGTATATATATATACATATATAGGTGTACATTTTCATACATGCACAGCTCGACACCTGAATTCGCACATTCCTTATTATACACAACACACTCGGCATAATATATGAACCGGTAAACTGAACCAGTACATTCACAAGTGTGTATGTGTGTACCGTTAGTATGTGTTAGTATGTAACACAGCAACATATAAACATTCTGCATAAAATCATCTTTCTGCTGCTGTAATTCTACATAATTATACACAAAACACACAAACACGCACGCTAATGACAAAATAGCGACCAGTGAAGCAAAAGAATTGTCATTTTGTTACACCGAAAGTACAGGTACATGCCAGTATAATTAGCCAAGCCTAAATACAAGGTCACCGGGCTGGAAGATTATCATTAACTAACTATTAATCATAAGAATTTCACGTAAAATACATATATTCTAGCAAAATGTAATGCAGCTGTCAAAAAACAATGTTTAATATGAAAATAAAAAGTGTTTTTTTTTTCTTATAGTGCTGTAATTAACATTTTTGAAAACATTTAATTCGTCGCGTCTGACGGCTAATCTAGCCTGTATGTCAACAACAAATTATTAACACGAATTAACCGTACGTTAACCGCGGTGACTAAGGCTAAGAGTATGGTCTGTAGCAGTTGGCCTGCCTTGGGGCCCTATACAGTCGGCCCGAGGGGGCGTAGCCCTGCCATCGTGTCATTATTGTGTGGTTTTTTTACTTTATTTCTTACTTGGCTATGTACATTCCTGACAAGTGACTGTACTGCATTTACGTGTGTATGAATGCTGTTATCAGTTCTAACACCTGAATATATAAATGTGTCACTGGTAATAATAGCATGATTGTGTTGCATAGGTATATAAAGATTGTTATTATAGTTCCATAGAGTTGTCACTGATTTATACCACCTGAACAAATATTATCACCACTGAAGACTTGAGTAATATGAATGATATTTGACTTAACATTTATATGTGTGGTTTAGTATCGGAGAAGGTTACATATTGGATTATCAACTGTGGGATGATATTATGCATTTCCTCAGATACACACAAACCACTATCAACATTAACATTCAAATAACAAACGCAATTACAGGGAAACATTTATTCGTTTTAGTTATCAACCCTGATGTCATACATATTAGTTTCACACATTTCCTTGTGAAATTTTGTAATGTACCTTGTCAGTGACGTTTATCAAATGATTTCGGATAGAAGATAACTAAAGTCGTAAATATAGAGATCAGAACGATTTCTATATTTAGCGAAACGTCAGGCTATAACTGATTTGTTATTGACTTTTTACAGAAACTAAACTAAACTACTAACCTCTTTGTGCAGAACGGCGTGTTAAATCCATCGCCTTATTCTAATCAAAACACAATATAATCAATCCGTTCTCGATATTCTACATTTATCAGATGAATATTTACATAGAGAAAATTCTATTGGTTATTATAATTCAATGCACAAGTAGTTTCGGTTTCGCTTGATTAGAAAAGGCCCTCGGGACCAGGGTGGGGCTATAGAGAGTGCCATTTATACGTTGGATGAAATTAAAATCGAAACACATTTACCAGCTAAACAAATATGTTGATCAGGTGACTGAGGTGTACGTGTATATATCGTGTGAGTCATTCCGTAACTGAAGATATCTACGTCAGCATCTTGCGTTACAGGAGCGCCAACTTAACAGTGATATGCGTCATCTGTCACACAGTGTGTAACTGTCAATAAAAAACAATTCGGCCGAGTTTCAAAAATCACTTATCTCAGTACATTGATTGCGATGTTCTTCTTGTTGGTAGATTCGAATCATTACGCTGCTAAATGATTCATCTCTGTATATGTTTAACGATATTTTCCAATCGTGATTCACTGATAAAATCATTGATAAATAAAGTGGCACGTGCATATTCTCTCTGTGTGTGGCTTTGGTAATTAAAACACGTTATCGTTTAAGATTTTTCAATCCGATGACTTTCTAAATACGGAACTTGTGAATTAATATCCAAATAAACAAACATGTACATCTGCAAGCCCATATGCACATTAATAAATCTGTGAGGTTAAAAAACAATTTACAATATTGTGAAGTGAATTATGCTAATATCTATCTGTAATTTTCAACTGACAGCCCCAAAGGCTTAGAAGATAAAGCAGGTATAGTGATCTGTGGGTGAGAAAGTGTGCTACATTATTTTACGACTTTTTGCACCATCTTTCAATCGTCGTTTAAAATATGTTGTCTAAACTAAATTACTTTCAAATCTTTGTAGGCCTTTTTGCTCCCGCTAGTTTCCACAAAAATCCACGTGTTTTTTTCCATGCTGTTTCCATCCATTTACCTTTCTATAATATCAATTTTTTCCTGTCAAAATATTTAAATACATAATTGCTTTGGGTACGAATTAAAAAGTAATTAACTAAACTACAAGCTTACAACAATCATATCAGCACACAAATATCATTTATCATTTATAAAACTAATGATCATATAAAATCTACATATTGGTGTTTTCAAATATCAATGAATTCATTTGACATTTCATATTTGTAATGGAATACGTTGTAAATGTTTTTCTAATTTATACAAATAACATTTGGCGTTTTCGAAATGGTAAAGATAGTTTTAATGACAGATTGTGCACGATGAGTATTTTTTTAATAGAAAGTACACATTAGGTAATTTTATAAACTGTAGAAAACTAATTCAACACGTTGTGTTAATTGCAAAGTTGGGCCAGCTAGGAAATAGCACAGATGATTGTAGTCCATTTAGAATTCCTCACGAATGTCTGTGCAATGAAATTTAATTAATAAGTTCATAAGCGTTGCACAGCAAGCATAACAGGAAGAAAGTTACCAATATAGACAACAGTGGACAATGGCTATCAACACACAATCTCACATAACATCTAACACACAGAATGTCACATAATACATGTACATATTTGCATGGATATCTGTAGAACATAACACAAGTTGGTTGGAATGTTTTACAGGGTAAATAATTGTTGAAGAAGATGTAGGTCAGTGATGTGTTATTGATGTAATTACAGCCAGAGGGCGCATATACTTGCCCTGTGTGTGTGAGTGTCTTTCTCCTAACCGGCCATACCCATGTCTGGTACACTTTCGTACACAGCTTCATTCCACTTTCATTATAAGTCATCCATAACACAAACTTACCGATGGAAACACTGCATACTTTCAATCCATATAAACGTCAACTCTGGAGAATGTATTTACACCAGATTACAGACAATCAACAGCGACTGCTGATAGTTAAGCAACAACAAACTTAATTATACACAACTCGATTAATTAACATCATTAGCAGATCACAAGTCAATTGTTTCAGTTCAAGAAGAAAAAAACAAACAGCAGGCCTTGTATTAGCGGTTGCCGGTGAATACATAGTTGTTAAATATTGCGTCAAACTCGGTGTAGGAATGTTGCATTGTGTCAAGTTTGTGAAACAATAAAACGGTAGCTATAACAGTAGATATGTCGTTACTTTCAATACTGGAGACTTGTCTTGGGAACACAGTGAATGTGTAATTGTTTTTTGCAATTTTCTCTTTTAGGAAGGCTGTCAAAAAACAAGCATTTACTACATAAACTATATTCGTTTGCAGAACAATTTACAGCGTCGGGCAACCAGCATTGCATGAGTGTATTGTGGGCTGCATAACTATTGCTAATCTATTCATTGTTGATGAGTATTTAGTCAGAATTTGAATTCATTCGGAGTAGGAGAATATTTTCCTCGTCTACTAAATCATAATATATTAATAGTTATCGCTTGTTTCCTTATAGCTGCTGAAACATGTCTATCGTTGTATCAGCCTGGCCCAACCAAATGTACGAGGACAAGTCTGAACACGTTCTACTGGACTCCAGAACACCGTCACCAAGACCTGCACCAAAACCAGCACCAAAACCCAACCGTTCAACCACACCAACTGTCAGTGTAAGAACGGTGACAGACAATCCGGCTGTGATGTTGAGACAAAGTATGTCCGAATCCAGACGAACATTCCTACAGGACTTTAACGCATCCCAAGAACGTGTAACAGTACGCCAAGTTGAAGAACAGCCTGCCGCAGACGACAAACACGGATATCGCAGGCGGAAAATCAGTTTTAAAATCAAGAACACACTGACACCCAGTAAACGTATCACAACCACGACTTTGAGTGCAAATAAAGTGCATCAACTGACACAGAAATTCAACGAATTGGTGAACGAAGAACCGAAAATTGCACGGGCCGCACGCCGAGCAAACAGCACCAGGATACGTGACTGTGCAGACACGCCGAAACGGCCCAGCATATGGGCCAAGCCGCAGAAATTGGAGGATCGCAAACCGGCAGATCCCAAGAAAAAACCATCTGTCAAACGAAAAGCGAGCGTGAAGAGAATCCGAATGGAGAAACAACAGGACGACAGTGATGGAAAGGTGTGTGTTACGGCGAAGATTAAGTATCTGGAAGCACCACAGACCGTGCAGAAAGCAGAAGTAGCTAGTGAAGTTAGATCAGAAGACCAGAATACGATTCGAGAGGAACCGTACAAGAGATTAACGGTAGAAACTGGCGATTTTAAACATTCCGAACAAAGAAAAACTAGTGAACAATTCTCAGTGAAACAAACGTTTTCAAATCACACTAAATTGTATGGAAATAATAACATGAATACAGATTTAAGAAAAGAACATATCATAAGAGAAACAAGTTCTTCAGAACAACAAACATCTGCTTCCACGGTTGACGAGATTGATTCACCAGGAACAATGATACATGGCAGACCAATGTTAAAAACAAGATCCACATCCACTGGAAGTGTTAAAGCAGCCATTGAGCATTTCGAACGTAGAAAATCTTCAGCCACACTGGAAATTTCCAAAGGAAACAAAGCTGAGAAACAGATCTGTCATGATAGAGTAGATACCGGCTCAAATAATCACATTGTAAGACAACATTCTGCGAATATAAATACAAATACAGTAGTAGCTAATATAACCCTGAAGAATCTAGTGCCAAAACCAAAAATCCCTGATAAAAATGTCACGAAAACTAAGGACTTGGTAACGAGAGAAGGTGTGCGGAAGTTTAGAATCATATCATCGAAGATTGACAGTGACAGTAGTAAGAATAACATGTCTGAATTGCAAACTTATTTTGCAACTAAGTCGATAAGTAAAAATGACAAAATACAAGACTCTACAAATGATTCGAATACGCTTGAAAGTTCGTCTCAAAGTACAGAGAACATATCTGTAAAAAGGAATATTATCAAACATGATGATGATGATTCTAGAAGATGTCTGAATTCATCGACACACAATCTGTCATCTGATGTGTCTTCCAGTGAAGACATCAAGAAGAGACTAACACCAACGGATGAGCAGCTATTGGGTACCACTGATCTGTCTTCATCTTCGTGTGAAGATACAGTTCTAGAGGTTAAACACATTCCGCAGACGAATTCGCGTATATCTGTGATCATTAACGAAGAACAACCAGCAAAGCAACAACTTGATAAATGCATGGACAGAGTAGAGATGGAGAAAACAAATAAGTCCAGCGCGTCTAGCTTGTATGACGGACTGAAGATAACGAAGACCACCCCGTCCGGGCAACTGCTGAAGATGGCAGTGTCTGAGGAGAGACTTCCGAGCGTTGACGCTGTCCAACCAAACACTTCATTTCTTTGGCGATCAAAGTCCCGAGACTCCACGTACTTCAACACATACACCGCGATCATGTACGAAGATGGCGAAGAACCAATGACAGATGATGATAGCAAGAAGATGAATAAATCATTGTACGAAGATACCGGCCAACCTGATCCGAAGTTCGATGAATCCAGGAGATATTCACAGTATGATGAACCAAAATCTGCACTAGTCAATAAAGAATTAGCGGACATTTTAAAGAAACGCAGAGAACAAGAACCAACTCAGGAAGAACAAATCTATGATACGATAAAAAATGTTGCTGAACAAACGGAAGACAGAGTACAGTCTGTTGAAATATCTGAAGTCAGCTTGGAAGATCTATATGACACAGTGGACCCGAGGCCGCTGAATATATCAACAGTGACTGAAGAAGCGGACGAAGATGAGTCTCTCGTTGATCAAATACTAGCCAAGACTGATGAGATACTGAAACAGTATAACAATGCCAAGACTCTTTATAAACCAGAGGCCGTGACAAAGACACATGAAGATGCAACGTGGAAGGACAATGCTAGTATACACAGTTACGAATCATTCTATAACTCAAACTACGAAGAAATGGACACGCATTATGAATATCCAAAGAGTCTAGTGCACAAAACACAGTCGAATGGTTCAGAAGATCTGTACGAGACGTTGTCGATCAAGACAATGCCAGAAAAGGATGTACCTAAAGATACTGGTGTCAAGAACACTAGTGTTTACCAGAAACCGTTACCTTTGCTGCCAAATGACACATCTCCGAAAGAATCTAGTGGAAAAGTCTCGAACATTTACCAGAAACCATTGCCACAGGTCCCAAATGAAACTGTAGCTTCTTGTAATGAAGTACAACCAGACAAAGATTCGTGCAATAGAAGTGTTAATATATATCAGAAACCATTACCTCTTCTGCCAAGCGAACAATCTACTGTTGAACCGAAGATGGATAAGTTGAAAATATACCACAAACCTTTGCCTCGTCTACCAAGTGAGGACGATGATCAACGCACTCCGGTGAAGATCCTCAAGAAACCTCTACCACAAATACCCACAGCACAGTTTTACCATGAAGATCTCGACGAGGCCGAAGAAAATATCTACTCCACACTATCGAATGCTTCCAAACCTTACGAATCTTCATTAGTTGTGCCTAAAATCAATATCCACGGACCAAACATATCGCCGAAATACTTGAAACCCGTCTTCCCGAAGCCCCTAGTGCAGAAAGAAGATCCGTACGACTTTCTGAAGAGTCCATCGGATTGTTACGAGTCCATGTACAACGATGGCACGGAACAAATCCAGCAGGTTGTCAATAGAACACTGAATAACAAGTACTTGCAGTGTATGGACAATATTGATGCAGTGTCACAGTTGTCTGGTGACGTGCCCGGCTGTTATGAGAGTATATACAACGGTGGATACCGGAAGGAGGACAACGGTAGTGTGTACCACGCTAGTTTGATGATGTTCCGACGCGATGAAGGCTCTAGTTCCGGCTCGAACAGGGACTCGATGATCAGCTGTGATCAGCATAGCAACAGTCTGTACGGCAAGTGTGGTTGGAACATGGAGGGCGGTGCCTTGGGCAGTGAGATCAGCTCCAGTGACCGCAGTGATGACTGGGAGGACATGAGTGACGACCCGGAGCAGGATGACAAGGCCGAGTCCGGCTTCGTAATGTACGTAACACTTCACATGTCATATACTGTGTGTGTCTCATGACGATCTACACATAGGAACGTTGCATACGCTCTTGATCGTGAAATATTAATTTGATCGTTTTGGTTTTTTTTACAATCTAGCTGAGTATAATTGTTAATTTTATGCTTACTATTTTATTTCCTTTGATATCCTAGTCGAATTTTGTAACATATTCGATGTAATAGTACATTTTCAACGAATTCAAACGTCAAATTGACATTTCAATTACAAAAAAAAAAGAACAAAAACCACTAGATTAATATTTTGATTTAAAAATCAAATGAGCGCGCAACGTTCCTATGTGTAGATCGTCATGAGACACACGGTATATACTATAACTGAAATAGCTTCAATAATGTATTCCTCTGTTTGCAGTATTCACGAAAAGCAGAGGAATAAAAAACATCCCGGCTGGTCCAATAAAGTACGAGATCAGTGGACGAAAAGTCCCAAGAAAGTGGTCATACGTGAAGAAGGTAAGATCATATCATTTTATTCTCACATGTTTGCAACCAACATCACACTGCTGCGTTGCGGGCTGCCGCAGTTGTTAGGCGTAAGAGATTTTAACGAAACGTCAAACACAGAACTCTGTGTAGAAATGTCAACAATACAATGACAATTTGATGCACAAATGTGACTCATTAATGATAAACAATAGATTTGTTTATCGATTTCGCTACTATACAAGGTGACAGCGTATAGTATAGCATTTGTAAAAATGAAACTTTACTCATTTACCAAACTTTCAATTTCATTATCGATTTTCGATGAGTTTTCTATCGTGTACTGGTGATTAAGTATGCATGGTGGTGTTGCAATGAGTACTGTGCTGTATGCAATACGGCTTTAATCGAGTGCCTTTCTTTTTTACTTTCTTTTACAGCAACAACATGTTGATTTTGCATCTGGCCTGACTATGAATAGTAATTGTTTTATATACATAGTATCTATGCAGTCTCTATGGCCATGTGCTGTTATACATCTTGTTTATACGTGATTTTACTCCGTTGCGTAATAAGTTTCAAACTAACATTTCTGTTAAAAGCATTTCCCTGTTACATGTGAACAATTACGTGTAATTGAAGTATTTCTCTCGGATAAATCCTTGCATCAAGCTAGAATATTGTGAAACGCAACTGTAGAGTGTACACTGAAATGACAGCAAGTACATTACCTATATAACTAAATAGGTATTTAATCGCAAATACTAAATATTCTATGGTTTTTTTTTTTCCAACCTGTTCTCTATAAATATATCTTGTTTCGTAAAGTCTTACTCATAGCTGTAATTTCTATTGGTGACGTCACATTATATAAATCAAGGTAACATACACACATACATACATAATATAGTCTGCGGTCAAGCATACATACATATATAGCAGCACAGCTACATCTATAAACATACATACATACAGTACAATAATTACAGACCGACGTGTAAAAACCAGTTCAGTCCAAGTGTCTACTTTGGTCGTATGTAATAGTTACGAGGTCTCTTGCGAACAAGAAAATACACGTAGATAAATCCCTGACCTTCTGTTTTACCTATCATTAATAACCCAGAATGGTAATGTAGGTACTCGTATAGGTCTCATTGTTACCCAAAAACATCACATGTTTACCATACAGTACGTAATTGTTCACATCCAACATGACATTTCGTAATGACGTCCTTGAAAATCCGCCGAACGGTGTATGTTTTCAGAATGTGTAGTAGATCTGTCAGTGCATAAGCACAGACATACGTGTCAGAGATACACTGTTAGCAGATGGGACGGTAGAATGAAACGTACGTCGGATGTTACTGTAACTGCTGTAGTGTTCAACATTTCTCGTTTGGCTAGTACAGCCTGTCATTGTTCGTTGCCATGACACCCACCTGAGACAGATAGAGATGGCGTTACCCCCGTGGTGACGTAGTGTGAGAGAGAAACATTCACAGCAGACTTGGCTGCGCATGCGCGCATTTATGATTTTCTTGTTATTTATTATAATTTTAGAATAATCCCGTGCCAGTTTTCATTGCCACCAGCTCCGTGTGTAAATGTTTGTTATTGTGTTTTTGTTACGTGAGAACTAAACTGTCATTTGTTTCTGTGAGTACAGAGAGAATCTGTTTAGTATGCTGTGACATTGATGTTCGACACTGTACTTTGAGCACTGGGCGCCTTTAGACAAGTGAAAGTGACATTTCAGGTGAATTCTTGGTTGCTCTTCAGCTTGTATTCCAAGTCAAATTATTCGTACCGTGCTACAGTGCAGTGAGCATGTGTCTTGACTAAACATGTAACTACAGTACTACAACTGTTACCAAACATTCCGAATATCCCACAAGGGGATACATCTACAAGTTCCAGTGCTCAAATACTACATTAAAAGTTTGACAGTGAGAAGAAGTTCAATGAAGTTCAGTGATTTGTGTAACCAGTGTGATTTGTCCATGGCGAAATAACGTACTAAATATTCAAGTATTAGTGATGACATTGAGTTGATAGCATCCTGTTTATGCGCAATAGTAGTTTCGGTACATTTTCAATCGGTATTATATTATTTCGGGAATTACTAAAATGGAATATTCAGCAGATGACATATGAGTATATTCGTACCTGTAACTAAATACCGGTGCATGACATATATAGTCATGTGATGTCATTTGGTTTTATAATATTTCAATGGTTTTTTTTTTTGTATCTCTACGTTTATTTTTAGTGAAAGGGAATTGATCAAAGTAAATTCAAAGGTTATACTTGTGTTATAATAGTTTGTGAAAAAAAAAAAAACGAGATATAAAATATAATATTTAATAATCGAAATATCTACGCACGAACCTGTGTATGCAATGGTGTAATGCACATTCTTCTACAACTTATTATTATTATAATTATCCGCGAATGCTGCTGGAGATAATACTACAGCATTCTAATTGATGAATTACTAAACAATTATCCATTATTAAATACAAAGAAATTAAAAGAAGAAAGTTTATTAATACCCGACACTCGTACTAATGTAATTACCTCTATTTATAAATCTCTCTCTCTATAGAGCTGCACATGTATATATTCGTGTATAATTCTCGTCTGTAATATTGCTATAAATAATCTCGAGTAATATTACGCTGTCTGTCCGTCCATCCGTATATTCGTGCTGCTCTGATTCACTATTGTTTTCTATCCTGACAACCAACTGGAACACATGTTCATCCGGTAATCATCTTAAACAATACTTATATGTATACGGGGGATATATACATTCATAATACGTATTTGCCAATATATCAGCTCCGTACGATGATATTAAAACGTTTAAACTCTAGTTCACTCTAGTTAATCAAGTGTAAATCTAGTGAAAACGTATTACCAGTGTTACCAACGCTGTGGAAAATGAAAAATGACGCAAAATTTTCGCACATCCAAGCAACGACGCTCCATGTCGAGTGTTCCAGTGCGACGTCCCGAGTTATCACTGCCGAATACGACGCCGAAATCCGCGCCCACAACATTCAGACGCCGACGGCATATTGCCGATCAAGTGTACGTCACCTCGACGTCGGTACATGTGCTGACATCTGTCGCCGATGAGCACAAGTCGCGAAAGAAACCGCACGAACAACACTATTGTGACACTTACGACCAGTCTAAACAATCTGACTATTATAATAGTTCGTGTACGAGCCAAGATCGGCACGAGGAGGTGGCAAAAGTGTACGCGAAAATTAGAAGCGTCAGTTGTGAGCAGAATAACGTGGAATGTCAAGAAGTATCTGTGTTCATAGGTTATTATTTATTTATTGTGCTGTGTGTACACTACCCGCAACACATCAGTGTGCATTTGGTTGCTAACCTGGAATCAAGTAATAATTAATTGTGATATAAATGTGTTTGTTACAGATGCATCTAGTGATCCATATCATTACTATGAATCGCTCCATTCGGATGACGATTTCGATTCGTTTGACAGCGAATCTGACGATGATTCATTCACTAAAATCAATCAGGTACAATCACAATTTTCAGCAGTTGAATAGTCGTTTGCAGGTTATGTTGTTAATTCTAGAATGACAGCGGTGTTGATATGGGTCATCCACAGCTTCCGGAACCGCCCGGAGCAAACTCCGGGTCTAGTAATATCTACGGCTTCACCCGGCTCGCCGCATCGGCCAATAAACACATGAAACGTCTGCGTAGGAACTGGTCGCTCACCAAGAATGACATAACGAAATCCCTGAGCCGAATGACAAAGAAAAAGTCCACTACAAACCTTAGCAGTCCTTCACCGGACTCTACCAAAGACAGACCGGGTGCCAGTCCCACGCTGGAGCCGCTGCCCGTGCCCCGGGACTACGCGAAACCAGTGAAGATCTATGATAAACCGGAGAGAAAACTCCGATCGCCATCACGTCCACCAGTCGTACCACCCAGTTCAACAGCTGCTCAGCCATGTGTTTATAGTTCTACCAGCCTGAATAAATCGTCCGGCAGTCCAGAACTACTCGTTGACGGTGGTAAAAGTTACCAGAACGTCGACTACAAGTCTGTGCCGGGTCAAATCCAGGAGAAATCCACCAATACGAACACAGTGAGCCGTCGGAAGAACTGGCTCAAGTTCCGACGCGGTACATCGATGACAGAACCCGCTCTGGATGACGTCACCAGTATGACGAAGAGTACATTCTATCTAACCAGTGAAATGGATGTGGATAGCGGGCAAGTTAACATCGCCCGGCCGGTATCGCTGGCAGAAGAGAAGCCTGCAGTACCGGCGAGGCGGCGAGCACGACCTCCAAGTACACAGCGGCCAGCCAGTCCACCACCACCAGCTCCAAAGAGTGCTGCAGGTAAATGAATCTGTGTTTTCGTTAGTGATTGTTCTGTGTGTGTTTATAATTGTTGATGGTTTCTTGCAATAAAACGTTATATGTAGTATGAAGATTTGTGTTTATATTGTACAGACTCCAGTCCCACATCTCTATGTCTGAAGTCCCGTAGCACGTCGTGGTACGCCGAGTGTGGATTGTTTAAGGCCGCTGGTACACCACTAGCGCCGTCTACACAACTGATACTCCCGCCACTTCCAACCGCCAGCTCACCACCGCCACCGCCTGTAGTGCAGTGTCAGCAGCAAGGTAACACGTGCTGGTACGCCGAGGTGGGTCTGTACCAGCAGACGGGCTCCACACCGAGCAGCAGCTCGGCGGAGAACAGCGGCTCGACCACATCGCAGTATCCCAAACACTATCGGCAACACTATCAACAATCCAAGCGTCAGGAACGGACAGCGACCCAGCATCAACCAGAGTTTCAACAATTGCACAATGAACTGCACACGCAGCTGCAGCAGTACCATCACCGGAATGAAATGGTCAGCGAGAAGGCACGAAACCAGCAGAATGTGAATGAAATTGTCAGCGAGAAGGAACAAAACATGTTGGCAGATCAAAAAAGCACAGAACAGTATTACAATATGCTGAACAACGACAGAACAAGCACGGTGGAAGATGAAGAAGTAGAGAACAGCTACTACAATGAAGAGTTCTCGCCGCCCGTGGCGCTAAGACGATCTGCGGAGAGTTCTGACGCCGAGCCGGCCGTCCGAGATACACTGAAACGACACCAGAGTGCCGATATGCAGCTGTTGTTGAAAGATGAACCGCTGTACCAGTTCTATGATGCCGCTGTAGCCGAGGTGAGTACAGAAATAATCTTGTTAAAGTATTAATTCACAAACTAAGCCATTGTCTGTGTGTATTTGTGTAGTCTGCATGTCAAGAGACAAGTTCAGATTCTGATTACGACGGGTACGAGGAGATAGGCACCCATGGTATTGCCAAGGACAGCACTAAGCAAGGTTCTACATCCCCGGTACCAGCCTGTACGCCTACCAGTACAAAGCCCAGTGTTAAACAACTAGTATCACCTGTGAGAAACGGTGGAGCAGGTAGAACACTATGGTGCGAGATCCCCGAGATCATCCAATCAGAGATACTGTGTAAGTAACCAATCAGCTAGACTCGTCTGCCTACATTTATACTCACATCCCTGATGTACAGGTACACTTAATCCCTCTCAGCGGAAGCTACAGGAAGCCAAGTTCGAGATAATAACCTCCGAAGCGTCGTACTTGAACTCGCTGACGGTGCTGGAGGAACACTTCATGTCTGTGTTGGACAAGGACACGCTACTGGACACAGAAGATCGCGCTGTACTCTTCGGTAACATCCGGCCGGTGCGTGAGTGCTCTGAGCGATTGGTGGGCGACCTGGAGATGTGCTGGCAGGACAACATACTGCTCAACGGGATCTGTGAGGTCATATACATGCACTGTATCGAGCACTTTAACGTCTACGTGCGATACTGTGAAGACCAGGTGCATCTGGGCGCTGCCTTGAAACGGTGCAGGTCAGTATAAGGCGATATTCTACTCGGAGCACTTTATATTGTACTGTTGTACTTTTAGGGACCGTAAGAATACTTTCTCCGAAGCATTACGCCAACTGGAGCTGAAACCAGCCTGTCAGGCGCTCAGTCTGTACTCGTTCTTGATGTTACCAATGCAGCGGATCACTAGGATGCCGCTTCTGATAGATGCTGTGCTGCGGAGACTGACACCGGCTGACGATGAGTACAAGTCATGTCAACAGGCGTTGATGTCATTGAATGATGTAAGAAATACTTCATTATATTTACTTTGACAATTCAAAATGAATGGCTCGTTTGTAGATCGTCATGCGGTGTAACGAAGGTGCTAGGAATGTTGAGCGACAAGTAGAGACCGCGAGGATCGCTCGGCTGCTGGAGTATCCAGCACATATTCCTCCCATACAACTCACAGGTCGGTACCTGGTGCGATCCGGTGAACTCACACAACTGGTTACACGCAACGATGAAGTCAAACTGACGTTTGGCAAGAAGTTTACTAAAATTCCGCTTACGCTGTTCTTGTTTGAAGACGTTCTGCTAGTCACACGTAAGAAAAAGTACGTCACTAATCACCTTTCCCCGTGTGTAAAGAATCATATGTAGAGTTCCATTGCTGATGTGTTGTGTTGTGTAGTAACAGCAGTAACGAGGACTACTTCACGGTGCTACATCATTGTGCCCGGAACTTTGTAGAGTTGACCACCAGCAGCACGGATAACAGCGTGCTCACGCTACCCGTGAAGGACGTCCAGGGCCGACACCTGCTGTTCCTGACAATGCTGGAGAACCAGGAACACCGGACGGTTGAGATGATGTTGAGCTGCGCTACGGATACTGACAGGGCACGCTGGCTGGAGGCGCTCAGTCCGCCTGTGTCGGAGAATCCGTACGAGCGCGTGTACGAGAGTTGGGATTGTCCGCAGGTGCGCGCCCTCCACTGGTACCAAGGCACCCAGCCGGACGAGCTGGCACTGGCCAAAGGCGATGTCGTGAACGTTACACGGAAAATGGCGGATGGTAAGAGAATATAAACACAAACTTGTGTAGAAGCTGGTGGTACAATGTAGAGAGATGTGTGTGTGTGTGTGTTATTAAAAACAAGTAATATGTCCGTATTATGAACTCGTCAGTTTTAGTTAGGATCACGACGCGCGTTTCGAACTCCCGTGCATTATCAAGTGATAATGCACGAGAGTTCGAAACGCGCGTCGTGATCCTAAAGCCTGTTCTACATTATACTTTTTCCTCATATTTCGATGCTAGAAAAAAGTCATATTTTGATACTAGAAAAAAGTATCCGAACAGATCATTCGTATATATTCGTTTTTATCTTCGACTTTTTTCACCAGTACCAACTTAAACTTAAACCAATTTACATTTTGACAGTGATATTGAAAGAAGGTTATATTAAAAGCATGTCAAAAATAAATAAATTAGTTAAAATTTATAAACTGTGGCTGCTATATAAAATATAACAAGTCAAACAAATATTTGTGCACTTATCTTTACACCAACGCTCACTAATATATTTAAGCTGTCAGAAAAATGTATTGGTAGCACTGCGAATGCGCTTACTGCGCATGTTTCTAGTATGAAAATCGAACGAAACTCGGATCGGATCTAGTTTCATTTCTAGTATGGAAAAAGTATAGCATCGAAATAGAAGGGCATCTACACTATACTTTTTTCGCATATTTTTTCTAGTATCAAAATATGACTTTTTTCTAGCATCGAAATATGAGGAAAAAGTATAATGGAGAACAGGCTTAACTAAAATTGACGAGTTCATAATACGGACATATTACTTGCTTTTAATCATATTGACGATGAACTTCGGAACTGAAAATATAATGTGTGTGTGTGTGTGTTAGGTTGGTATCACGGTGAACGTATCCGCGATGGTGTGAGCGGCTGGTTCCCTGGCAACCATACAACAGAGATCGCCAATCCACATGTGCGTGCCAGGAATCTGAAGCAACGGTACCGACTGCTAGCATTCACAGGGAACTATTTGAACAAAACTAACAACAATATGAACAAATAACTAGTTACGATTAGTATATACACACTGAGATTGAGCACGCGTGACTCGATATAAACTGTCGATATATAATTTAGTTGACGTAGCATGTAAATAGTTTATGATTACCGATAATTGCTGTATATAAGATGTTTTATCCCAGATCTTCCATAGGATTAGCCGCAGAAGTGTACTTAATATGTTTTATATAAATAACCAAATATATATATTTTATTT
This sequence comes from Carabus problematicus, assembly GCA_963422195.1. Taxonomy (NCBI): domain Eukaryota; kingdom Metazoa; phylum Arthropoda; class Insecta; order Coleoptera; family Carabidae; genus Carabus; species Carabus problematicus. The sequence goes on from OY728578.1 coordinate 19,819,978, forward strand.
AGAAGGAACCGTACTTATCTAAATGTTACTGTAAATATACATATATATAAATAATTTAACCAGTTTTATTAAATATGTTTTGTATATGAATAGTTTTATTTTATACAATTATAAAGTTGTATGTTACAAAAATAAATACACATATGTTTGTGAAAATAATAACATACGTATAGACATACTTCTCACACACCCTGTATATAACGACATGCATACCTATGCGGAAAGGAAACACTAGTATCAAAATAACAACACTTTTAGTAGCAAATTATCAAAGTAAGTATATCATACTTAGAATTATATATATATATATATATATATATATATATATATATATATATATATATATATATATATATATATGTATGTATGTATGTCTTAAATTTAATGACAATAACTGAATGCAGAATTCAACAACCAACACCAGATTTTTGTAAAATAATACGTCAATAAATTACAAGTAAATAGATTTTGTATTTGTAGAAAGAATTGCACGAGGGGTCAGTCTTTGTAGATATATTGACAAGGGGAAGATTTCTACAAATGGAATATTGATGATTTGATTTCTATACACAATGTGTTATCTACAAAACTATACTCGGCTACTGGTGCATCATTAAAATCACCATTGACCGCTGACGAGGCGATAGTTGATGATAATCATGATCAATCTCATTTCAAGCAAATCTATATCAATTTTTCATTCCATCACCAAGAATCGCCTTGTCAGCGCTTGCTACTGACGATGATGATTACCGTGAAATGAACAATTGATGTCAGCTTCAACTTAAAATTACGAAATTGCGATGCATCACTCATTTTGTACACAAAATATAAAAACAAATCGATCTAAATGTTTGAAACGTATATTGGGCTGATTTATTTTAGTTTGTCTGATTTTTTTGATGTAAGTTTTGAAGAAAATCTTTCGAAATACACTTGTATAGGAGTGTACCACTGTAGACTACTATTTTGCGCGTGGTTTAAATGCGTGACCGGCTGCTGCCGGACTTCACGTCAAACAGTTTGCGTACAAAGTACACTTGGGTACACGTGGTCAGTGTAATGACTAGAATCTGTACAATGGACCACCGCAACACGTAAATGTTGTTGTCCACCAGCAGATTATAGTCGCGGGCCTCCTTGCCTCGGCTGTGGTGCTGGTACTGTAGCATCTCATTGATGTTTCGTTCCACGGTCACGATGGAATGCTACAATACACGTACAAGTACAGTTTGATAATCAAAGAACACATTTCTGCAATTACTTACTGTAAAGTTCTCCATATTCATGTTTATATCCTCGATTTCCTTCGTATATTTATCCCACTGATCGTACCGCACTACTGTCAAATACAGGTTCACCAGTTTGTCAGCAAACCGCGAGAACTGATTGTCAATGCAGACAGCATAGTACCCGCCGGTAGACGTCTGATCCTGGTATTCACTGTTCGCCCGCCACTGGTACGGATGTACAATCTGACCATTGGGATGACGTACAGCAAACCCAGCCATTCCATCACCACCCCGCAGAACCTAGAAAGCATAGTTATCAGACATGTTGCTCAGTTCAGCGAAAATTCAGCGAGAAATGATGGCGAATCATAATATTCTGCTGACAACAACTAAAACATTTACACACTGTATTTGTATAAGCTTAAATATAACTATATCTACACGCTGGATAATCAAAATTGACAATTATTACATTGATGTACATGCGCTTTTGACATGTATGTTGTGTTTACCTGAAAACTGACGTAGAATGTAGCACCAGGATTAACATATTGGAAGTAACAGTCCTCCTTGCCGGGCTCTATGTGGACTTTATAGTCCATAGCCACGGCCGGCAGACTTTCGTACCATGGCAGCGTGGTTTCAAAATCACCGAAACTCACCAAATACCCACAAATAACCAAGCCAAATATCAACAAGTGCACGAACGTGGCATTAGCTGTCGCCATTATTGTCCCGCTCCGCACTTTAACCAATCAGAGCATGAGAAGAAATGCGACTAGAAGTTCTCCAGGCCAGTCACCTATCTTGAGATTTGATTGGGTGAAAGTACGACCTTGACCAGTTGCGTACACAATTTATTTATTTTCTAATTTATATATTCTCTTTATTATAGACTTTTCCAATAAGTATTACAAATATAAACTATCCAGAAATAATTTTAAAATATATTTTATTGTATCACGTGCTTAATTAATAGTTATCCTTAAAATATAATTAATATTTATATTGAACTCAGTAATATCTGTTACGCCAGTGGTAAATATGATTAAACTTTGTTTCATATTTATCCACTGCTATTAAATAGCGCTAAAGTAGTTTAAAGAATAAACACTGTCAAATACATGTGCTAAATTTATAACAAATCGAATTTTACATTAAATAAGTATTGTTTAATTGAGAAGTTATCAATTTTACTATTGATATTTGTGAATAGGTTAACTAGCATTAGATTCCAATCATGTTCTCAGTCGTTCGGTTTAACAGAATCTTGTTTAGGTTAGGTGAAACATTGCTTAACTGTCAGAAATCTCATATAAAACAGAATTTTCCACATTCTCCTGCAATTTTAACACAAGTTCTCGCTCAAAACAATGTTGGCATCAATCAATTTTGCACCGACGCTGAAAAATCTGCAAACAATATTAAAATACCCGGATTGAATGATGGTACATTTATAGAAATGAATTGAAATGTTGAAATATTCGCTACGATTTTGTTGCTTATAGATGTAGATGTGCAACATTTAACTGCGGGTGATCCGGACACTGAGAAAAAGTTACGGATTATTATCTTAGAAGCAGATGTTATGCGACAAGAGGGTTTTCGTATTCCCGAATTGGCATTCATGAAAACCCAGCACTGGCAGGAATTGTTGAATAAAGATTCCAAGTCTCAACGGCGGCGGTATTTAGAGTTTTTGTGGAAAACCGAGAAGAAACGGGAAAATGTCAAGGTATGTAATCAAGTCTATGAAAATACCTGTCTCCACACGTGTGTGTATGATTTCGTTTAGGCTAAGAAAGAACAGGCTCGCGTTGAGAGAGAAAATCGGCCCGAGTACGTGGACGACGGCCATATTCGTTATGGACTGAATCATAACACGTTTCTCATCCGTATCTACGATACGACGATAAATAATATGTACAATCATCGGCTGGTACAGGCGATGCAGTTCGGTCAGAAGTTGGTGATTGACTGTGGGTATGATGACAGTATGACATCACGGGAGTGTACGAATTGTGCCAAGCAGCTGATGTTGGCATTCTCCGACAACAGAATACACGATGGTAAGTTAATAGTAGTATTGTATAATCAGTGAGTGTGCTTATACTGATATGTGTAGATCCATTCGACCTGCATTTCTGCAATGTCAATAATTCCAAAGTGACAATGCAAAGTCTTGGCCGGCATATAGCCACACTTCACGAGCCCTGGTTCCCATTGCATCTACATGTCGCCAGCTATCTGGACGTGATTCCCAAGGACCAACTAGTCTACCTAACCCCACACTGCCGGGAGGAACTGCAGGTGTACGACCACGATACCGTGTACATTGTGGGCGCCATCGTCGATAAGGTGAAGCACTACCTGTAGATTCTAACTGTAGAATATACATTTATAAGTGTTATTTCGCTACGCAGATCAACCAAGAGCCGTTGTCTTTGGCTAAAGCCAAGCGTGAAGGATTGCGCATGGCTAAACTACCGTTGGATCGGTACTTACAGTGGGGCTCGGGGTCAGGCAAGAGTCTCACCATCAACCAGATGGTGTCTATTCTGTTAGACATCAAGGCAACAGGTGACTGGCACCATGCACTACGTCACGTACCACGGAGGAAGGTGTACACGGGTACAGGTGACGAACAAGACACCTCCAGGTCAGCGCTACCGTACGACAGGCCTGTCCAGCCCACGGGCTATGCCAGGAACACTTATAACTCCGGACAATATCAGCAGTGGTCGAGTAAAAACAGTAAACGCATGTTTGACAACCTGAAGAACGGGGCCAAGAGTCGGAATACAAAGGATTTTATAAAAGAACTCATGAACAACTAGACTTTGTATGTACGGATCTGTAAATAAACTGGCTAGGAATGCATATATGTTTTAATTATTTACTTTAATGAGTATGTTGTTGTATAATAAATAAATATTACTTTCACGATAGTTTTTATTTTATTGAAAATGTTTATTACCAAGATGTATCACTTAATATACATACTAAATACTAACTTATGCTAGGATTGTTCACAGTGAACAGAATAGATATACCGATAGTATAATAGGAATAAAATAAAACTTACTGGCTAACAAAATGCGAGTGTAGGGCGTATTCAAAAAGGATGTAATCATATATGGAATATTTGTACAGCCTTTTCAAAAGTACACTAGACTATCACCAAGTATCTGACATTATTAACAACTCTAAGTTAACATTCATTGTTAGATTTCATTTGAAGAACAATATCAGATACTACAGCAATGAGTCATTCGGTGTGTATAGTACGATTCCTTATTGATAAACGTTGGCACAGATCATGTACAGTCAGCTGTAGAGATACCGTAATTACCGCCACGGAGCTCCTGGTTCATAGTCTTCAGCAATGGATGCTTACCACAGCCACATCTATCCCGGAAGTCATCCAGATCCAACGCCCAGATCATACCGCCACCCAGACCCATATCTTTAACGAGTTGTGACTGAAACAACATTATCATGTTAATTGATAATTCTGTTAATATGACTGGCGAACTTACTTTTCGTCTGATCTCTGCGATATCATCATACGACACCCATTGGTTACCAGAGTAGGCGTACGGACCAATCCGGCCCTCGGGATCTCTCGTTACAGTCCAGCCTCGACGTTTCACACGTTCACAAATCTATACGAAAACATTATAATTTAACAAAATGACAGATATGCAGCTGTCAAGTTCAACCTAACCTCATAAAACGCCAAAAATCCACCGGCTCTTGTGAATTCACCAGCTTCACCCGGTCCGTACGACTTGGAATTCAAGCCGCGTTTGCTGGCATCAGCCAGACTGAAGCTCTGTCCATACAAGGGCATGCCCATGATGAGTTTGTGAGCTGGTGCACCTTTTTCCATCCAGTAATGCAGCGAGAAGTTCTGATAACCAAACATATTGCGTAAGTTTTATATAATGCAGATAACTGTAAGGTTATGGATACTTACAGCGTTAAAGTAATCATACGTATCTCCTGGATAGTAGTGCAACGGTGCTACATGTCCAGTCTGTTTGTCCCAGTGCCCGTGGAAGTCGTACGTCATCACAGCGATCCAGTCAAAGTGCTGTGCCAGTACTGGTACATCGTAACCAGCATCAATGACAGCCTTGGAGGGTGACACGGCAGATGACAGCAGCCAACCACGAGGTTTAAACTCGGCACTGAGTTCGGTCACCAGTGCGGCGAATCCTGACTTGTCTGAATCAGGTCCTTTCGTACAATCCACCTACAAAAACACAATCAATCTTTAACTATATACACATTTATACCAGGATTGAATGGACTGTAACATACCTGCCAACACTTGGGATACTCCCAGTCCAAATCCAGCCCATCAAAGCCCCATTTCTCAATGAACTGCGCCACGTGAGTGACGAATCTTGCTCTGGCCTGTGCGTCATTGACCAGCCTGGAGTATTTATCTCCTAACGAGTCATTCCAACCACCAATGGCAATCAGAACTTTGATTCCTTTAGCTCTTAGAGCTGTCACTTTATGGTAGAACTCTGAAACACGGAGACACTATCTATCAGAGACGCATCAATACAATATTATCACAGTACTTACCATTGTCTATATCTGCCCAAGAATCATGAGGTTTAATAGTCAACGTGTTAGAATCGAGTACAGCGAAACCATAAGTAATGTGGGTGCAGAGACTAGTATCGATATCTTCAGGTTTGTACTTGCCATCACCTTGTCTATAACCAAACAATCAAATGTTATCTTCATCATAAGTTATATTAATGTCAGTTCGAAAGTTCATCAGCGATATTATTCATAAAACGCACATATTACTTCTTATTAATAATAAGTTATCATTCAGTACTGACCTGTACCATGCCCAGTTTGTGAAGTAGCAGACAATCTTGTACTTTGAATCAGCTCCTCCTCCGACCACGGGGCTGTAATCTCCTGTGCCAGGCATGCTAGGTTTCATGGTGGTTATAACGACTGGTTTCTTCGTCGTCGGTTGTACATCAACGTAGACTGGTTCCGTTGTAGTAGTTGTTGGTTTTGGCACAGCGTTCGCGCTGCATTCAGTGTTCTCCGGCCAGTCACAGTGATCCTTGTTCCAATACAAGCCCGACGGGCACTGCTGGTGCATTAGTTGTCCCTGGTTGCACAGGAAGTACTTGGAACAATCCGCATCGTCCGTCACAAACAGACGTCCTTCACAGGAACGCATGGACTGTACGTCTATCGTGTCTGGTTCCTTCATGACAGGTCGTCGTACTGGCGTGTACGGACTGACAGTTGTCACAGGTGTTGTTGAACTGAGCTGACATTCCCGTTGTGACTCCGGATAACCTATAAAAACAATAATATATCCACACAACAACAATCCCACATTGAACAGTGTTTAGCTAAGCAGATTAACCTACCTCTGAGCACTCTGTTGATTGTCTTCAGTAATGGATACTCTTCACAACCGCACCAGTTCTTGAAATCATCCAGATCCAGTGCCCAGATCATGCCACCGCCCAAACCCATGGCCTTGATGTACTGTGACTTGTACTGGATCATCGGCATGTCATCGAACGATACCCACTGGTCTCTGAGGTACGCATACGGTCCCATTCTACCTTTATCATCGCGTACCACCTTCCAGCCGTGCTTCTGAACATTCTGACAGATCTCATAGTACGACAGGAAGCCTCGGGCCCGAGTATTGTCGCCAGCTTCGCCACCCCCGTACGTGGCTGCATTCAGTCCGTTCATATTGTTGTCAGCCAGGCTGAAAGATTGGCCATACATGGGCATACCCAGCACTAGTTTCTTCCGATCAGCGCCTTGTGCAATCCAGTAGTGAATTGTAAAGTTCTGTCAACAATACAATCATAATACTCTCGCTTGATTCGACACTATTCTAATGATTGATGACAAGTCTTACCGCATTGAAGGTGACATCTACATCTTCTGGATGCGCGTACATAGGGGCCACGTGTCCTGTGATCTTGTCCCACTGTCCATGGTAATCGTAGCACATCACCGCAATCCAGTCCAAGTATTTGGACAGTGCTGGCACATCGTATCCAGCGTCTATTACTTTCTTAGACGGTGATACGGCAGCAGAGAGCAGCCAACCTTTAGGTTTAAATGCGTCGTGTAACTCCTTGACAAAAGCAGAGAATGCTGGTTTGTCGGAGGCGGGACCTTTGTTACAATCCACCTGGAAACCAAATGAACATAGCTCATATCACGACCTTCTCGATTTATACACTTAATTAATTAATAGAACACTTTTAATCGAGAAGGTCGTGGCTCATATATTATACAGTAATACGTAATCACATGTTACGGTACCTGCCAACATTTTGGATATTCCCAATCCAAGTCCAGTCCGTCAAAGTTATTCGTCTCTATAAAGTCCATGACATGAGCAATGAATCGTCTTCTAGCGGATGGATTGTTCACTAGTTTGGAATACTTATCGCCTGCGCTGTCATTCCATCCACCAATAGCAATCAGGACTTTAATGCCCTTCTCTCTGAACGCAGTTACCTTCTCGTAGAATTCTGTCAAACATTCGAACATTTACGACCACTCGACTATTGACAGCCGTGTGTGTTTACTTACTGTTGTCAAAGTCTGCCCAACTGTCGTGCGGTTTAATTATGAGTTGATCGCCGTTGAGGACCGCAAAACCGTACACAATATGTGTGCAGAGGTCAGGATCAATGTCGGATGGCAGGTATTTGCCGCCGCTCTGCCGGTACCACGCCCAATTAGTGAAGTAACACACCACTTTGTACTCTGAATTCGGATCGATTACGGGTCGCAGTGTAGTGGTCGTCTGCGGTACATCCTGTTTCATCGTAGTGGTTAGATATGTCGGTGGTGGTTTCGTTGGCCTGGTTGGTTTTAAAGGTACCACAGATGGTGGTTCCGGTTCTGAAGTAACTGGTTGTACAGCGCCGGGACCTTTAACAGATAAAACATAAATTAGAAACATCAGTACAAATGCAGCGAGTATGATTCTAGTTACCTGGCTGTTTGAGTACATCTCGAATCACGTTCATCAGTGGATGCACTCCTTGGCCACATCTGTCACGGAAATCGTCCAAATCCAGAGCCCACACCATTCCGCCACCAAGATCCATCTGCCGGATGTATTCTGACTTTCTTCTGATCATTTCCCGGTCATCGTAGCTGACCCATTGGTTGCCTTTGTACGCGTACGGACCCATACGATGTTCGGGATCTTGTACGACCGTCCATCCTTTATTGAGAATCCTGTCACAGATCTGCGAACAGAAATATTGTACATATTTCTCTCTTTTTGCTTAATAAACATTTAGTTACCTCATAGTAAGCTAAGAATCCTGCAGCTCGAGTAAACTCGCCAGCTTGTCCAGGTCCGGGAGCTTTGCAATTCAATGTATTCGCCGCCGCCTTCTCCAACTGGAAACTCTGTCCATACAAGGGCATACCCATGATAATCTTCCTGCGAGGAACTCCCTCGGTTATCCAGTAATTTATGGAGAAGTTCTACAAGCAAAGCGTGAACACGTGCATTTACCAATTCCATCGCTCTATTTGTATAGAAGTAATGAATACAGAAAACATACAGCATTGAAGAATGTCACGTCATCATCTGAATGCAGATACAATGGTGCAACATGGCCTGTTTTCTTGTCCCATTGGCCATGAAAATCGTACGTCATCACAGCAACCCAATCAAGGTTCTTGGCCAATGCAGGAACATCGTATCCTAACATACCACAGTGTTTATAAATTTGCTGACTTCTAAATTACTAATTGTCAAGTGTTCATTCAAGATTCTCTTACCGGCATCAATGACAGTTTTACTAGGCGATGTTGCAGCTGACAACAGGTATCCTTTCGGCTTGAATGCCGCGTGTAATTCCGTTATGAAGGCTGCAAAGGCTGCTTTATCAGAGTCGGGTCCTTTGCTACAATCCACCTGCCAACATTTGGGATATTCCCAGTCCAAGTCCAGCCCGTCAAAGTTGTATTTCGCCAGGAACTCCAGCACATGCTTGATAAATCGTGCTCTGGCAACGGGATTGTTAACCAGCCTGGAGTACTTGTCACCAGCCGAATCATTCCAGCCGCCCAGCGCTAAGGAAACCTTAAGTCCTTTAGCTTTATAGGCCACAACACGTTCGTAGAATTCTGTAAAAGAATGACACAAGTATACATTATTAGTCTGTCAATTGAACAACAAATATAACTGTGTAGTACTTACTGTTGTCAAAGTCTGCCCATGAATCATGTGCCTTCACAACTAAGTTCTCGTAATCCAAGACAGCAAATCCATACACGATATGTGTGCAAAGATTAGGATCGATGTGCTCGGGTGTATATTTGCCTAATCCCTTTCGATACCATGCCCAGTTCGTGAAGTAACACACGATTTTATAATACCCTGACAGCGGTTCCGGTGTTTGCGTAGTTGTAGATGGTTTCAGGGTGGTTGTAGTTGGTTTGACAGTTGTATAATCCCAACCACTGGTGGGTTTACTAGTGGTTATATGGTTACCAGCGGTGGTTGGTGGTGTATAATCTACACTATCAACATTACCAGATCCATCACACTTGGCCGCTTCAGGCCAGTCACAGATTTGTTTTTCCTGTCAAAGAATACATCAAGAAGTGAGGTTAAGTGACTGAACATTATCTGTGTACACTTACATTGTTCCAATTCAGTCCGTTTGCGCAACTAAATGTTTCATATTTGCCCCACAAACACATCATGTACTGACTACAGTCGGTTGCATGCGCAGAATATGATCCACTGTCACACGGCGACTTTGGTTTGTTTTTATATTCTGAAACAGACAAGCACAATCGTGACAGATACACGAAGAATCAGGTTATGTATGTGCACTTACGTGTGATGACATTGTATTTAGTGTATCCTTTGCGACCAGCACACTTGATACGGAAACTCCAGTCGCACGAGTTCTGTTCGACACTCCACTGCAAGCCGGGTCCGCATTTCTGGTTCACCAGGATATTGTTCACGCACACATAGAACTGACTACATTCCGCGTGCGGGTAGTATTGGCCCGTGGTGCACGTGGTCATCATGCGCATAGTGGTGGTTCTCATTGTAGTGTACGAGGGTCGAGCAGTCGTACTTGATCCGGCAGCAGCTCCTTGGTGCATTTCATCTGTTTTTCGCACAATATAACGTAGTATTTACTTGAAACGTATGTAATACAATATCTAGCTACAAATGATCGCATGACAGAGTGTTACTTACGATGTTCTTCCTGACATTTAGCGTCTGCTGGCCAATCACACACTAAGCGTTCCCTGTTCCAGTGCAGTTCGCCAGCGCATTTCTGTTTACGTCTCTCGCCAAGCACACAATGATAGTACGCGTTACAGTTGCTCGGATCATGTTCATACGTGCCCGCAATGCACTGTGGTCCTCCCGTTGGTTTTTCAACAGCCGGCATAACGACAGCCGGTGCTGGTACCGTGGTAGCTACACAAGTACTTCAGGTTAGACTGATTTCATACATTGCACTGCGCTGAACTTACTCTCTGTTGTTGGATTCCACCAGGCATTCGTTGTTGTGATTGGTTTCTCAGTGGTTGTAGGTTTACTGGTAGTGGTTGCGCTCGGCGACCACCACGATGTGGTCATGGATGGTTTGGCGGTAGTAGCTTTAGTGGTTGTCCACCAGGGTGAGGTGGTTGTTTGTTCCGTGGATGGTTGTTCCCACCAGACCATTGAGGTGCTTGGTGATTTAGTTGTAGTGGTTGGTTTAGCAGTGGTTGTCCACCAAGCAGTAGTGGTTGGTTTCTCCGTGGTTGTGGTTGTGGTTGTTGTTGGTTTCTCACTCCAAGATGGCCAACTGGTTGATGTCATTGGTGTAGTACTGCTTATTGCACCTTTATTCAATCATCAGACATGTTAATGAACATATTTTCATTCGTTCACACTATTTCACGTACCACTGTCAATTCCTGTTGTCAATGTTGGTGCAGGCGGAGTGACTGGTGCAACAGGTTTGGTACAGTCACCACCGACAGGAGCTGCACCCTTCAGCAGTCCAAGACCCCGGTTCAGTGACTTCAACAATGGATAAGTTTCCAGGCAACATCTGTTAGAGAAATCGTCCAAATCCACTGTCCACGCTACGGCACCTCCATATCCGTTGCTACTGATGTACTTGGCTTTATCTGCCACCGACTCTGCATCCTCGAATCCGACCCACTGGTCTCCATAGTGCGCATAAGGTCCGGTGACTTTCTGGGGATCTCTCGTTACCATCCATCTTTGTGAACGAACTTTAAACAATACAGAATGTATTATATGAGAATTATTGAAATGAACTAAGCTTTATATAGATACCTCTGTTACATATTTCATAGTACGCTAGCATTCCAGGTTGTTTAGAGAATTCTCCGGCTTCTCCAGGTCCACTGGAAGGGCTTCCTTGGCCGCGATTTCCTTCTCGTGTAGGTAATGTGAAACTCTGTCCGTAGAATGGAACTCCAAGAAGCAGTTTGTCACGTGGAGCACCGTGTGCTACTAGATATTCCATTGTGAAGTTCTGTACAACACAGGAACAGTGTTAATACACAAGACACATGCGGATTTGCACATGATGTTACTTACAGTATTGTACTGTGGATATTTGTCTCCCTGGCGGTGGTACAACGGACTAACATGTCCTGTGCGGCGTTCCCAGTGTCCATGATAATCGTAACTCATGACAGACATAAAGTCCAGTGCTTCTCCAAGTGGCTTGAGTTCGTAAGCCACGTCTATTACTTCTTTATAGCCAGAAATAGCTGCAGCCAACATTAATGGTGGAGTTTGTTTGTTAAATTCCGTCCTTAATTCCTACAACAACCATTATTCATGAAACAATGGCATCCGGGCTGGATATTATTTTTGACATTTACTTGTATGAGTTTGGTGAAATTTGGTTTATCACTAGCCGGGCCCTTGTTACAGTTACTCTGCCAACACACCGGATAGTTCCAGTCGATATGCAGACCTTGGAAGCCATGCCGACGAAGGAAACTGACAGCACCAAGTACAAACCTGCGTCTGGCCGATCCATCACTCACCAGTTTCGAGTACTTATCTCCCGTGCTGTCTGTCCAACCACCAAGAGCCAACAGAACAGTCGCGTCAGGTAGTGACGTAACTCTTTCGTACAAATCTACACGCAGATACCATCAGGTAAAAAATTAACATTCTACACATTGTACACTGTTACATACTGTTGTCTAAATCAGCCCACGGATCAAACTCCTTCAGCATCAGATGTTCCGGCTCCAAACTGGCAAACGCATAGATTATATGCGTGCACAATCTTGTGTCCAGATGTTCAGGTACGAATTTCCCTTCGGCTTTGCGGTAGAATGCCCAGTTGGTCATGTAACACACTACTTTAGGACCGGCAGCGTGCGGTTCGGCTCGCAGTTGTTGTGACTGCAGCACTTCCTCCAGGTAATGTTTGCTTGTGGGAATGTGTACCGTCTGGCCGGGTCGACAACGGTCCGCGCCGATATATGCACACTTGCCGGTGCTCGAGTCAAACATCATGTTCTGGTTGCACCGCAATCTGAAAGCCAGTCCAGCTCGGCACACACTGTACCGAGCACAATCGGAAGGATCACTGTACAGTCCATCTCCCTTACCACAAACTGTAGAGTCTGTCGATGTTTCCAAGATGAAGTTTACACCATTATCTGCAAGTGTTTTGACAGTTGTTATGTTATGAAAGTATCGCACATCAACAAACCACTTACGCGTTAGTGCCCGTTTCACAGTGTTCAGTAATGGGTACTTCTCGCCACACAAGCCCTGGAAGTCGTCCAAGTCTGCAGCCCACACGGAAACACCTCCAAGTCCGACATTCTTGATATAGAGCATCTGAAATAGGTAATATAAATGCATGATGTACATATTATAATCTAATAAGACAATTCAACTTCTGTTTGCCAGGAATCAGAAGTAACACATACAAACAGTAAGCACAACACGTTCATCTTCTGCAAGACATGATTCGAGTTTGTGAAATTTCACATCATTAACAGAAGCCATAGGTTTTTTTTTTTTTTTGGTGTTTTTGTTTAAGTTTTCTAATGCCAAATCAAGGTGAACCTGTATTTTTAAACAATTCCGATAAAAATAACTCGAAAGGTGCCACAACACACGCGTACGCATCGTTTGACCTTCTGACCTATCGAGAACGTGCTATCAATTATTCATTCGGTTATCGATAAACGGTGACATCACAATATCGTGTAAATTACTTCATTTACCACAAAATACATGAGACCGCATTGTGAATCATTGTACTAATTACAAGAAGACAAAATTGCAAGAATCATTTCTGGACAATACGAACTAAATCAATCTATTAATATGTTTATAATAATCATCGCTTACTAATTTATATTATAAAGAATCATCGCTGTTATTGAATAGTTCAACGTCGAAACCTGAATCTGCTCAAATATTTCCTCCGACAAAAAAAAATTACAGGTAAATTTAGAAATAGTTCGGTAGAAAAACCTGTCTACATCAGGAGAGCAACAACATTTAGGTAACTTCTATTTAAACCCCTGAATTCAGCATACCTGAACTGACACATCATTTCTCGGTATATTATGATAGTTACACGGAATCTCTACCTTTTTCGCTATGCTTGCCGGATTCTCGTATCCTGTCCATTGGTTGCCAATGAAAGCATACGGACTGCCAACGTCATCCATAGCCGTGTGCCAGCCTTCATTCAACACCATGTCACAGATCTCATAGTACGCCAACATTCCCGGGATCTGGGTGTAGAATCCTGCTCTACCAGGCCCTCGTACCCCTGCACCTGGTTCAGTGTTGTTCGGGAAACGTAACGTGAACGATCGGCCATACAATGCAACGCCCAAGTTCAACTTGGACCGCGTCATTCCACGTTTCAGCCAGTATCGTACAGCATAATCCTGAACAAACAAAAGCATTACGTTACATTCCAGCCGTTTATATTAAGAGTACATGTGTTAGAATCTGTAGACATATCTCTTACAACATTGAAGAACACATTGAGGCCAGTGTCTCTCGTTCGTTTCGTCAACGGCGAATGATGATCTGCAGCAGGATCTTTCTCAATATGAAAGTCATAAGCCTGCAGGTTTACAAAGTCTACATAGGATGACAACACAGGCACATCGTAGCCATCTTCAATTCTGAACCGGGATGCCGGCACCGACATGGAAAGTATCCAGCCACGAGTTTGGAAGATCTCTGACAGTTCTTCCAGTAACAAGTCTATAGAAACAGAATGACAATGTGTAACATTTTGTCGATATGCAACGTTTAATGTTACTTACTCAAGTTCATTTTATCGCTAACACGACCGCCCAATTCTTCTGCTCCCGGATACTGCCAATGCAGATCAACTCCATCGAAGCCGAACTCTTCCAGAAACTGTATGACGGATCTTATAAATTCTCTACGCCTGGACGCAGTGGATACCATGTTGCTATACTTGTGTGCACCTTCTTCGCGGTCATCACCAATCGAAATCAAGATCTTCAGCTCGGGGTTCGCTCGTTTCAACCCGGTGACAGCGCGGAATCCACCTGAAAAGTGAATCACGTTACGTTCAGATTGTGTCTTCTACTGGTTATTTCGCTTTCAGTTAACCTTTGACAACATCATACTCGTGATCGTGCGGCATCAGTCCATAACCGTGCGGATCTATGGTTGCGAAGGCGTACACTACATGCGTACACATGTGTGGGTTCAAATCCCGCGAGTGGAACCCGAGAGGTTCTTTTCTATACGCAGCCACAGCTTCTATATAACACAAGATTCGCTTGTCATCTTCTACTTCTGGTTTCTGCGTTCGCTGCCAGTACTGGTACTTCTCGTTCAAGTTCACGTTGGCCTGATGATATCTGACAGCTTCAGAATGCAAGTTTCTACTTCTGCCATCCCGGTAACCAATGTGCACCAACTGTTGGAACCTATTACCGACGCGGTACGGTGCCGGTATCGGCTGGGTGATACCGAACGCCTCCTGTAGCCGCATGTACGGTGTGTACGCGGTCTTCTCCGGTCGGTTGTACACGATGGTCGGTGTCTCTGGTTCAATGTCAATATCCACATCGAACCGATAGTCCGGTGATGGACGTCTTTCAACCGCATCTCGTAATGGTAACCGTGTTGGAGTTCTGCAAGTATAAAACAGTGTTTCACACTGACGTAATTGACAGATGCAAGTGTGGTACGTACTTGTCCGGTACTGTTTCAACGGCTGTTCTCAATGGCAGACTCTTAGTGCCGTACGTGTTGATCTCAGTGTAAGCAGAACTACGATCTACAGTCCGTAGCAGATGTGGTACTTGTTCCACAGAGTCCCGCAGGAATGTACGCACCCATGCTGGAGGAATATGGTCTCTTTTCTCCCGTACCAAACCCCTGCCAGCCGTATGTGGTGACCATACCACCATACACAGTAACAATATCTAAAAACATACAACATTCTTATGTGAATTATCCCCTACAGGATGCAACACGCACAGCATACATGACAGACTGGTTGCTGGGCAAACACGAAGCAGTAAATCTATTGTTATTAATCAGATTGATTACGAATAACTGATACTATAATTAAATAATGAGGTAATGAGGTAGCCTGCTTTTGGCTGAGACAATGATTTAACCTTTTGCCATTTACGTAAAACACATTCATGCATTCATTAAACATACATAAGAGAACATGTATGTATGGAATTACAAATAAGCTCAACAACGGTATTTAAATTTTGTTTTCGTACCACCAAATATAGAGTTAAACCAGTGACAACCAACACGTTCTACTCACCACGGCACGACAATCCATTGTTGTGATTCACACTGTTACTGCATTTATATATTTTACATTGATTGTATCTGAAACAATAAAATTATAACAGCTGTAATTGAATAATGAATATGACAGAATATAATAGGTACATATATATATATATATATATATATATATATATATATATATATATACATATATATATATATATATATATATATATATATATATATATATATATATATATATATGTCTCTCTAGAGTCTGGGTATAATTATTGATGTTTGTTATTAATTCCTGATTGATTATGGCTAGTAGCACTATATGTATCAGTTCTTTGATTCGGAATGTTATAATTATATGTACTTATATCGAGTGCTGTATTATTACTGAATCTAATCAGTTACTAATGACAGAGTTAATTAAATGCCCTCCGTCCATTATTCATTTTCAACAATTAGCGTCTGTGATTTAATCAGAACAACAAAAACAAAACAATTAGAAAACACATTGGATTTTTTTTCATAATCTTTACTGGTTATTAATTACTAAATAAAAAGTTCAGATACCTTAACAGATAATAGTTATACTTGATGCATATAGCACAGTATGACTGTGCCTTTTAGAGAATGTTAAATAAAATAGTAATACATACAGAAATAAGATCTTCCGAATAAAACAAAAACTTAGCTGGAGTACAAAACAAAATATTCGATGTCTTCAAGAGGCTTCAAGCTGTCAACAAGAACTGATACTGGTTCTGGTGCATCCATATACATACATACACACATCCCTGGTTGTCCCATACATACATATGGGTAGACGGGACATTAGACGACAAAGAAGTAGGGGCCACATACATACAGACATACAGACATGTGCTATAGTGTACATGGATACATTGTGTATAGGTTTATAATTATGTATTCTGTCCACACACAAACTCACAGACACACATGCCGATATATATAAGTGTCCCAATGTTGATAACGACCTTGGCGATGGCCGATGACCAAGGAGGGTGGTGTGCAGGTCTAGGTATGTCTGGGTCTGTAGAACGAGAGCAACGTTTGCTTAATGCCCTATCTGCATGCACAATTATAACTTCTGCAGCAGGAGTAACATAGTAGCATGTGCTAGATGCGTTTAGATGAACCGAATTCATACATTCAACACAAGCAGAATGAATGTTAGAACATATGATCACGTACACATGTATCCTAAACGAAACTGATTGATATTGCTAGAAGTATATGACAGTAAATAACCTGTATGTTTACCTTCGAGTGGGCAGGCACGTTGCTGTAATGATGAGGTGTTTAGTGGCCAATGTCACTGGTTCTGCAGGTCAGACCCTTGTCAACAATGCCAAGCACGTCAGCAACTGGATGTATATATATATGTATATGTATATGTATATGTATAGATCTATTGTTTATCATATACACAGGGGCGTACGTCACTCACACTTGGCGAGGGGGCCGCCGAATAAACCGGGGGACAGCTAGTGTCGGGCTTCTTATACCTGCTGGGCCCCACCCAACACACATAATATGTGGACAGGTTCCGAATTGTATCAAACTGTGGTGGCTCGGCGTGAATTTCTGTCATTCACTTGATTCGCAAATATAGGCGTTAGTTACGTATATAGAAGACACACAACCATTGACATCGTCCACTGACAGATAAACAGTGTCTGTTAAACATAATCAAGTACTGTACTGCACTGCACATATAATGTAATGCAAATAAATGAATTGAACTGGAGGTGAATTATATCATCAAATCAAAGGCCAACACATACGTGATTATAAACACTAATTACCAAATTGTAATTAACTGATTAGATATTATATTCATTTGATGTATCGGAAATATTGACTTATACGCATAGGTATATGTGGTTCAACGAATCCAGTCTAGACTTTGCAACAATTCAAAACATCCAAATAAACAATTTTTATAATCAAAACAGTCTGTGAATGATGATGGCTGATTATTTCCAGAATAAACTGACAGAGGTAAAAATGAAACTAGTTTAACCTTTAATGAATCTACTTTTTGCATACATCTGAACATGTGTTGGTGTGACATTCACCAAAACAACGATGTATTTCATATTTATTGGCCATATATTACGACGCCCCCTAAATTGTGATCTTTAATGACAAATGCCTATCTATAAGGTAGATCTAACATTATAAATATACCGTGTGTCTCATGACGATCTACACATAGGAACGTTGCGCGCTCATTTGATTTTTAAATCAAAATATTAATCTGGTTGTTTTTGTTCTTTTTTTTGTAATTGAAATGTCAATTTGACGTTTAAATTCGTTTAAAATGTACTATTACATCGAATATGTTACAAAATTATACTAGAATATCAAAGGAAATAAAATAGTAAGTATAAAATTAACAATTATACTGTCTAGATTGTAAAAAACTAAAACGATAAAATTAATATTTCATGATCAAGAGCGTATGCAACGTTCCTATGTGTAGATCGTCGTGAGACACACGGTATACATAAACAAACAGAAAAAAAAACTATATAGTTATAAAATAACGTAAATTCCAATATAAGATCACATTTCTGGTATGTCAATTCGAAAATAATATTTATATGCAAATTTGTCTAGTTCTCATTCGAACAACAAAAAAATATAAGCAAAACTATCGATGTAAAAATTGTTTACGACAGTGCAAATTTGGATGCAACATGTTTTTTTTTCGATCTATTCTTCTTGAGACCCTGTAATTTGAGTTTTTCAACATGTTATAAAGTCGTCTCGGATATTTAGATCTTGTTCATATTGCGTTTGACGTATCGTTCAAGTCTGTAGCAATAATTTGAACTTCACATCATCCTGTTTATC
The DNA here is from genome assembly GCA_963422195.1 of Carabus problematicus. Lineage (NCBI taxonomy): Eukaryota > Metazoa > Arthropoda > Insecta > Coleoptera > Carabidae > Carabus > Carabus problematicus. The sequence goes on from OY728578.1 coordinate 19,838,929, forward strand.
AATATACAACTACATAGTTGAATATCTGTCTCAAGTAATCAGTTTATACCTGTATCTATCACATATATTTGTCAAATTCAGTTAACTAATCGTTATTAAAAGGTCTTTGACCGGTAAAGTCGATGGCCGTTGAAATTATTCATCACATTTCATTCAGAGACAATCATTTTTTGCGTGCGAATTTAAATTATTCACTAAATCAGCTACAGAAATACAGAAGTACAGAACAGAGTATCAGTATCTTGTGTCGTTGTTATAGTGATTATAGTTTATAAAACCGTAGCACTGCAACTCGTGTCAACCAGACACACGTACTGTTGGTAACACTGGTCCCCGTGTCACGATAATACCAACCTACAGATATGCAAATTCCACTATTCAATTACTGCTATTATACGGTGACATCTCGCTGGTTGTTTTGCAATTTAAATTTTCAATTCTACTCTTCTAATTCGGTGATAATTTATACTGAATGTACGTGTCACAATATGGTCCTACTAGAATTTATGAAAATGAATTACAAATCATATACAAATAGATCTTATTTCGACATACTGCAACAATCTGCTACATTTATATATATAAAACGATGACATTTCGTGAAAAAACAACGTAATGTTCTGTTGTGGCCGGAGCTTTCAAGGTTATAGTGTCGCCTTGTCAAACTGCCCTGACCGGGTATAGAACCTGTGATTTGTCCATTAACGCACTTATCAATCGTAGATTGATAACGTACCTCTAATTGACATTCAACAATCAATTATACTCTTTAATATATCATACTAATCGATGGGAAATATTCCGAGAATAATAATTAGTAATATAAATGTCAATGATCTAGTCCAAGTACGGATCTGTGCCTACAGATCTCTGAGGACCATTTAAACATGTACTCATCTATCACATAATCGGTTTTTTCTTTTCTCTAAAAGATTTTTTATCTAAAAATATTTAAATGTAAAAGCATGTTATACGAAGAACTTCTGGACAGATGTAAAAAATAAGTTAAGCGGTATATTCTGATAGGTGTAACTTCGGTGTCATTAGTTAACATGTCAGAATGATTTTTTGTACTTGACATTTTGTCAAGATTAAGATGCTTGGTGTTAATTTGCTTCAATGATCATTGTTCATCATTAATGTAGGTAGGTATATGAGAATTTAGTTAGATATTAATTACAATTCGTACGGATATACAGGCTGTCCCAAAAAATCTGGGACATATGGAATTAACATATAAATATTGTGATTACTTCTGAACAATACATTTTAGAGCAAAAGTATAAATAAAAAAGTTGTTCAGAATTAAAAATGTATGTATGTGATGTTAAGATTCTACAGATTACAGATGTGTGGATGCCTGTTTCATTTCAACAAAGTATCAAAATACATTTAAATTGCATAATTTCCAATGTGTATTTGCACTTGAACTGGCCACAACCGAAAAGAAAAAACGAAGTCAGGTTGAGTACAGAAAAAAGCAAAACATTACTTGACCGAGAAAGGTCAATGGAATTTGCAAAACTCTTGACATTGGATTATTGGCACCCATACATACACACATACATACATGTAGAAAGAGTAAGAAAGAGATAAACTATTAAAGTATTTGCTACCTGCAAAACCGGTACAGTATACTGACGTATAAAAGAGTGGTCCATACACACACACACATACTGTATAATGTATGTATTGTTACATTATTTATAACAGCCACGTGTATATTGTTAGCTTTGCTACTGTATTCACTCGTACATCTGTATCTGTGACACCTAAATCTACTAATCTTACATTTACATATTCACAACACAGAAATGAATTCACCGAAATCGTCATACAGAAATATAATTGAATTTGAAGACGAATTATAACTGTTCAAAGTCAAAATATTACTTTAGTTTACATAATTCATCTCACTGCATAGATATTTCTAAGTTATGTTCTTTCATTGTACAAAAAAAATACCAATTAAGAATTAAAGTTTGAAAAACAAGTTAAGGTCAGTGGTATTTAATGAGTGAACCACAGGTAACATATACCGGGTGTTGTAATTGAATAATTGCACGAACATAGCATTTAAGTTTCCGTGTGTGAATTATTGTTATTAATTCCGCACATCATGATATAAGTATTAAAAAACGATCATCGAAACTAGAAATAAGAATCCCGTTAACTTTGATTAAGTATATTTTTTTGCAGCAGGCAAGACACCCGTGCTTACTTTAATTGAACAAGTTTGTTTTTTATCTCCGAGAAGACGACGAAAAAACTTCGTTAATTTTTGATAATTCGTTAATGCTGGCTATAAATTTTATAACTCGTTTTTTTTTTTTTTTTTTTTTTTGATCAATGTAAATTTTATGCAAAATCTTCCAATGTTAAGTGTCAAACAGAACAGGTAAATAATCACTTCTGAGAGATCGTGCAATCTGCTGAATGCACGCTCAGAAACATACACGAATAATACATTAAAAACAACTAGAATACTTAGTTGGTAGGTAATATTAATCTACGGATATCGGAATGGAATCATCTTTACGCAATACAAATGTCACATGACATTTATATTCTTCTCTGCACTGCTCTGACAGCCAATGATAAGTTCTGCGCCCGCACAGACCAGATGCATGCATATTGACAAGTCTTTTTTTCACATTTGAATGAATAGCGGAAAAATATTTTCCATATTCAAAGGGAAAATAGCACACAAGACGTCTTATTACATAAATAACCATCGTGGCATGTTATATGGTCACTGTAAGTGACAGTTGGTAGCCCTGTACACAATAGTAACATGTCAGCAAACACCACGGTGTACCCCGGGCAAAAGGGCCGGGCATACGCCACTTACCACGCTGGGTGGTGTGGACTAGAATTGCATTTTACATATTGCTGATTTAAATATGTTTTTATCGAAAAAATATTAAGACAAATTATTAGGAAATTATTCACTATAACTAATTATGTATGTACACTAGATTTATCAGTAACAAACTAATATTTATCTACGTCAGTTTCTCAAGAAATGTGAACGAATAAACACGCTATTTCTGAAGTTTTGCACAGTTACTCATTTGGGTTGGAATTTCTGCAAAACAAAACCGCAAACATTTCGGCTAAAACTAAACAATAGATCTCTGATCTAAATGCAAAAAGGTATTACGATTGTTCTTTATGTTCTGGCGAAAATGATTCATTAAACAAATATACAGATTCTTTGTTTAGTCATTCTTTTAGCAAAAAAAATATAGCTACATGTATATATGTGTTTGGATATAGCATCTTTAAAATAAATTAACCGTTAGTAACCAAACAATCTTGACCAGCATTGTATCAAATGTATTACATATTATATGAACCATCATTTCTGCTATAAATATTTTGCCATAGATACCTATGAGGAAATCTTGTTTAAATATACTCTTGTGAACTGATACACATGCATGTTGTGTTATTGGGTGTATAACAATACTTAATGAATCCACATATAAAATGATTGATGACAATAATGTACTTATCAAACACTTGAGAACATAACACGCATACTGTATCAATGATTAATCATTGACATAACAGTGATTAAACGAGTCAGTGAGTCATCAATATATAATAAATAAATATCGGTCACGGTGTACGCAGAATTCATTATCATGATTATATTTAATAAATAAATGCTGTTAATAATATCCGCTAATCAGTATTAGTAAGTTCTATTTAGAATTCACCATTAAATAATTAAATTTCCCCTATGCTGCATGCAGCCCGCATTACTTGCCTGTCACTTTCGTTGCGTATGTCAGTCGCCAAGTTTCAGGTTTGACATTCGCACAAGAATTGATTAGTTATTGTTGATTGCAAACACTGTGAATGATTTGTAAATAAGACAATGCTCGCAATGTTACAGTACAGAGAGACAAATATCTGTTATTGAAGGCTGTAGACAACGTTGGCGGGTGGTAGGGGTATCATATCAGGTGCCCTGCCGTGAAGGGCGCGCGGGGCACCCATCCAGGATGTATTTAAAGAGTCCCCTGTTATCCTGTAGGATCAGTACAACTTGTAACATCGTACCAACCATAACAACAACAACCACTTCACACTCTCCAAAACCACCAGGTACGTGTATAATTCAAACTATCTGTACAAATATATTTATTTATGTCACCCATCTGACTCATGTTTAAACGTGATATATGGTCAATTATGCTTTAGACAGTTGTCGAGGGTACAGTCTCTGTGTTGAATATTATTCAATTTAAGTCTCGTTCTAAGCGCGGTAAAGTGTACCTACATTTAGTAATGGTGAATAACCTACCCACTGTTATACTGTATTGCATCTGTTACAGACCTGTGTCACAATGTGCTTGTTTCTGCAAAAATCCTCGGTGCTCGCTATGGCAGAACTGCTGCTAGTCGTAAGTGCCACCATCTTGTTATTCTCGGGTACAACACAGGGCGCAGCCCTACCCGGTGGTGATGACGATCGTTATGCCGAGAAAGAGGTACACACACGGAGTACTTCATTTCAACACTATGAATGAGTTGTTTATCTATCTATCTATCTATGTGTGTTTAGTATCAAAGTTCTAGTCCCGGAGCCCATGAACTGGCAACATGGCTGATTGCTCAACTGCGTCAGAGTAGCAACCAGGCGGCCGCAACCAACACCGTCGGCGGCTGCCGTTACGGTCCGACCGTCAAGCGCAACTCTGAGATCATCAACTCACTGTTGCGTCTGCCTCAGATGGACAACGGCAGAAAGTAAACAACATATACGTACATACACCGCCCACCGCAGAACATGTAACAATATGTCATTCTGTCAATTGTAACCTGCAGCCATTTTGAATAAACAAATAATCATATATATACACTGTAAACTATGCGTGAAGTTTTATTTATATAGTACATCAGTGTGTTTAGTAATAGTTATCTAAAAGTCACTGCAATATTCTTACCTTGCTCTTTCTGCTTACGATCAGCTATAAAACCAGACAAATAAAACACGTCTTAGTTGTTTGTAGATAAGATAAACATTTATTGAAAATTACTTAAATGATTCTAACATTCATTTTTTTGTTGTTGTTACTTATACTTAAAATAATCTATTTACAAATACCTGCGAACCAAGAACAATCAAGAAAATTTAAAATAGAAAATATCTGAATTTAAAGTCACAGTATCTGTTAAGCCCGTATGACACGGTCAATGTTTTTGTACATTTTTAATGTCAATGTTTTACAAAGTCAAAAATTGAACGTATCATACACGTAAAGTAGTTCAATGTTTCAGTCAATTTTAATGTACATTAAAAAATAGAACTGGTTCTATTTCCTTCAATGTTTCATTCAATTAATTGCGCAAATAAGATGCGCATAAGCGCGTGATAGCTGATTGAAACGTCAAACGTTTTTCTTTTAATAAAATGTCGTGGTCGCAAGTTTCGTTATTAATAGACTGTAGCCGTAACAGCAGTTAATGCTGCTAATATGAATAATTCGTCCTCACTTGAATCCATTTCAATATTTGACAAAGTTTGGTTAGTTCGTAAAAAAATAGTTAACCATTTCAAACTGTCAAAACAAAAAGTCTCGACAACTGCGCATGCTCACAAAGTGAAAATCTTGTATACGTTGCATACAGAAATATATTCTTTCAATGATTCACTTTCACAAAAATGTACAGAAAAATTGAACTTAAAAATTGACATTAAAAATGTACAAAAACATTGACCGTGTCATACGGGCTTTACTGAAATAAAAAATACACTTACTTACAAAGTATGAATAAATAATCTGAAATATCAATGTATGTAAGTTTAGTGTCGTTCTTTATATCGATTGTTTAGAATTTCAAGCTGAACCCACCGCCCATAGTCAGGCGACGGGCTTCTAGCAGCGATGTGCTGGATGAACTTCCTCCCATGTGAAACCCAAGAGCACTGTCTTCATCTCCGTCACCCTGTAGAATAGACAGTGATACAGTGCATACTACACTAGCAGTACGAATCACCCGGATCAACTTACCAGCTGTTTGTACTCTCGCCCTCCGCTAGGCGGCTTCGGGCTCGCCGCCATGGCTTTACGATGCCCCAGCTCACTCTTGGCGGGCCACGTGGGGAACATAGCCGGGTCGATGGGCAGGGGCGCTTCGCTGAAGTACGCATGCTGCAGAGCATCTTCAGCAGTGATCCGCTGCGCCGGGTCATAGGTTAAGAACCGCTGCAGCAGGTTCTGGCCCAGCTCGGACAGCATACCAAACCGGTTACGGATTTGCGAGACGGGGAATTCGGTAAACTTCATCTTCTTCACCGCGGGCAGTTCATTGTAGCCGGGCCAGATCTTCTCGTTCGGTGTACCGAGGTCCTAGAACAGACGCACAATGTACAATTCTGCTGGCAAATATGCCTCCTCGGTTTGCTCTCACTTTAAATATCCTGTTGAGCTGATCCACTTCGGATTTGCCGGGGAACAGTGCGTTCATGAGCAGCAGCTCTGCGACGATACACCCGACACTCCACATGTCTATCGGTGTGGAGTACTCCTTGCAGCAGAGCAGCAACTCAGGCGCCCGGTACCACAGCGTCACCACAATGGGCGTGTACGCCTTCAGCGGGGAACCGTACTCACGAGCGAGGCCAAAGTCACCGACCTTCAGAATACCTACAACACACACGCACACACATATATCATATATATATATATATATATATATATATATATATATATATATATATCATATATATATATATATATATATATATATATATATATATATATATCATATATATATATATATATATATATATATATATATATATATATATATATATATATATACCGTGTGTGTCTCATGACGATCTACACATAGGACGTTACATGCTCATTTGATTTTTGAATTCAAAATATTAATCTGATGTTTTTTTTTTTTTTTTTTTTTTACTATTTAGACAGTATAATTGTCAATTTGACGTTTAATTTCTTTAAAAATATACTATTACTGTAAAGACGAATGTGTTCAAATAATAAAATTTTATTATGGAGGATATTCAATTTACAATCTAACTGCGAATAGACCTCAAACGGTAGAAGAATTACAAAGGAACATTGCTGAAGTGTCAAACACTATTACTCCACATGTATTACAAAATGTTCGAAAAGCATTGAATATTTAATTTAAATAAAATTTTACATTTAATTATTATGTTCCCAACTTCTGTTATTTTGTAAGGTTTATAATTTGTAATGATTAAGTTAATGCAGAATTTTAAATAAATAGATATTTAACAGTGCACACGCTATTTTGATTGCATTTTCTTTAATTTAGATTTCACTTTCTGTTTGTTTGTTTCTTGATAATATTTGTTAGAATGTCACAAATAAAATAAAATAGTAAACGTCAAATTGACAATTATACTGTCTAAATGGTAAAAAAAAAGAACAAAAACAACCAGATTAATATTTTAATTTTAAAAATCAAATGAGCGCGCAACGTTCCTATGTGTGTAGATCGTCATGAGACACACGGTATATACATATATATATATATATATATACATATATATATATATATATATATATATATATATATATATATATATATATATATATATATATATATATATATATATATATATATATATATATATATATATATATATATATATATATATATATGATATATATGGAACAATGTACAATGTTTTAACCACACCCGCTTCACACAAGGCTCACCTTTATGCGACAGCAACAAGTTGGATGTTTTCAAGTCTCGATGAAGTATCCAGTTATCGTGGAGATGTGCGACCGCGCCTAGCAGCTGCTTCAGCAGGCACTTCACCTCGCCCGGTACAAACACCTGCCGTCGGTTGCGCATAGTCTCCATCAGGGACTTCAAATCGTGCTCCACATAATCCATGACGATGAATATCTTGTCCATGTTGCTGCCCACAACGATTTCCCGCACCTGAAACAGTTCAATTCAAGGTGCAAAACTAGTCTAGTCTAGAGTCTAGTCTAGTCGCTAGTAATTGCCGGGGGATTGTTTAGAAATCCCACACACACACACACACACTTACTGTCACAATATTCGGATGTTGACCCTTCAGTAATGTATTGATCTCCCGTAACGATGTGATCGGGAAACCCTCTTTTTCTTTCTCCATCTTCAGCCGCTTCAAGGCGACAATCTCCTCGGTACGTTTATCCCTGGCCCGGTACACTACACCATACGTGCCCTCTTCAATTCGATTCAAACACTGGAATTCCTCCACGGAGCGACAGCCTTGTATGGCGGGCAAGTACGGCGGCAGGCCTTCGTCCAGCTTCTTCAACAGTGGTTCGGGTGATTTAGGTTTCGGTTCCGCGGGTTCCTTGTCAGAGGATTTCGGTTTAACTTGCCCGTTACTTTTGGGCGATGCTGATCTGGATCTAGAAATAGAACATTCACATATAATCCCTTCACGGATTGTGACTTATGTACTATACCTGGATCTAGAGGTACTCCGGTCACTCTTGGCGAGGCCACCCACGCTCATCGGGCTGTCCTGGTCCTTGTACCGTGTCTGATTGCGTTCCATGTCATCGTCCTCGTCGTCAGTGCGTTCTTCTACTCGCCGACGGTCGCTCTGTTCGCTGTCGGACGCGACTGCACGTTCATCCCCGCCGCTGCTGGTATCGCCCGGCGCACTCTCTTCCACCTCGGGCTCCTCCTCGTCACCGGTCTGATCACCGTCCTCACTGTCACTGTTGTTGTCTTGTCTGCGCTCGTCCACTTCTTCATTAGCCGACGACTCGGCCGATGAATTATCCGACACGGTTACAATGCTGAGATCTTTATCCTACAACAAACAAACAAACCAAATTCAACATGACAATGCGACACTCAACTATGTTTGTGTGTAGTTGACCTTGTATTGGCCCAGTTCACCGGACATCCGTTGCCGTTTACGCTGTTGGTGCTCTTGTTCTTGTTCAGCCAGCAGACGACGCTTGGCTTCTTGACGTTCCAACCGTCGCTGATGTCTGCGTTCTCTGTCCAACTTGTACTGTTCTTTTTGCCGAGCAATCTCACGTTCTGTGTACAAACATATAAATAATATTCTACTATTTGCATTTACATATTGTTCATTATCGCTTACCAGCTTCCAACAACTTTTCTTTCCGCATCTCTTGTTCTTCACGTTCAGCATCTGTGAGCTGTTTCTTTTCCACGACAACTTCTACTTCTTCCTCGACGCGTGCACTCCAATCCATCGGCTCTTCCTTTGGTTCCCGTTTGTGTTTCTCTTTGCGTTCCTTCTGTCCACCACCAGTGCCACCCGTTGTATCGTCCGCTGTACTAAGATCTATGATCTCCTTCACGTACATCTCTGCATCCTCGATGCTCGTGCTGTCCACGTCTCGGTCTTTGTTCTTCCGGCGGGACTCCTTGCCGTAGTGTTTGTACTCGTCCGAGCATTCCTTCATGCGTTTCTTGTCAAGCAGCCGTTCGCGCAGGTCGTCCAGTGTCTGATCGGCAGCTGACTTCAGTCGCCCGCGGTCCTGCTTCTCTTCGTACCGCCGTGCCTTGTTGTCCGGCTCCTGTTGTGCGTATCGGAGTATCTCCTTCTCCGTTGTGTACCGTTCCATGTCTTTCTGTCGTTTACTCTCGTCGTACTTCCTGGACGACGATGACTCCACGTAGCGTACGTCAGCTCTAGAGGTACCTTCATGTGTGTACTTGAGTTCGTCCCGTCGGGAGTATTGTTGCAGTTCCATGTATTTACTGTCCTTGTACGACGTCGTTAACGTCGACTCCGAGTACCGTTGCTCACGAAAACTCTCCTTGTTGTATTCAGGCTTGGCCATGTATAATTCTTTCTCGCGGTACATGTCACGTTCCCTGAAATGTTCCTTCTCTCGATAAGACGCTTCACGTTCATACTTCGGATCACGTTCACGATTTGACCGGTCTCTGAAATAACATTACACTGCGTCAAATAGCACAGTATGGTTAGATATAGGGGTAGCGTATACCTGTGATGTTTCTCCCGATGTCCATGGCCGCGTTCAGCGTCTCTATGTCGCTCTGATCGACCATGTCTACTCCTTCCTTCTCTATTCCGGTCTCGCCGTTTGTTTCTGCTGCTGCCACTGTTACTATGCGGTAGTCTATTGGCCTGTGGCGGTTTTATATCTAGTGAATCCGCTGTATCCGCATCCTCGTCCGACAAACTAAAGCAAAACACCGTAAACATGTCACTCAAACTAAACGTTACAAGTCGTTCACACTAACTAACCTAAAATCTAAAACATCGTCTCCTTTCTTAAGATCCGAAGGGCTATGCCTCAGTTCACCGTCTTCACTTTGATCATCACCTCCTGAACCGGCGTAAGACATTACGCCGCTAAATTACAAAACAATAACACAGAAAATTGTTATATTTTTACAATGAAAACATGCCAAGATTGACAGCAATTGACAGGAACTACCAACAACTTCAAGTATGCAGCAGTTTGTAAATCAAAATCACCAACTTTGTCATATGATAAAATATATATTTTTATGAATAAAATCAACATGTTGTGTAATAGGTTTTGTTTAAAGCTAGAAATAATATAGTTAAATTTTAATCACGTGTAAATTTGATTTGGTTGTTTAGAATAAACGGTAAAAATAAGTTAAAGTTAATACAGTTGGCAAGATTTGTAGTATTTGCATATTTGGTGGGATTTTGTTCGTTTGTTCCCGCGTAATTGAGTTGTATAGGTTATATTTCAAGAGGTTAGAAATTGCATTGTTGATTGAATTGAATCCGCCAAAATGACTAATAAGTATGCACATTTATTTAGTTCAATATTTCTGCAACACTTATTTATAATTATTTTCTATTTATTTAGTATGTACTCGGTTGAGGAGCAACGCATAATTGTCAACTATCTCGTAGACAATAACATTGCGGGAAATCTGCAAGGGAATGCACTTTGGAAACGCATGGAGCGGGAAGGAGTAAGTTACTTGTCATATCTAATTCCGTTTTCAACTAATCGTGTGTATTCCAGGTGCTGAACAGAACATGGCAGAGTATGCGAAGCCATTTCAAAACCGCGATAATAAATACGTTACACCTGCATAGTCTCTCTGAGTACCATCGCAATATGATTTTACATGGGTAATGTACTTTTAGTAGTTGTACAGAATGAACGATTCTATCTACACAAGTTTCTATTGCAGATTTGGGAGAAAGGCAAGACCAAATATTAGTCAATTAGCGAAGCCTGCTCCTCCGAAAAAACCAATTCCCTTCAGTAGTGACAGTGACAGTGACACAACTGTCTGTGATGCTGCACAAGCTAAACGACCAAGACGTGATTCCGGCTCGAATGCATCATTCGACTTACTTGCCTGTAATACAAGTAAGTATCTAGTGGAACTTGTTCACTTATTATATGATTCAAGAAGACTTACTGAATAATATTTTAGCCAGTGATGGAAGAAATAATAGTGATAATAATCAACCAAGTACTTCTACATCAGGTACGAAAACAAGTAAGTATATTCCTACACATTTCCTACGATTTCTTTCAGAGAGAATACGTAACTAAGGTAATATTTCAGACAATCATGACATACGAAGTTACATGGTAAGTACGGTGGTTGATACTGACAATCATCAACCATCAACATCAACTCCAAAGGTTAAACACCATAAAACAAGAAAACCGAAGCACAATGATATCGTCATCATAATTGATTCCGACGACGATGATGAACCAATTAAGACTGAGGTAAGTAACTGATTGCAAAACAATCACTTGGTTCCGACTTATCTTGTATTGATTGTTTTATAGGTTTGCGAACAACAAATAATAGTAGATAACATGGAGAATGAAGCATTCAGGTAAATTCTGCTTTGTCTCTACAACATTCCAACGGTTATTCATGTGTTCTGTGTTTGTAGTTTGGAGGAAGACACTCAACTGATCATGTTCTTCAAGACGCACCAATGTTATCTGACAGATATACGCAGTAACTTTACATATGTAGCATTCAACTATGATACGCCCACCAGTCTCAGTAAGTACCGCCTGCATGGTTCAGTATCCATTGTCCAGTGATATTAACATCAGTGAACATATCGTCGTTACAGGAACTCCTAACGAATTAAGAACCCGGTTCGTTGAACATATTATGCCGAAATTGTACACGTACGACTGCTTAACCTACGAAGAGATGGTTACGTATTACGATCGTACCGGTACGGAATTCTCTGCGGTGTGCTAGTAACCGAACAGATCAGAATACTGTTATGTGTGTTTGTTCACAGATATCGATGTACCGGTAGAGCTGCAGCAAATAATTAGCAAAACAGTTGCTGAACAGAAAAAGAACAAGCTAGCCGCGGCCACCAAAGTAACCGTAAATGTTTCAACACAAGCCGAACCACGATCAAGTGTGGACAAAATGATCAGTACAGATGTGCCGGATGTTGAGATGGTAAGCGGCGATATCATGCAGGGAATTGTACAGGAACATCATGATCATCATACTGCAGTACAAGATCGGCCAAGTCTACAGGATGCATGTGTAGTTCAGGAACCAATAATCGTGGATGCAACAACGCAAATACAACAAGCTAATGTAGACAACATATGCAATACAACCATGGTGAATGTTGCAACGCAAGTACAAGCTAATGTAGACAAAATATACAATACAATCATGGTCGATGCTGCAACGCAAGTACAGCCCGAAAGAGAGGACAAAATCTGCAACACGGACTGCCAATGCCAGGTGAATGCATCAACACAAACTCCACAACACAAAATGTGCAATACAGATGTGACAGTGCAACATGTAGAGTTCATAAACGATAACATGTTGCACGTATATCTACCAAATTACGATGATCGCAAACCACTACATAACCTACAAAACATCTGCGATAAATACAACAAGTCACAGCACAATCAACACTTGGCCCGGCAGAAGAAATGCCGGGTTCTAAATGATAAACAATACGTAGACGTGACAGTGGACCCGTCCGTACGGCAGATCGTAATCGATAAATGTGAAGCAGAATTGTTACGACTGACAGCTGAGACTGAGCGGTTGGAAGGAACACTGCGTAAAGTTCGAGGTTATGAAACAGCGGCAGCTGTCAGCGACAATAAGGAGAATCAAGCGGCTGAAAGCAACAATAACCTGGCTATAAAGAACGAACACTGTGCACATGTGTCGGAGCATAGTAACAACACAACTATTATTTCGTGCACAGCGGAAAGTCTGAGTGATTGTGAAGCGGATGTCAGCAAGGCAGACAACGGATCACAGACCGACAAGCAACCGGAACTGATGTTTGACATATTCCAAACAGAACTGAACAAGAACCATGTAAGTACACAGATTGGCGGTTCGCATTCTGACAGCAGTCGGGGCGAACAACAAATGGACTCGTCCAACAACACAACACAAGATGGCGGCCAGACAGAGTGTAGCACGGTTATATGCATACAGCCGGATATTGAGTTTTCTACACGACAATCACACCAGCCAATGCAGATTGAACAAACGTCAGATGAATCCTCCGATGATACGGAAGCTCCCACAGCCAATGCGGCCTGTCAAATTGAACCGCTGAATCTGTCAACGAACTCGCACGAATCCGAAGAGACTGAGAATGTAAACAGTGAAAAGTTTTATTCGGCTGTAAGCCAAGATTACTCACAAATTTAAATCTACTCCTGGTCGATTGTAATTTGATTAATGCCAGTATTATTGCATATATCTATTTTTGGTAGAATGCCTTTTATTTTATTATTGTTACACCGTTATATTTATTCAGATGTAATCTCGCAAAATGAATGTTCTTTTTTTTTACTAGTACATACATATTAAATCTTTATATATTTTTAGTAGAAAATACTGTTTTTTTTTTAATTTAGTTTATTATTGTTACATATTATATAAACACATAGAAGAAGAATTTTATTTTTTACAAATTTACATCGTTATTGTATTTTGATACAGTAATAAACATTATGATCAAATGAATTGTTTATTTGTTATTTTCAAGACTTTTTAACGTCATTCAATTCCACCATTAACGACTGAAGCAGAGAAATGTCGTCAAATTGTGAATTTTTCCAATTTCTACCAGGACAACAGAAATAAAAGGAGGTTAAATGTGCTTGGTAAATAGAAAAAGACAAATATATATTTATCTCACTCTAACACATTGCTCTTACCGAGTAACCGTTTCGACCAATCAGAAACCAATACTGTAGCTAACGTTGCTGTGATTGGCCCGTCGGTTGTTCTCATAAGAGCAATGTGTAAGACAGAGAACATTACCTATTCTTCTCATTCTAACACATTGCTGTGATGAGAACAATAAACCAGCCAATCATTAAAGTCGGTTGCGATGCTCGCCTCTGATTGGTTACAACTATTGCTCCATAAAAATGGAATGTTATAAATATGTCTGTTCAACCTTTTCTATTTACTTGGCGTGTTTCACCTTCTCATATAGATGCTATTCTGGTAGAAATGTGAAAAATCGACTATTTCTGCGTCTAACCAAGCTGTGTACAACGAACTGCTTGTATATTACAGATATTTTAAACAAATTTATAATGTAAATTAACATAATTAATAATACAAATGACACGTAAAAGATGTATTTATAAATAAATTATATATTAAGTGGAAGAACAATTAAATCTGATCATAATTATTATGATTAACAATTTTTTTGATAATACAAGGTAATATAAATAAATATAATAAATTATTTAATAATAAAAATCAATTACTTACTACTTTGTAAATATACCATATAATTGTTTTACCTATTATACATTAACTTTCAACTTATTTAGCAACAAGCAATAATAAATTGTTAAATTTGTATACTTGGGGCACAACCTTTTAGATTACCAGCCATAGTAAATTTTATTTTGGTAAATATTGATGTACAAATGAATGAAATATACTTAAATTAAAATAAAATGTGAGCAAATTTATGATATAAATGAATGCAACTAATAAAACAATTTACTAATAAAAAAACTTATTTATTAATGAATAATAATAATTTTAGCTATTTGAAATAAATGTATAGCAATTATCTGTACCTCTAGCGGTGTGTACGAGAATAACAAGTATGAATTCCTCCTCGATGAGTATAGTAGTGCTCCCTGTTACTGTTTGGTTCTAATGTCAAACTATACATAATACCAACCAAGTGCGCGTTAAAATTTTCGGTAGCCGGCATTTTTATGTATTAGTTTAATCGTTATCTAGCGTTTACTATGAAGAAACTCAAACAAAATCATATCTTCAGTGCTATCTAACTAATTTCCATTGTAAATAGACTGTTCTCGTTAATTCGTAGCTTCGCTAAACAATGTGCAAGCAAGACATTGCTCTCGTGCGTATTATTCTAAAGCCTCACTTGCCACAAATTTAAATTAATGTTAAACTAATATACACCAAAAAGTCTAAATGCGGACCAAAAATTTTATCATCTTACTTTGTTTAATTATTGGTGTTAGTTTTGTGTTGATTCTGTTTGGTCCACAACGGCCCGAATCATTTCAAACCATCGTGTCAACTACACATCAACAGATACGAAACTTCCAGGTAGTTTATTCAGCATCTTAATATCAGGTGATTCACTTTACAATGTGGATCTGTGTGTGTATGTTCTATAGGACACGCTTAGAGATGCCGAACAAAAGAACCTGATTGCAGATGAGAAGTATTTAAAGTTGCTTGGTTTCACCGCGAAACCGAGGTTATATCCGAATGACACCTGGCATAATACATCGCTGCCCGTTGTCACCACGTACGCATTCGACGGGCAGGAGAGTCAAGCGATCGGTTTGATAAGCAACATCGGCAAGATACTAACCAATAACACGGTGCTAGTCTATAATTTAGGATTGGGCGCATACAGTTTACAAACGGTACGTTAATATTGTCCATTTGACATTGGGCAATGTTCGTTGAGGTTAACCGATGTGCATATTGTATTTCAGTTGTTGAACTATTGCAACAGCAGTCGATGTCAGGTGGTAAATTTTAATTTTGACGAGTTTCCGTCACATGTACAAGAGGAAAGATTACACGCATATAGACCACTGATCATTCAAGTAAGTAATTACTAAACTACACTGTAAACAATCAGTTACCTAAAAACTAACGTGTGATTTGTAGGATGCACTGCACAAAACTGGCGCCATACTATTCCTCGAGAATAACCAACGATTCACTCACCAAATGACATCGGAACTATTCGACAGTCTGTTCCGTTCAACAATCAAGACAAACGGCATTCTAACGTGGTCGATGAAGAAGGCCGTGTCCAGTTTGACGCATAAGAAGATGTTCGAGTATTTCCATACGGACGCCGAGAATTTTCTCTTCCAGCAGATGGTCGACGTGCAGCGGTTGATCCTGGTGAACACCGGTGACATGCACCAGGCGGTCATGTTACCGTGGATCCAGTGCTCGTTGACGCAGGACTGTATTCATCCGATTGGTGCGCAGTCGGCGGGCTGTAGGTTCGATAAGAAACCGCAGTATCGGTACTCGGGCTGTCACAGTTACGACCTATCCGCACTGAACATTGTGCTCGGACTGCGGTTCAAGCATGACAGTTCACAGTACAGTTACCGCGGTGCCAAGTTGCTGTTTGCCAGCGTAGACCTGGAGACGGCTGCGTCGGAGTTTGCGGAATTGGAACGAAATCAAACGTCAACCGATAGCAAGGGAATCGCATCAGTAGACACCTCGATCATGCTGCATTGAAACGTCAAACAGAATGTGTATGTGTGTGTGCGTGCGGCTGTTTTATATTTAAGGGACCAAACGTTATTCATGTATATAATGTGATATATTTTCATGCGAAATGTTGCTTTGTGCGACGACATAACCTAACTGTTGGCTGTCAACTTAACTGCTATTACTCGCAGATCGAAAACAATTTTTACATTCAACAAAATTACACTCAAAAACAAATCTGACCACGGCTCACCGATTCAGCATTCTTATACGGTAACAAAATGTAACAATCCGTTGTGAAGAATGCTTAATTTTTGTCGCTATTTTATTCTATTTCTGTTAGGTCCTGAATATGTCATCATTTGTAGTGCATATGTGTTTATAGGAATGAGGTTAGAGTTGCGGTATTGAATATAATATATACATACGTAGAACTATTATCGCTGATAACAAATATTCGTATTTTATTGATTTGCTTGAGGCAATGAGAACAAACCAGATCCGAGATCTATGAATACTGTTGCTGTAGATTTAGTAGCTGTGCACTGTAGTAGAATATAACTGAGCCAATTGTAACTAAATAGCGCTAGAACTCCAATATCATGTCTTCTTTTTTTGTTATTTATTTATTAAAAAATAAACAAACTGCAAAAACAAATCATCTTTTTATTTATTTACTATATATGTATATGGTATGTATGATTTAATAATATATGTATAAAAATATTTTCTATAAAATCTTAACTATATATTTTGTTTCAATTTAAAAACAAATAATTGCACCACGACCTTCTAGATTCACACTAGTACACTTTTAATCGAGAAGGTCGTGAATTGCACATACGATTAATTCATTTGGCGCAATGCAGTAGAATGTTGTAAATACATATTGCAATAATAATTGTCATATTTGATTTATTCGTAGAGGCCCGGGTGTAGGTAACATCGCTTGAACGCCCGTGATTCGTACGTGGATGTTTGCATATTCTCATCGTCCGACATCAGGCTACTCAAGTGTTGGTCCACCATCTTCAACAAATGTTCAATATCGGTATCGTACGCATGTTTCATGAATACTTGACAGATCAGTTGTATGTACCAGGTGCCGCGGTGTATATCTCTGTACGACTTGTCACCTACAAACAACAATCAGTCAGTCAGTAGTAAATCAAACGTCAAATAACAATCAGTGTGCATTGTAACTAACCTGGTAATGTTGAATATGCAATCAACATATCTGTCATTTCGCGAAGATGATATCCAGGTGTTGTATTCACTCCGTCCTGCTGTGTACGATTCTGTACACTGATACCACGATGTAAGTTACTGCCTCTGAAAATTCACCAATCTGTCATTTGAAAATGTTAGGTTAACTAAGACACTTACCTGCATATTTGGAAGATGAATATCTTCGGTTTGTTCTGGAACTCGGGGCAATTAAAGTTGTTAAACTGGTCGAGGATCCAGGAGACAGACAGATGTTTGCCGTCTGACGCTACAACTTGACTGCTCTCCTTCGTATCACCTTCTTCACCGTGACTCATGATGGCAATCACCAAACAATCTGCTCTCTTGATCACTGGATTCGTACAGGCACTTGAGAAATCTTTAATTGTCCTTTTCATATCCTACAAACACACACACACACTATAAACATTTAAGGCCGTTCCACAACATCTAAGATTATTTACAAGGTACGTTTGATTTCTGTAAGTGCTGATGTTGAAACCCATCTGTTTAAACAGATCTTTCAAATTCTCCTCGTCAACCTGTGCGCCGGTACGGAAACTCTGAATGTTGTTTATAAACTCCATATTATTGATACCGAGATAGGCGCCCCGAATTCTGCCACGCATTCTGTACAACGGAACTTTAGATGCAGGTTGGTTGTCAAAAAAGCAATCAGCTTTTTTCACAATCACTTTTAACGGTTCGTCCGTCAAGTCAATGGTAACGAATGGTGATTCTTGTGACAACTGTCGAATGTGATTTGGTCTCTGGGCTTCATTCAGTGTAAATGGTTTGACACCCGAGCTGGGATAAATTCTAGCAGGTTCGTCCACCTCTTCCTCGATTGTATTCTCGCGGTTATTCAGATTGTGATGGTTCATATTCCGATTTGTCGTTGGAGTTTCGTTACGTGCTATTTCATTGCCTTCTAGTAAATACGCGAGATAAGTATGATTGTAATTATGACTTTCCTTCAGTACAGAAATTAGTTTATCAAATGCCAGTGGCCCACGGCGTTGGATGTCAACAAACAGGGCACGTTTTCTATCCAATTCTGTTTTATTTGTGTTCTAGAATAACGAATAACGAAACATGTAATGTCTTACGATCAAACTTGTGCTTAATAATTACCTGGTACGGATCAGCTATTCTTTGCGAGAACACACCCGTTGCAATCAATCGTGGTAATAATTGATTTAAATCTGTTTTGTCCACTAATTCTAAATAGTTTTTCCGTATTGTTAACTTATCCTTTTCCTCCATTTCTGCAATTTTACAGAGAGCAATGACCGTTACTAGTTGACAGTTGCTGTCAATATTTGATTAGTAGTTCAAATCCACCATTAGTATACACAAATTAATACTGTCAGATCAATATTATAGTTTTTATTTAATAAATGCAGGTAAAATTGATTCTAAAATAACAAAGAAATACACCAACAGAAAATTGACAAGTGTTTGATAACAAAGATGATTATCTTTGTCAAATAAAAGTACTGTATTATCGACTAGGTTACTCATGAAACTTTTTGATTACCAGTGGCGTACACACAAATTCTCATAAAAGAGCATAACAATATAGAGACCGTACGTTAATAGTATATTCCGAAACTTAACCAAGGAAACCGCGGTTTTGGTTGTGGTAAAGTTTTGGTTAGAGTATGGTACCTGAAAACAGATTTATATTTCGGAATGCCCTGGTCACGACAGTCGGTAAAGCAGAGAACTAAACTGTTATTCCGTAGTTTGTTATGGATTAGTAAGCCATTGCGGTATAAGGTTATATTATTCTTTATTCCTATAGTCATTTATAAATATGGAATATTGACAGTTTTTTAACGAATTCATATTAACTGATGGTAGTTCCGATGATGATTTGTATATGTACATAAAAAGTAACATATGTTCTTCGAGATAAGACATAATTTATGTGCAACAATGGCAGAATAAATAAATATACTTGTATTATGCAGAATATTTTTAATAATTTTGTATATGTTACGACCAAACCGAAACTTTTTAGCAACCATACTGTTTTCTAGTAAATATTTTTCATTTCACTTTTAAATACATACATAAATACGTCATTAGATTAATTTTAAAACATAATTCAAGAGCAAATAACAAAATAAGTAATAATTTTAATAATGAATAAATATTTAACGGACAAAATTTAAATAATTATGGTAGTGGGGGAAAACTGACCACAGTAACCACGTATTTTACACGGTTACTGTGGTCACATAAAAGTAACCAAAACTTTCAGGCACCGCGTTTCAAAACTTAACCAAAACACTGAAACGGTTACCTTGGTACATATACGGAACGCGAAACCAGAACCACGGTTACTTTGGTTAAGTTTCGGAATATACTATAAATTTCAGGAGAAATCAGTGACTGAAGATAACATTTTAACATCTTTATTTCTCTTTTTTTTTTTTTAAACAACTTTAATTGTTAACTAGGTATATTTAAATACAGGCATTGGTTCAGATTATTAAAAATATTTGCAGTAAAAAATATTCCTACTTATCTAAACTGTCATCAAAATAAAATTCACATTAACAGATAATAATACAATACGGCCGTATATCTTTATTCTATTTTACTTTGTCATTTGTGGAATAACACATTCCTGCTGCCAACCAAATTCATCCAAGCGCCATAATGCAGTATCCTAGACTAAAGAAATACGGCATTAACCCTCTTCTACTATACGTGATTTGATATTGCATACGATTCTTCAAGGAAAGGGAAAACATTCGAAACAACAAACAATATTTCGAGTGACGGGTATTCGCAAATGAGACACACAGAGCAGAGTGTTCTGTTTTGTTATAGAGAGGGTTCAAAATGGAAAGTTTGAGAATATTATTGAATCAATTTACGTATATATATATATATATATGTTCAAAACGTCAAACGTTTTCGTCCGTGTCCATCGCATTTTGTCGCGACAAATTGCTCGCGTTCGATGAACTTCGGCGTCGGCTATCGTCACTGTTCATACTGGATATACTAGCCATACTATTCGTATGACTAATGCTAGTCAGTTGGTAGAATCTAGAACTCGGTTGTTCCAGGTAATTCGACAACGACAATTCACTGGATGTGGCTGAATGATTATTACGGTCTCTGCCGTAACTGCAGACTGGCGGTGACAGATAACCTATACAGCTGCTGTCATTGATCGACGCAGTGTTGCCACCCGTAGAATGTACACGCACCGAATCGTGTATCGGTGACACGGGGCTAAAGTCCGTGCTATCCGTCAGGTTGGTATCGTTCTTGTGCTCTGCCTCCGGCGACGAGAACTGTTGACTCGGTGACGATTCTAGCGGGCTGCCCGGTGACAGTTGACTCTTATTTGAATTCGAGTTGCTCTGCGGTGAGAATGCACCGTTATGGAAGTGTTGCGAGGGACTGCCGTTGCCGAGCGAGATCGACGGTGTGGATATATCCGATACTAGCGGTGTACTCTCGTCGTCACTGTCCAAATTACTATTCGGCAGTTCCCTGCTGTCAGTGCTAGCGTTCAACAGTTTCTCCTTCAGTTTGGCGAGCTTCTCCAGACTGGACGTCGGTGTCAGAGTGTCGCCGAACTTCATCTTCACACAACTGAGCACCGAGTTTTTGTTCTTATTCGAATTATCATCGACCGACTTTGATCGTACGCAGATATGACGCGACGACGATGCTGACTGGTCCACGAGCAGTGACGACGGTCTCTGACGGTGTGTTTTGGAAGCTTTACTGCTGCTGTTGACATTCTGCGATGTTATGTTCTTGACAGAGTACGTTCGCTGCAGGTTTTCTTGTAACGAGTTCTTCCCCGGCAGCGTGTTACTGTCGGTGAGATGTGAACCGGCACGATTCACGGAACTATGCTTGGCATTCTGTCCGTACATGCTGCTGTGAATGTTGTCGGAGTTCTTCGTGATCTGTATGGTTGCTGGTGTGCCTTTCATTTGATTATCGTTCATTGGTTTCAAGTCGATCATGTTTGTACCGCTGTCTGTTGATTTCCGTGGTTCTACACAACAATGTACACGTGTGTATGAAATAAATACATATGATTAAGTTGACACACGCACCTTGTATAAACACGGATATATCTTTCTTCCGGCGAGTGCGCGGCGTACTGCATACAGAACTATTCTCACTGTGCGAACTGTCCCTTGTCATCACCGGCTGCCAGTGGAATTTCTGGAACGGAGACGACTGGAGAATTACAAAATCAGTCTCGCCGCCCGTCGAACTGGTCCTGGAACGATATCCACTTGAGGAATCTGTCCAAACAGCAAGGGGAATCAACATTACAAACACTTTCCACGTAACATTTACGCACTTGTCGAGGAATTATGTACGTGTTAGATATTGTGTGTGAACGAGTAAAGACAAAGGTAAAACATCGGTGGCACGTAACAAATTCTAACATGTAAACAAATTTGAATTCACACTTGAAAACAGACAAAACAAACAATTAAATATTCAAATAAAACACCAAATAACACACAGTTTTGGAATAAAGTTTATTGACAAAAATAAGAACAACAGAAATAGTTTTGTATAAACAACAAAAAAAAAAAAAACTATATCAACGAAGTGAGGGAAAATATGTAATACAATAATCAAAATACGTGAATGAAGAATATAAAATGAAATGTGTAAGCAGTGGTGAATTCAAATTTGTACAAAATACTTATCAGCTAATCTGTGTCATATGCATGACTTAATATCTTTGGAATTATGTTACAAACTTGATTTACTTAAAAGTAGAACAATTATGGCATCTACAAATATATATATAACAATTATTATTAATGTGTACTTATCATCATAAACGTAACGTAATAATATCAACGATTTATTCTAAATTGACGAATGGCAAATTGTTCTAAAATACAAGATTATTAAAAATATCAAAACTCTAAACCACCACAAGTCATCGTCAATAACGCATTACTGCGTTCTCGTGTTCTATATTAATAACGTGGTTCGTCGCATGCGCAACAGGCGGCTCCACTGTGCAGGCTCTTCGGTCTGGTACGGCGTGCTCACCTGGTAACTGTTGCGGTAACTGGTCAGGGCTGGGCGGTATCAGGGTGGTCTGCGGTATATCGGTTACGTCCACGAGCGCCGGGTCGACATTCTCCTCCAGCACGTCCTCGCATGCTTCTTCATTGAGCGTCTGCAGCGCCCCGCAGATCATCTGATCCTCCAGGGTCACCTGCCGATGGTATGATGTTAGTATATGTTGTGGGTGAAGGTTTAGTGAGAGTGTTGTGTTGGCTGTACCTGATACTGTTTACATAATCCACCGTGTAGCCAGTCATATAACAATACACAATGTTTATAGTTAGTTGTTAGGTAAGATATACACATTACAGCTCGTACTGACCTGTTTCTCCATAATACTTTGTTTATTCGAGTTCCTAGACTTGGCTCCGCTGCTTTCGGATACCGTCTTGCTATCACGTTCACTGGCATGGCTCTTTGGATTACTACCTGCAGATTTACACAATCACACGTTAGACAAATGTGTGTCCAGTGTCAAATACCAATAATGTGCGTTTACTTTTTCGTTCCCTGGCCGGGTTATCACTGAATCGGACGCCTTTGCTCTCGTCTTGTCGGCACACCGCAGTCAGTTCGTGTTCTCGCAACGAGACTATAAGTACTCGGAACATTTCCCAGTCGCCAAAGTTCATTCTCAGTATCTACATCACCAAACACAATGTACTAAATCCATCCATTTCATTACCAGTAGTCTATGTGACTCGAATGTACCTGCTTTAGTTCATCCAGATCACAATGCAACAACACACGACCATTGATGTTGTTACTCTTAACCACTGTGGTGTACTGACCGAGTGCGTTCTGTGACAGGTCGTCGATTTTCTCAAACAACTGACACACCCCGGCAACGTTCAACATTGACAGTTTGGTGTCCAGTACTTCGGCCTGTAAAACAATGAATTCACACCGTTTAGTTAGTGTGATTTTGTGCGTAAATAATTGAGCCACGTACCGGTATATTGGTGACTGCGGACAGCGCATACTGGGGCGCCGCGTACGGCGGTGTCGCTAACAACGACTGACTGCTCTCAATGGGCCAATTCGGCTGTGGGCCCCACGTCATTACATTCGAGTGCTGCGGATACAGCGGTAGAGTAGGGGGCGTAGGCCTGAGCAGCTGTCTCTGTAACAGCAAACAGAAAAAGATATTCTCAACTAGACTGTAAATGATGTGCGCGAAGTTTCTCAGACAAGACATAGACCTAGGCCGTGTTCGAATTCAAGATTTCAGTATTTCAGGCAACGAAATTAGGGAGATTTTTTGAATCTTGGCGGTCAATTTAGGGTATGCAATTCAGGGCGTAGTGTGCTTTTACAAATCCTAATGTCTATTTCTAAAATCCTAACGTTATTTAGTGCACAATGCAAGTTATAAAACCAGTCACGTGGTACATTAGTGCACTAAATAGTCCAATTCGAACGCAGCCTTAGAGAGAATCATGTGATTCATGGATGTAGTGTAGACTGACCTGCCTACGTTGGGTTATCACAGATTTCGACGTCAGGTTCCATTCAGCAGGCGGGCCGCCCCACTGTGCTAGTGGTGTACTCTTCATCGATCCACCAAAACTATGCTCGTCATCCGTGTTCTGGTGGTATTCCTCTAGACAAACGCACAACAACAGTTACTGACTGTTTCTAATAAGTTTACCTGCTGTGCAGCACAACGCTACCTTTGATCACTTTCTTTATATACGGATCCAAGTTGATGGTAAACGGTAGGAATATCTTCATATCACTGACTAACAGACTGTTCCGGTGAAATGTCAGGAAGATGTCGTATTTCTTCTCGTCCCGGTCCAACTCGAGCAGTGGTTCCGCTTCTTTTAATGTTGGTATCCGTGGTCGCACTCTGCCAAGAAGAAGAACAACAATGTGAATTAACGTTTTATACCGGAGTGGGTAGAGTATGACTTACTTATCATACAGTGTCTTCAATGATGTACTATCGTCTAGCTGGTCCTCGTACAGATCGTAGTGTAGAATGATCCACGACGTCCTGTACGGCCACTGCTCTGTAATGTTGATCCAGCTAGCTAAATGGTACCAGTTGAAATCAATCTGGAATGCTTTTAATAATCGACCTGTAACACATACATAGTATAGTATAGTTATAGTAATGTGTAAGTGACGTGAAGGGATTGTCTTTTACCTGTTACATACACAACATTCATCAGTCTTCTCATAGAACGCGGGTTCACATCGCTGAAATAATCGTCGGTCAGCAGCATTTTCGTGAGATCATGTGCACCGACCACGATATTCAGATTGGACCCGATACTGCTCGCTATGGAATCGCTCATCTTCAGTTTACGGGAGCCTTTGCGCGGTGCGGGGGGCTTTAGTTTCTCACAACTTGACATCAGTGCACTCTCTGAGGACAATCTTCGGTTGGACAACTGCAAATTCCAACAACACACACACAGAGAGAGAGACATATTTATGTTAAACATTTACTTGGCTGCTACTGGATGTGTACACTTACTGATCTTACTAGAACATTCGAGCCACCGCCAAAGCCCAGCGGTTCATCGCCTTCTGTCCATCCGGTGGACATGGTGCCCAGCTTGCGGTGTTGCGCCTGCGACGTCTGCTGTGCCACTTTAACCTTGCGCAGGCCGGAGTTCTGCAGGAAGAACGGCAGATGCACCAGGTTGCGCAGGTAATCATGGCCGCCAATATTGGATTCGGTGAATAATCTTCTGCTGTTTACTTCAACAGCCTACAAACATCCACAACAACAGCACATATTACTAACTATTGTATTCTTACTTGATACGTAAAACACTTTACACACACATATAACATAACACTGGCATGCCACTATGAAACAATATTAGAACATTAGAATGTTTTGTGTGTGAAAGATTCTAGGTATATAGAAGGGTATCTATACATAGTTACAGATATACATATCTATATACCGTGTGTCTCATGACGATCTACACATAGGAACGTTGCATACGCTCTTGATCGTGAAATATTAATTTGATCGTTTTAGTTTTTTACAATCTAGAGACAGTATAATTGTTAATTTTATACTTACTATTTTATTTCCTTTGATATTCTAGTATAATTTTGTAACATATTCGATGTAATAGTACATTTTCAACGAATTTAAACGTCAAATTGACATTTCAATTACAAAAAAAAAGAACAAAAACAACTAGATTAATATTTTGATTTAAAAATCAAATGAGCGCGTAACGTCCTATGTGTAGATCGTCATGAGACACACGGTATACATATACATATAGTACACCGATTAACACAACCAAAACTAACCTGCTCCCACGCCATCTTTTTGGCAAAACAAGATCAATTCAAATTAACTAGCAACAGGAATTCCGTACACGCGCGTTCGAGATGCAGAAAAATAAACGCACAGATATGTGATATGAAGTCGCCGGATCTCACCTTGGATATAACGTGCGGATCAATGGCCAGGATCACGATGAACGGACTGTTCAGTTCGGAGAAGAGCATGTGGACAGCGTCCAGCACCAGGAGTACTTTGTCCTGCTCACAGCTGTCCAGACCATCCACAATAACCACCAGCCGTGTCTGTTGAGCGCTGAGCGCGTCCATGCACCTAAGCACACACACACACACGCAGTTGTACAATAGTTTTAGTCCTTGTTGTCCGTTACGTGTGAATGCAGCGTGTACTCACTTGACCATATCCTTCATCAGGGCGACCTCGTGCGTCAGTGCCTGCTGGAAGCCCTCGGACTTGAGCGTATCCAGCCGGGCAATGGCTCGCTGCAGATGTCGCCGCTGAGAGAACACCAGCGCGACAAATACACGGCCCCAGGTGTACAGGTTCGCTACACAGGTGACGCCGAGCAACAGAGCCACGGTGATTAGTATCACGTGCATCGTCACATCTGTCACGTCCTCTAAAGCATCATTGATTCTGTAATCATACATACATACAGGTTCAGCAACAATCTATTTATCTTAAAACATCAAACTATTATACCGACAATATTATTAATAAGATACATGTAAAGATTACTAGTAAATAACAATACATGAAAGATCATGTAAAGATTACTAGTAAATAACAATACATGAAAGATCATGTAAAGATTACTAGGAAATAACAATACATGAAAGAGCATCTATTTATTATTTACCGACTGTCCTTAACTAAAACCGAAAGTGAAGAGTCGTAATGAAAGGTGTAGCTTACTGTGAAGTTGGTAATACGGAAACATTCAGCACCGACTGCGCAGGTTCAGTCACCGTGGGCCTGGCCTGTCGCACTAGGTACACAGTCAATGTACAAATGCCTACTAGCAGACACACCACACAGAGTTCAAAGACCACAGCATACGGCAGACAACACAATCGTCTCAGCCGCCATGATGCTGAGGATTTCACTAGAATAACATAACAATTAAAGCACAAAATCAACACAAGTGTTTCGCAGACCGAACAAGTGTGAATCGTACCTGGTTTCGGTTTAAATGCCCTGTACAGCCGCGTTGGCAGTGTGCCGTAGTTATTCTCGATTGCATCGTACAATGAACCCAGCATTTGCACCACGGAATTCTCACCGCCCGTCGTACTGCTTACCCGGGTCTGATCGGTGAAATAAAATCTATACAAACACACATAGAACAGTTACTAGCACGCACAACCATATACAAAGGTGGTGCGAACTTACCTAATTGGTTGAGCGGTCACACCGTCGGTTGCACTGGGTTGAGGTGGATGACAGAATGTTACTTGGAGAATCAGTCGTAAGGAGTTTAGTTTTCTAGTTAGGTTCACTGTGAAACTGTACGGCCAATCCCAATCGTACCTGGCATATACACAGACAGTTATTAATAGTTCTAGCAGAACATAAACCAGATGTATTCACCTATGATTTAAGAAATATACAACAGCTAAGGACACGTAGGTAACCAGAAGCACTGCGGTACCAGTGATGAGGCCCGTGATCCAGTTCAGTAGTGCCACACCGACCACCGTGCCACTGATCACAGCCAGGTGTACCACAACGAGGAACAACAGTGAGGAGAAGTGAAACACGGGATCCACCCATTGGCGGGCGAAGTTTTTCATTTCCTCTGCAAAGCAAACACATCTGTCACATAACCTGTGCTTATTTCAATGTTTTTCATTAGAATGTTTGTTATCTTACCTCGAAGTTTATTCAACAAGAATGATTTGCCACTGCCCCATTTGGCATACAGGCCGACAGTGATTGGCATGCTGAGTGACGGCTCACTAAGCATGTCTGCTAACGCGCTGCTGTACAGATCATAACCTAACATGTTCTCATTGTCTTCATTCGTGTTTAATCTTCCTGCAACACACACACACACGTACATCAGTACACGGCACCACCGCTAGATGGATTCAGTTAGTATAAGAGACACTCACGTGCACCAAACACCTGGCCCAAAATCTGTTTCTGATGGTTCAAATCAATGTTATACGCGGTCTCGCCCTGCTGATTTGGTCTGTACAGTAGTTGTGAGTGTTTCGGGTTCCGCAGCAGGATCTCTACAATGGCCTTGGACCTCGCACGCATCGCTATGTGCAACACTGTATCGCCTTTCTTGTCTGTCGCACTGACTTTGGCTTTCTTGTCCAACAATAGTTGCACAATATCTGCATTTCTACTTCGCACAGCCCTTAGTAACGGTGTATCAGCATCCTGCAGACAACATTTGATTCATCACATCCACACTAGTTGATACTAAAACTAGTTACACGAAAGATACACCTACCTTTGTGCTGATTTCTAGATCGGGATTAGCTCCTAGCAGCAGCCGCACAATGGTCAGATTGCCTTTCTCCACTGCCGTGTACAGAGCAGTCTTCTTGTCCTTGCCGCAGATGTCCACATCGGCGTATTTCTTCAGCAGCGCCTCCACAATGCCCCGGTGTCCACCCTTGACTGCGTGGATGAGATTCGTGTCGCCGATGCGGTCCTGTATGTTGATGTAGGCGCCGGCATTGAGCAGTGCGGTGGCTATATCATAGTAGCCCTCCTTGCAGGCAATCGTCAGCGCCGTACAACCGTCCTTGTCCAAGGCGTTCACGTTGGGTCGGTGTTCCAGGAGTAAGTTAACCACATCTACATGGTTACCTTGGGTTGCCACGAGGAGCGCTGTCCATGAATACATACCTACACACACACCACACACATACATGCAAGCAGATGTATAAATAATATCAACGTATATATATATATATACATATATATATATATATATATATATATATATATATATATATATATATATATATATATATATACAGTGTGTCCCAGCGACTACCATACATAAAAAATTAACATTGGGAAATTATATAAGGATCAACTATTGCCTTGAGCTATATGTATATTCTTTCCGAGTGACAAAAACAAAAGATTTAAAATAAAGAAATTTACTTCTGTCAAATAATTTTATATTACATAATTATTTAAAGGAATTTTATTTAAATTAGGAAATTGGGTACGCCAATTGCCCTCGCAAAAGTAATAGAAATGGAAACCAGAATGTTAACAACGAAGTAGATATTTTGGCAGCTGTCGAAGTGTGAGGGAAATTACAAATAATCTCGGTGAATCACCGCACTCATAAAAAATACAAATATTTTACTTAAAAATATTACACGCTGCTATTAGCAGCAGATAGTGAAAAACTGATCACTTTTTGTGAATTAATGTTTAATAAATGTCATGCTTTAGAAAATATTTGTTTCACTGAAGAGCACACATCTACCTTAAATGAGGGACACAATTTTGTGACAGATTAAGCCACTTTCTGCTAGTCAATGGGAATACGTTTAAACATTTCATTGATTAGTACCTGCTAGTGATATTGAATTTAGTGCTTATCTGTTGTGTTTTTCTTCGTTTTTCCATTACGAAATGCAATCTCTTAAGCTTTCTGTTGTTTTTATGTATTACTGAAAATCATCCAAATTTGTTTCTACACAAACTTTATTATAAAATAATAAATATAACCATATTATTTATCCCTAAAAATTATTTATTTGAAAGAATATTGATAATTCAATGGTAATAGTTGTATTGTTTCAGCAAATTTAAAAAATCACGACCTTCTCGATTGAGTGACAGTTGTGTACACTCTACGGCCTGTAAATACGACGAAAGAACAATAGATTTTTTGTGATGACTGAAACTGGGTCTATTTACCGGCCGTAGTATAATCGAGAAGGTCGTGTAAAAAATAATATCAATCTGACAGTTTTAAATTTGATTAATTCAACTACCTACTGTTTAATTTGTGACAATCACATGTTTAGATACAGAAACAGCAATACTTGATCCTTACATAATTTCCCAATGTTAATTTTCCTATGTATGGTAGTCGCTGGGACACACTGTATATATATACCGTGTGTCTCATGACGATCTACACATAGGAACGTTGCATACGCTCTTGATAGTGAAATATTAATTTGATTGTTTTAGTTTTTTACAATTTAGACAATATAATTGTTAATTTTATGCTTACTATTTTATTTCCTTTGATATTCTAGTATAATTTTGTAACATATTCGATGTAATAGTACATTTTCCGTGAATTTAAACGTCAACTTGACATTACAATTACGAAAAAAATAACAAAAACAGTCAGATTAATATTTTGAATTTAAAAATCAAATGAGCGCGCAACGTTCCTATGTGTAGATCGTCATGAGACACACGGTATATATATATGTTGATGTTAGGCGTCAGTTCACAGTGTTATATGACAGTTAATGGCCGGACTGTGACTACGGAATGTTACCTGCTGTATCCACATTCGCGCCGACTTTCAGCAAACACTCCACGATGTCCGTGTAGCCCTTGCGGCTGGCCCACACCAGTGCGGTGGTGCCGTACTTGTCACCCACGTTCACTTTAGCACCGCGCGCCACCAGCTCCGCCACTATGCGCAAGTGGCCCCGCCCCGAGGCCCACAGCAACGAGGAGATGTGGAAGTTCCCGTGTGCATTACTGTCGGCCCCGCGGTCCAGCAGCAGCACCACCGTGTCCACATGGCCTTTGTACGCGGCCCACATTAACGCCGTCCAACCACCCTACACATGCAACGAACGGTAAACTTGAACATTACACTCTCGGGTGAAAAGTAAGGTTAGTGGTTACGTATTTAAGCAACAATCAAACGTTTAGTACACAGTTGCAGTGTGTACGTACCATATCCCTGTGTTCTATGTCGGCTCCGTGTTCCAACAAGGCCATACATATGTCAGAGTGTCCGTCCCTGGCAGCACACAGCAGGGCGGACCAACCGTCCAGATCTTGGGCGGCCGGGTCAGCTCCATGTGCCAACAGTTCTCTGATAAACCCCGCCTTGCCCTTCGCGGCAGCGACCATAAGCGCTGAGCAACCATTCTACAAATAACAAACGCCATAAACGTGTGTTGAGCGCGCGAAATGTGTGTGTGTGCGTGTTTACTTCATCTCTGTCATCGACTTGAACTTGCTTGTTCTCCAGGAATGCCTGCAGGCCTGGAAGATTATCATCTAGAACAAATCCCGTGAGTGAACGAAAACACAGCGACACCATGGATTCTGTTCTGTTGAGTGTCTGCAAAAGACCAGAATAGTGTCAGCAACATCACAATATGTAGCATCAAAAAACATATTAGTTAGTTATCACAACACAACACAACACAATATCGTGGATTACTTCAGAGGTTTAACGTCATGCTCCCTTTCAAACAGACATCTACAGGGGTACTCGAATATTATATGTCAGGTTAAGAGGTGATTGCACACACACAGAAGCAAGGAGGTACGTATTAGTCATTCGGTTAGTGCGCACGCGCGTTTGGTAACACTGAACACTATGCAGTGTTGCCAACCGTGTTCGAGTGGCGGCGAAGTCCGAAATGAAACCGTCTGCCGCTGCTGCCCGAGCCACTTTCGCCCACCGGTGTGGTCAGACTGAATGTGGGCAAGTGCAAATGATGACTGCCCGGTGTGGACGAGCCGCTACTGTCAGCAAACTGGAGATGCGATAGTTTCAGACTGAGAAACGACGTGCGTCGTTTCGGGGCTCGCTCACGGTCTTCCAGTGGACTTCCCTGGGATACAGTCTCGCCGCCACCACTGCCGGGTATGTGATTTCTTGTGATTGGCATCACTGTAGTTTATCCCCACGAAGATATGTACACACTTAACTGAGCATGTTTGTAATCTTCCGTGTAATTATGGTATGTTTGTGTACAGACTAGTTGCACTTACTGGTACATATGTATTCCGTGCCAACACGCTCATCTTGCCTTCTGTAATAATGACACTTCTCACTCGATACATGTTTAGATAAACCAGGGTTACACACACTGACACTTAATAAATACAATATAACCCTAGTTCCAAACTGTCACCAGTAACACCAGCCACTGACTGAACTCTCTGTGTCCATATATATATATACACACTGATATACTGATTTTTGGAAACTTTGTGACGTTATCTAAGACTCGACTGGTTTTTAACTATTACCTAGCAATTACCACTAATTTGTATTAATTAATTTTAGCCTGCGGAACTACGGATATACCAGGGACGGACTGGTAATGATTTTCAAATGTAATGAAAACTATAAGTGACTATTTACAAATTGGAAATACCAAATATTCAGCTACATATGTAAATACGTTAGAAGTGTACAAATATTACCAGAATTGCCCGACGAGCGTCCATTTTGAATGGTTTTGTATGTTCAGCAAAACATTATTCTATTTTATTCACAGTGAGAATTTCTACTGTAGCATATAAGTATGTAAAATGAAGTATGCATGATCAAGATAACGAGCAATTTGCTAGATAAGAAGTACTTATACTGTCAGGAACATACAAAGATAAGAGTTAATAAATATACATACATACATTGATGGATTATTCACGTTGTATAAAATACAAATGTAAATAATTCATTTATCAGTGACAACTGCAAAACAAGATAAACTGCATACTGTATCAACATTTCTTGGAACAACATCTCGTTATGAAACTGGATTGAGAGGAAGAAATTGTTGACTGTAAGTCTGATCTGTTACCTGTAATGATGTATTCCGGGCCGTTGACCGAATAAACTGATAATACGGCAACACAGCCCCATAAGTTTTGGGTATTTTAAACACCAGTGGTGCAACTTCTGTACCAAAGTTTTTGGCCCAAGATCCGCCGCTGCTGGTACTACTGCTCATTATTAATTCACCATTTACACCACATAACTAACACCAAATATTAACACTAATTTAATGTATATAAGTATATATAAAGAATTCACGTAAAACTCCGTGATGATGTTGACTAATCTATGATCAATTAGTTCTTATCAATTCACGCACCGATAGTGTACACAATGAGTAAGATCATAGATCAATCATATTGTGTGGAGAGAACTGAACTACTGAATATTATTAATTCTGCATATACACGATGTATGTATGTATGTATGAATGTATGGTGCCATTGCCACCATGAAAACTAACATAAACAATCTTGTTGTTCCGGATAAAACCAATGCGTCTTATGGCTTATCAATAAATACGTTATCAGCGTTCTAGCCGGGACGTGCTGAATGATAAGTTAGGCGCGTCTCATGTCAGACTTTGGTGTGGCTGCTAGCTGCATACTGAGTAATTCTAACTGAATACCGGCCTGACACCGTGAGATGACGCATGTTGGCAAACGTTCTATTGGGTTCAATTCATGACAGTGTCACCTGTGCATCTCGGCACAGGTGTGCAAGCAGCACCAAGCAGTTACAGTAAACAACAATATCTTCAGTTTAATGAGAGAAGTGTCACTAGATGAATGAATAGCTATTTATAAATATACATGTATACTCTTAGCGGATGCTAGACATAGTATTCAGTGTATTTTCGTACTGGGAAAAATATTGCACAGACTTTACATCCACATGGATCATCCAGATCAAATAAAAACATCAACAATATCAATCGGGGACTTATTCTAGATTTGTTCAGACTTGTTATTGTTTATATTCAACATGTTTATCGTTTATTTCAATCAACCGCTAATAATTATGATTATAAGTATAATTTCGAACCTTGCATAATCGATCAAACGGTGGATATTCCTCAAATATTCTACACCAGGGTTGATGCATTTCTGTACAACTTCACACAACACCGGCCACACACTGAACATTATTCATATGGATAGTTAACGGTGATGGAAAAGACAACAAAGTTTGTAAATAACAAATTGCAATGGCCAATCAGAATGACAAAATACATACACACGGTTCAAGTTCAGACTAAACAATGCACTAATGAAACATGAAACGTGACAATGGATTAGTAGTAATTGTGATCCATTAAACATACATAGAACATCTGGCGTTGTTAATTGTCGTATATAGCATATGTATCAAGAGATACCACATCGTAGCATATATACATGTGTATGTACAACAGAATTTTATCAATCAATCTGGAACAAACTATATTGCATATTATGAACCAAGTTGATATATGCATGTCTTATATATTGGTTTCTGTACTTGTTTGAGCACCACTGGCTACGTACAATAGAAATTCTTTAATTAGCAATTAAATACCACTTATAAGTAATTGCAAACAATTAATCAGCTAACTCAGTAGAAAAATTGCTAACCTTGTCGAATCATTTGTACATCAACTGAAGTATTTTTATTTTATTCTAGTACGGTTGGTACATATAATTAAATTATAGTATAAATGAATACAGTTTTACCTACATATTCCTGTACACACTAATCCAATGGAATATTTAGTTGCATGTACCATTTTCATTTGACAGATATCACTGTGATAAAAATCCTAGGTTAAATTCCAATCATAATTGAGAAAAATCAATTAGATTACTTGTGATAGGACGAATATATATTGACTGATAACATGTGCTATGCAAGATAAACAGGAATGTTTGAACCTATACTACAGATTACTAAGGTTATACTTGAAAAAGTTTTCAAAAATACTCCTAATCATATACAAACGAATGAATACTATTTGGAAACGTAGTTGAACATTACTTGATACTTTGAACAGCAAAAATATACCACATAGTGATATAAATAAGAGTACTTACCCAAAACGAAGACTTCTAAAATAAAAAAAAAAAAAAACGAATTTCACAATGAATTAACAGTTGTATACTGATTTAGATGCATAACATTCAATACTGAGCATTGAACATTTGAGATAAACATGGTTTCTCACTGTTTATCAGATACTTTCATTTGTAATCATTTAAATAATAGATAATAATTCATTATCTAAATGTTCTCACACAATAGCACACAAGACCATACGTCTGAACGTCAAAATGCTACAGCTGATGACTACATCTCACCGACTTACCTTACAGATCTAACCACACGTACTTCTAATTAGAAATAAATTTTATCCAGCACTTTACAACATCAATACAATAATTAGTATATCCACACTGTTAATTTTATAAACATCTTTTATTTATATATATTTTATAATTTAAAAGAGCAGTGTAAAAGTTTTAAAAATACTTTTTTAGATAATATGATTTAGATAGAAAAAATATTGACGTAACTCAGATTTTGAGCTACTTTCTGATTGGTTGAGCGTTGACAGCCTGAAAGCAGGCAAAAGCATGGTAAATGTTAGGTTATTCAGAAATACACTAATCAATTTAAAACAATTAAATGAATGAATAAAATTGTGTAATAAAATAAGTATAATCATGAGCGAAGCACTACCGTTGCCTCAGAAAAAGTATTACAGGCAGAGGGCACATTCAAATCCTGTTGCCGATCATTGCATAGATTAGTAAATGTGTCAAAAACCGTGTAAAATTGCTTGTTTTATTAACAATCCCCGTGTTTATAGTCCCAGAACGCCCGATGATTTCGATTGGTCAAAGCTATATCCAGAGAAAATATCAAAAGACGACAATGGTGACAGAAAGTTGGTTGAGTTTGCCGATATTGGTTGTGGATATGGAGGATTGCTGGTTACTTTGGCGAATATGTTCCCTGACAAGTTGATGTTGGGCATGGAAATTAGAGTTAAGGTGTCGGACTATGTTATGGATAAGATAGCAGCGTTGCGATCACAGAATCCCGGGGAGTATCAGAATATTGCCTGTCTACGATCAAATGCCATGAAGTATTTACCTAACTACTTTAAGAAAGGACAAGTAAGTGAATCTAATAGTTGTATACCTTGGTACACATAGTAATAATGATAATTGTGTTTTTATTTGATAGTTGAGAAAGATGTTTTTCTTGTATCCTGACCCACACTTCAAGAAAGCGAAACATAAATGGCGGATTATTAACAAGTTTCTGCTCGCTGAATATGCGTACATCTTGGCTGAGAATGCAACCGTTTATACAGTGACAGATGTGAAAGATTTGCACGAATGGATGGTACAACACTTCGTACAGCATCCTTTATTTGAAAGAATCGAAGATACGGATCTAGTAAGACACAATATTAACCTTTAAATACAGATTTCATTGTTGTGTATCCATATATGTTTACAGAACGAAGATCCCATTGTTGAGAAGTTATTTGACAGTTCTGAAGAGGGCCAAAAAGTTACAAGAAATAATGGCGACAAATTCTTAGCAGTGTTCAGACGTGTTGCTGACCCGAAATTAACATAAATAATACACTTTATTGTTTCATATATATATTTTTTTTAATAAATATCATCAAATAAAAACGAAAATTTCTCAATATACACACTTTTGGTTTTTGTATTTCGACATCGCATCTTCGTTAGGACCTCGTCTGTTTGACAGAAGATCGGTTGTGCACAGAGTTTGAAATGGTGTTTAACACATTCGTACAACAAGTGTTGCATGACCTCTGACATGATATTGTTTGGTGCACGGTTCAATATAGATTTCGTCATCGCTTTCTTCTCTACCACATCAAATTGTTCATTTGAGAATTCCGAATAGTATTTATGGGGTAAATTCTGCATTGATTCGATGTAATATCGGAACTTTTTACTGTACACTACATCACTGAAATGATATAATATTATTGTCTTATACACAGTAGTAGTAGTAGTATTGTTCTTGTCCTTACTGTATTAGACATTCCAGCACTATGCGTATCACGGAGTACATTTTGTTGTCATACTTGGGACAGGTGCTGTCAATGCAACATGTACTCTTGTCATGTTGGCGTTCGTGCTCGGGATTTTCGCGCTGTTTCATCATTTTCTTCGCGTATAAAGTGTTAATCGGTTGTTCAACATTGTCACTGACTAGTTTCCGCACTGAGAACATCTGCGGCAGTGAATCATCAGCCGTGTACAGCGAGATATGCGGCACCGGTAACTGCTTTAACTGCTGCTGCAGCGACATCTTAAAGTCACGATCCGGCGTGCCAACTATGTGGCACGATACAGCCAGAATGCGATGGAATATCGTTGGTTGTGGTTCCAGAGTAATTGTTGATTTCTACAATACATATATAAACCTGCAATATTACCTAGACAAAACCGTCTATAAATCATAAGATCGTACTTACCGGATATGTGATGCCCTTTGCTGTTATTTCAAACTGATCGTGCAGTATTGTAGCTTCCTGGTGGTAGTCTGTGCACGATTGGATATGTTTGAACAGCGCCGTCTTGTCCAACAGATGACAGCAGCACGTCACACGTATTGTGCAGGCTTGACCGTACGTGCACAGTCGTACTTTCAACCATAGACATTCCTTTGGCTTTAGAATACCTTTGGCCGGTTCAACCGTAGCGTAAATGACGTTTGCTCGATAATAACTAAAGCACATGAATCAGCACAATGCACAGTTGTAATACGCGTTCAATATTTGTTATGAATATACAGTGTACCTCTCAAAACAGAACGCTACATGATTATCTTTCGATACATTCTTCAGACAGAATATTCGCGTTACACTCGAGTATGTCGCAATGGCCGGCACGGTCATATGTTCCGTTGATATGTGCACTATCAAGCCGGGATGGTAGTATATCTCCTTGCTGGGACCGTGTCCGGCAATCTTGTCTATCGGCGACCGATAGTACATGGTACCGCGACCGTGGATGGTAAACTGGTGCTTAATGCCGCTCAGAAACAGCGGTAGTTGTACCTAACATACACAATGGTTAACAACTGTGTTCTCTGTGACAGTTACTGCGAACCTAACCTCTAAATATTCAGTATCAATGGGTGAATATTGAAAGATTAACGCATGCACCGTCTTTCCTGCAACTTTATCGCGGGGATTCAGACATGTTATCACAGTCGTGCGATACTTGGTGTTTATATCAAGCAGTGCATCTGTATCCAGATAGTACGACGCTGATTTGCGAGTATTATTGTAAAACCAGAAAATCTGTAGCATTACACGTTATTTTTTAACAACAAAAAACCCCAATCAACCACTCAACACGTAACCTGCAAATCGGCATCCAATTCACCGATAAACACATTGTACATAGAAAATGTCAAATCCTGGGTGAATATCGACAAATTCGACGGTTCTAAACCTTTAACGTGAAAATACATGTTGACAGTTCTATTATGCGATAATTGCATTGCGTGTAACGTGGTATGCGAGCCGAACAGATTGTAGAACACTTCTATGACAATGTATTGAATATCTTGCGCC
This sequence comes from Carabus problematicus, assembly GCA_963422195.1. NCBI lineage: Eukaryota > Metazoa > Arthropoda > Insecta > Coleoptera > Carabidae > Carabus > Carabus problematicus. The sequence continues at coordinate 19,877,650 of OY728578.1, forward strand.
TAGAAACAATCACATCATTATGCGTCATATATGAAGAATTACCCATATATTTACGCGTATATTCTCATCCGAGATAGTTATGTCCATAATATTCCTGTGCGGACAATGCGCATACGAGTATTTCCTTACAGACGTACTTGTATATATTTCTTGCAACTTGCATTCGCAATTTTTCCTGCCCACTATCTTGCATTGTGTGTTAATGTTGCTCGTATTTTTGATGACGAATGTGAAGATTTTTGTAATGTCAATAGCAGCTTGTGCTTCCGGTACGTTTACATCGAAATTAATACTTTGATTTGCTTTAATATTTTTCAGAATTGAATTCAATCTGCGGACAATTCAACGGTAATAACATGTCAAATGGTCAGAAAGTGAGGTTACTTTTCGATTTGGAAAAATTCCCAGATATTTAACTTTCCAAATAGTGGTCCGGCTTTGTTTCTACCAATGTCTACAATCTAAATACCAGGTATATAAGTTTGCTTAAACTGTATTATGAGTTGATGAATGAATACGCTTACTTTCAGTGTTGGATACGCACTGCAATAGTCCATTTTATACAAAATACCCGCGCTGGGCCACACTCTGTCATCCACGTCGATCATGTGATCACATACGGCGCTTCGGGTGACATAGTACTTTATACAGAAGGTGCCCGGCCCTATTCTTGTAGGTTCCAGAGTCCCCTCGACCAGTGTACTTTGTTTCGAACCGACTGTACCTTTACTGGGTGACACTGTAATGCTACCATACCCGGGAATGTCAAAGTTCTGTCTGAGTTTCAACTTGAAGTTAACCTCACAATTGCCAAAATTGAAAATATTAAATGAAAATGCCACACTTTCGTGGCAGACCAGTTCTGACAGAGAACTATAATTGGGCGTAGCCTGAAAGTAATTTAATCGAATGTAAGGTTCTGCCGTGAATTGTCCGCGCTATATTTACACATAATTTCGTGTAGCAACATTCTGCAAAAACGCGAACAGAAAATTCCAATGACGTGCCAATTTGTAAATCGCCATTTTGAAGAACTGACAGTTCATACTTGAGTTCAAACTGTTCGGGCACTTGCAAGTCAGCTGTGTATATCCACTTCAGGTGTATGGTTTCATGGTTATGTAGCTCACCAATGTTATTTTCAATATTGATCCACTGATTGTTATAGAAATTGTATCTACAAATGACACTATGCGTTAGAAATTATTCAACTAATCACTTTACTAATGATTTAACCTTAAACTGAGTTGTGTCAGATTGACAACAGGTACTAATAAATGTTGTTCGCATCCTGGAAATATATTCCCAAACGTCACTGTATTGTCATGGCCCACTTTGATTCTCGGATTTTCCACTAGAGCTTTCAACAAAAGCTCTCGGTGACTATTCGGCATATAGTTCAGCTCGATTTTCCAAGTTTCCTCGTAACTATGATTCTCTAAACCGTTTGTGAAAAATTCCACTACAAATATTTGATATCGTTCTTCTATAATACCATTCAGAGGTAGAATAGAAAAATGTCTACAGGATAATTTCATATTAATGTGAACGATTACATGCAATCTGTGTGGAAATATTTACGTGTTGGGAGGAGAGAGAATTTTAAAGACAATTGGATATTGGCCAACGTTTTTCAGTTGAAAAGTTGTGTACACTTTTTCGTTAGGAATCACAACAGGCATTCGGATTATTTCTGGATGGATTTGTAGTCGCGGATACCAGGTATTATTTCCCGTAAATGAACTACCTACAATGATGAGATTTATTTATTGGTTTGACACTTGTTTTGACATTTCGTTAACCACTTAACCTACAAATTGTAAATACTCGAGTGCGTGCAGTGCGTGTAAAACTGTCGGGTGCGTTCGAAAATCAACTAAAAAATCACTAAAAATGTTTTTTACCTGTAGTTCTTAAAATCAGCGGCACTGGTATGGACTGCACGTCACTGTCATCCACATTGATAGCTCTACCATACAATATAGATCCGTACAATTTATCTTCGACAGCTGGTGTAAAGCTACATTCTAAAAATCCTGACGCGTCAGGTTCTAAACAAATTTTTGGAAATTCCAACGCAAATATCTTTTCATTGTCTACAACACCATAGAATTTTGAACTCGACTGCATTTTTACATTATAATATTTGTGTGTACCCGTATCAAATTGTATTTTGAGACATTTATCGCTGTTATTTTTGATTTCCAACAATTTCGAATTCAAATTCTGGCCGTGTTTCAACGTAAAATCCAGATATTTGTGTGATAAGCTGCACGGCGAATTCGTGTTCGGTTTCGGTGTATTTAAGTTGCAGTATTTTTCAAAACACGATTCAAATTTCAAACATGAATTTCGTCTTTGAAATACTTTCAGTATTTTCTTGTTTTCATTGAGTGCATTGATTGCCATAAGTTCAATCAGTATCGGTTCCTTTAAAAATAAAGCGCAAAATTTACCTATTGATTCGTTATAATTCACGTTGATGAAGACAAGACTTCCTCCACAATCGCGTTATTGTGAATTCGAGTAATGAATCATATTGTATTTAGTATTTCTTACACAATATAGGATCAGACATGGTAATGACAAGTAGAATATTCCAGAATTCGCCGTAACAAATGTTACATGAATATAAATATGTTTGCCGGCAGCAATTTCACCGAATACCGGATCAATATGAAACAGATTCTGATTAGTATCAATGTCAAATTGAAACTGTATTGCCGTCTCCGAAGCATTAGTCAATGTGAACGTTGCTTTAGTCTTTTTCTCAACACTAAATCGATAGAAGATCAATTCGGTTACCGATGCTGTAACTATTAGTTCTGTAAAAACATGTGTAATTTAATATGCGGCGTAATGAAAGAGCAAATTTGACAAGAAATGACCTTTGCACTGTCCTTTCACACAGAGAACAATACTTTTCTCTTGATTTTTCAACAGGAAATAGTTGACATGTTTCTCTAACGGTACTGTAGGCGAATACGTAATAATAATCTCGTAGTTCCCATGTGTGCCGCCATGTTTCTTTTTAACAGTAAATGGATTTAAAATGCAATTAAACTTTGGATGTTGGACGATAATAAAATTCTACAAAATTAGTTAAATATTGTTACGAAATATTTACAATAGAATTTACTGTTAAATGTTACTTACATTTGATTCATTTTGTATACTATAACTTGTAGTGGCAACATTTCCAACCAGAGTATCATCAAATGACACTAAATGATTATACTTCAAAACCATTTTAATGACAAATAAACTATCAACAAAATCACGACCTTCTCGATTTGTACACTTTTAATCGAAAAGGTCGTGAACAAAATATATCAGTTCACATGTTTACTGCACGACCTTCTCGATTCTAGACATATAACATCACGCCTTTCCCATCGAGGGGCTGGCCACTCTTGAATTACGGTGTACAAAATGTCTCGAATTACTTGTGAATTACCTATGAATTACCTGTGAATTACTTGTGAATTACCTATGAATTACCTAAGAATTACCTAAGAATTACTTGAATTACCTGTGAAATGCGTTTAAAATTTATAAGAATAATACAAATATACAGAAGGGAGTATAAGGAAATCCATTACTTAACTAGATATTAATACCCAGTTGCACCTAAGTGCGTTGTAACACCAGAAGTGCGAAAATAATAATAAAATAATTCTCTGCGGCCCGGGTTCGATTCCCGCGCGAATCATTTCTTTGCTTTTTACTAAATACATTTTTTTGGCTAAATACATTTTACTTTACCTTTATAATAATCGCAATGATAATATTTCTCGTGCACATTTGAAAAACAAATATAAGTATGTTTTCAAAATTATTTATTCTTATTTTCATTAAAAACATTAGAAAATGTCAAATAAATTATATTTATATTTTTATTGTTCTGATTTATTCAAACATTTAATGCAATTCAAGGCTGTTTCAAAACTACACAAAACGAAGAAAACAAAGGATCTTGAAAAGGGTCTGCCTCGGGGTATGCCGAAAGAGTTTGTTATGCAAACAAAATGTGACTGATTTATAGTTGTATTATATCGCTTTTTCCTGAGATATGCTTATAATAGAACATCTAACTAGAAGTTCATTGCACGTTGTGTGTTGTGTTTCAGTGCAATAGTTTAGTTTTTTTCGTATATTTGTGACAAGTATCAGGATTTCTTTATAAAGTGATCACAGAATTTCTTGTGAATTACTTGAATTACCTGTGAATTACTTGAATTACCCATGAATTACTTGAATTACCAACGAATTACTTGTGTATTACTTGAATTGCCTGTGAATTGAATTACTAGTGAATTAGAATTACAGTGTACACAATTTTTGTAAGTGGCCAGCCCCTCGTTTCCCATTACTGGGGTACCAGATCCTTTATTTCACCACAATCACGCGCCACTTAGTTTATAAATCATTTTTAGCTCATCGACCTCCTGTCGAAGAGCTATAGTGTTCGGTACGATGTCTGTAGCATCTTCCGATTTCAAAAATTTTTGCACAGAAATCCCGGACAGACCCCCTGGACCACGAAATGACTATTACAACATATGTCCGTATGTATGTCGCTCGTCCGCTCGCTCGCTCGCTCGCTCTCTCGTACGAGATTTTTTGTTCCACCCAGATCTCCTAAACTACCCAACGGATTTTTATGAAATTTTTTCTGCAGATACGTGTCATGGTCTAGTTGTGCAAGGTACATTTTATTTTTCAAAATTTTCCTTCGTACTTGAGAAAAAAAAATATTTTCCAATATTTTTTCAGTTTTTATTTTTTTTCTGCGTTATTTGTTATTCAATTGTATTCAAAATTTTCATGCATATGCAGGAAATGGAACAATATTTTTCCATATTTTTTATTTTGAAAAATTATGTAAGACCATTGGAGAAAAAAATATGTTTTAATTAAAAATTGAACAAAAGAAGATCAATGCATTTATAGTCGGCTTAGTTTGCTTTGCTTTTGTCAACAGAAGAAAATGTATTTACAGTAGTTTAAATGAAAGAAGTCCCTTGAAGGTCATTGAAGGACAGTACGAGTTTAGATTTTAACCACGCCCATTTTCTCATATTCAGTAGCGTCGTTTATCTAATTTTTAATGGGGCATATAAGATACTGTAATTTCCGATGGTGAGGGGTTAGCAGATGACGGGGAGATATAAACAAAAGAAGAACAATGCATGCATTAGTATATACCAGATATAAAGTTTTCGGTGAATAGTCGGCTTAGCACCGGTAACAACAGAAATACGATGTTTTGACAGTTCATTACGTTAATTATTTGTGTCTCACATTTTGAATTACAACAACGATTTAAATAATGATATAATATCAGTGGTTGCAATAAAAGTGATTTATTATAACTGTGTTTGTGTTAGTGCATAATACTGGTGTTAATTAGTGGTAAATAAGACAAATTGACAGAAATTGCAGCAAAATGACACTACACGCCTATGCGACAGCTAGTAGTGTAGGAAATAAGAAATCAACGTACGTTATTGCAATAGTATCGAGTACAACGAGCCTCATTTTGTTTTGCTTGTCGTAGTATTATTCGGACATTCTAAAGACAAACGCGTTATATCCATCCTTGTCGCGCGTGCTGTTTGACAATTGAAATGAGAGAGATAGATATATAACTATACGTTAATTCGTATATGATACAGATAACCTTCACGGGACTTCTTTCATTTAAACTACTGTACACTTGTTTTAAATTTGTTGTTTTGTTTGCGACCTAGGCACCTAGGATTTTAAAAGTGAATCTTGATAAATAATAATTTGTGATATATTCAGACTTGCACATACGTCGATGAGCTGCAGGCATGGGTGACTAACCCATTCTTTGAATACTAGTTATAACTAAACAAGATGTTTACGCAGTTTTCACAATGGACTAAGTTTTCGCCAGCAATGCCGCGCACGAGGGGCTGGCCACTTACAAAAATTGTGTACACCATAATTCTAATTCACAGGCAATTCAAGTAATTCACAAGTAATTCGTCGGCAATTCAAGTAATTCTCTAGTAATTCAAGTAATTCACAAGTAATTCGTCGGTAATTCAAGTAATTCATGGGTAATTCAAGTAATTCTCTAGTAATTCAAGTAATTCTGTGATCACTTTATAAAGAAATCCTGATACGCTTGTCACAAATATACGAAAAAACTAAACTATTGCACTGAAACACAACACACAACTGTTGATTTGCAATGAACTTCTACAATTGATTCAGTTAGATGTTCTATTCTAAACATATCTAGGAAAAACTAGGAATGTATACAGACATACATGCCTGCAGCTCATCGACGTATGTGCAAGTCTGAATATATCACAAATTATTATTTATTTAGATTCACTTTTAAAATCCTAGGTGCCTAGGTCGCAAATAAAACAACAAATTTAAAACAAGTGTGAATACATTTTCTTCTCTTGACAAAAGCAAAGCAAACTAAGCCGACTATAAATGCATTGATCTTCTTTTGTTCAATTTTTAATTAAAAAATATTTTTTTCTCCAATGGTCTTACATAATTTTTGAAAATAAAAAATATGGAAAAATATTGTTCCATTTCCTGCATATGCATGAAAATTTTGAATACAATTGAATAAAAAATAACGCAGAAAAAAAATAAAAACTGAAAAAATATTGGAAAATATTTTTTTTCTCAAGTACGAAGGAAAATTTTGAAAAATAAAATGTACCTTGCACAACTAGACCATAACACGTATCTGCAGAAAAAAATTCATAAAAATCCGTTGGGTAGTTTAGGAGATCTGGGTGGAACAAAAAATCTCGTACGAGAGAGCGAGCGGACGAGCGACATACATACGGACATATGTTGTAATAGTCATTTCGTGGTCCAGGGGGTCTGTCCGGGATTTCTGTGCAAAAATTTTTGAAATCGGAAGATGCTACAGACATCGTACCGAACACTATAGCTCTTCGACAGGAGGTCGATGAGCTAAAAATAACATACAACTATAAATCAGTCACATTTTGTTTGCATAACAAACTCTTTTGGCAGAACCTTTTCAAGATCCTGCCTTTTGTGTTCTTCGTTTTGTGTAGTTTTGAATTGCATTAAATGTTTAAATAAATCAGAACAGTAAAAATATAAATATAATTAATTTTCATTTTCTAATGTTTTTAATGAAAATAAGAATAAATAATTTTGAAAATATAAATAACATACTTATATTTTTTTTAATGTGCATGAGACATATTGTCATTGCGATTATTCTAAAGGTAAAGTAAAATGTGTTTAGTTAAAAAATGTATTTAGTAAAAAAAAGGAATGCATCGCGCGGGAATCGAACCCGGGCCGCCGAGAATTTTTACAACAGTTTTAAACGTGTCAGAACTCGTATAAATTTTCGCACTTTTCGTGTTACAACGCATTCAGGTGCAACTGGGTATTAATATCTTGCTAAGTAATGGATTTCCTTGTACTCCGTTCTGTATATTTGTGTTATTCTTATAAATTTTAAACACATTTCACAAGTAATTCAAGTAATTCCTAGGTACAGTAGTTTAAATGAAAGAAGTCCCTTGAAGGTCATTGAAGGACAGTACGAGTTTAGATTTTAGCCACGCCCATTTTCTCATATTCAGTAGCGTCGTTTATCTAATTTTTAATGGGGCATATAAGATACTGTAATTTCCGATGGTGAGGGGTTAGCAGATGACGGGGAGATATAAACAAAAGAAGAACAATGCATGCATTAGTATATACCAGATATAAAGTTTTCAGTGAATAGTCGGCTTAGCACCGGTAACAACAGAAATACGATGTTTTGACAGTTCATTACGTTAATTATTTGTGTCTCACATTTTGAATTACAACAACGATTTAGATGATGATATAATATCAGTGGTTGCAATAAAAGTGATTTATTATAACTGTGTTTGTGTTAGTGCATAATACTGGTGTTAATTAGTGGTAAATAAGACAAATTGACAGAAAATGCAGCAAAATGACACTACACGCCTATGCGACAGCTAGTAGTGTAGGGAATAAGAAATCAACGTACGTTATTGCAATAGTATCGAGTACAACGAGCCTCATTTTGTTTTGCTTGTCGTAGTATTGTTCGGACATTCTAAAGACAAACGCGTTATATCCATCCTTGTCGCGCGTGCTGTTTGACAATTGAAATGAGAGAGATAGATATATAACTATACGTTAATTCGTATATGATACAGATAACCTTCATGGGACTTCTTTCATTTAAACTACTGTAATTCAAGTAATTCATAGGTAATTCACAAGTAATTCAAGTAATTCACGGGTAATTCATAGGTAATTCAAGTAATTCCAGACATTTTGTACACCGTAATTCAAGAGTGGCCAGCCCCTCGGCCGCGCACTCCATCCATAGAAACCTGCCTTTCATGCTATATGCAAACACCACTGCTTATAAGTGCAAACTATTCAAACTAAACATGAATGAACACAAATTGTGTATACATTTTTTGGCCTTAACTATGCCTTATAAAAAGTAGAATAAAGTTTAATTAGTAATAGAAATACTTGTTTCACTTTTTCCTAGAATTAAATTCTCGCCTCGACAAGTTTTATTTTTTTTTGCAATACTTACTACCCACATCAATTCACTGCAAGCAGCTTAGTTGGCCAGACATCGGTGATTTTTCACATTTCTACAAGGAGCGCACGCACTTGAAAAGGTAAAACTGCTTTTAGTCGTAGGAAGAGAAAAAAATATATAGCTATCTCTGTTTTACACATTGCTTTTACGGGAACTACTAACGGACCAATGAGAGACATGCGTTGAGTTGCTCGCTTTTGATTGGTTGAAACTGTTGCTCCATAAGAGCAATGTGTTAGAATGAGATAAATATATCTGTTCGTCTTATTCTATTTGCCTGGTGCATTTAACCTCGTTGTGCTTCTGTGATCCTGATATAAATTGGAAAAATTCATAATTTGCCGACCAATTTCTCTGCTTTAAGAGGAATCAATGGCTAGCGCGCCACGCGTAAAAAACGCTGTTCGAATATTCGATTAATAACGATTCAGTACAAAACAATGACTAATGATTCAAAGAAAGTCTAATGTACTCGTCATGCTAAATAAAAAACAATTTATTCGTACTATGCAAACATTATCAGTCGTTAAATACTGTATAATATGCCCAACTTTGTACTTCAATTATACCTAATATGTGATATGTGAGAAAAATACAAGATAGCATCGCGACTACAGTAGTTTAAATGAAAGAAGTCCCATGAAGGTTATCTGTATCATATACGAATTAACGTATAGTTATATAACTATCTCTCTCATTTCAATTGTCAAACAGCACGCGCGACAAGGATGGATATAACGCGTTTGTCTTTAGAATGTCCGAACAATACTACGACAAGCAAAACAAAATGAGGCTCGTTGTACTCGATACTATTGCAATAACGTACGTTGATTTCTTATTCCCTACACTACTAGCTGTCGCATAGGCGTGTAACGTCATTTTGCTGCATTTTCTGTCAATTTGTCTTATTTACCACTAATTAACACCAGTATTATGCACCAACACAAACACAGTTATAATAAATCACTTTTATTGCAACCACTGATATTATATCATTATCTAAATCGTTGTTGTAATTCAAAATGTGAGACACAAATAATTAACGTAATGAACTGTCAAAACATCATATTTCTGTTGTTACCGGTGCTAAGCCGACTATTCACCAAAAACTTTATATCTGGTATATACTAATGCATGCATTGTTCTTCTTTTGTTTATATCTCCCCGTCATCTGCTAACCCCTCACCGTCGGAAATTACAGTATCTTATATGCCCCATTAAAAATTAGATAAACGACGCTACTGAATATGAGAAAATGGGCGTGGTTAAAATCTAAACTCGTACTGTCCTTCAATGACCTTCAAGGGACTTCTTTCATTTAAACTACTGTAGATACATGGTTTCTTTGTTGGCCTGTTCGTTTTTTTCTTGTCCACATATTGTTTCTGATGGTTTATGTCGAATATTGGTAGCCTATTTTTGCGTATTTTTTACTGACGTGCAGTGGTGCCTCTATCGGCAATGCACTAAATGTCTCAAGTACAGTCCGCGAAACAACGAACCGAGACAATGCTAGTCTATGCGTATCAGTAGGTGCGCAGTGTGCGTATTTGTTGCGGCATCTAACTTTTTGCTTTGTGACTACGAATGAACAAAATAATAAACGTTAAAGAACAAAAACAGGATTATGTGTTTCGACGAGAAGAAAAAGTAAACGTTGTGCAGCCAAGTAAGTAGTAAACTGAATAATTCCTAAAAACAGAAATTTAATTTACAATCGTACGCAGACGATGCAGAAAACAATTAAAAATGAATCCGGATATAGTTATTCACGAGGATGCACCAATGTACATAAGTATAATGTTAGAAGCAAATTCAAAATTATGAATAAACTAGGAATGTATACAGACATACATGCCTGCAGCTCATCGACGTATGTGCAAGTCTGAATATATCACAAATGATTATTTATCAAGATTCACTTTTAAAATCCTAGGTGCCTAGGTCGCAAACAAAACAACAAATTTAAAACAAGTGTAAATACATTTTCTTCTCTTGACAAAAGCAAAGCAAACTAAGCCGACTATAAATGCATTGATCTTCTTTTGTTCAATTTTTAATTAAAAAATATTTTTTTCTCCAATGGTCTTACATAATTTTTCAAAATAAAAAATATGGAAAAATATTGTTCCATTTCCTGCATATGCATGAAAATTTTGAGTACAATTGAATAAAAAATAACGCAGAAAAAAAATAAAAACTGAAAAAAAATTGGAAAATATTTTTTTTCTCAAATACGAAGAAAAATTTTGAAAAATAAAGTGTACCTTGCACAACTAGACCATAACACGTATCTGCAGAAAAAATTTCATAAAAATCCGTTGGGTAGTTTAGGAGATCTAGGTGGAACAAAAAATCTCGTACGAGCGAGCGGACGAGCGACATACATACGGACATATGTTGTAATAGTCATTTCGTGGTCCAGGGGGTCTGTCCGGGATTTCTGTGCAAAAATTTTTGAAATCTGAAGATGCTACAGACATCGTACCGAACACTATAGCTCTTCGACAGGAGGTCGATGAGCTAAAAAGAATGGATAGCGTAATTAATTAATATATATATATATATATATATATATATATATATATATATATATATATATATATATATATATATATATATATATATATGAATATATGCGTTACCTTATTCAGATATGTAAACCGATTTTTTATTGCTCAGCATCATTATAATATATTACTACATAAATAATAGTACATTATACACCAAGGGAGAGAAACCACTTATTTTTCCTGAGGTGTAGTTTGCAGCCCGAGGGAAAAATGGTGGTCTCTCCCTCCCGAGGTGTATATACTATTTTTTCCACGTTCGGGAGTAGAAACACTTAATTTCATAAATAATGAATTATAATAAATCGGAACGAAATTGCAATATTTAGAAGCCTTTGGAAATGTTTCTGTAAAAGTAAAATATCCCTAGACCGCACAAAACATGTGTCGCCACCTGGCGTGTAATTTGTACATTATAGTATTAACAAAACTGTCAAAAGCGTGTGTATGAGTTTTTGTGTAACTTTGGCTTTGTCCTTATAAATAAAGTGTTTGTTTAGTAACATATCGTTCATGGGTTGTTTGTAAAACCTTAACAGGTTATGGGCCCAGTACGTTAATTCGTAAATTCGATGTGTTTTGCTTTATTTTCGTTCGCTCGTTCAAAGTCGCAAAAAGGTTACACAAGCGAGAAAAATAAAAGATGGCGGACAATCAAACTGATGAAAATTATCGTGCAGTGTCGAGTATTCGTAAACTCTCAGATGAAGGACAATGGGATACTTGGAAGTGGCAAATTACGTTGTGCTTAAGAGAACAGTGTCTCGATACCATTGTCGACGGTACGCGCGTGTGTCCAGTGGCCCCCGTGGCGAGCGCTGCGCCTTCCGCGGATTACAGACAGTGGCAACGTGATAACGCGCGCGCGGCTCGGTTGATCGGAACAGCCCTCGACGAAGAGGCTGCTTCGTACGTTCGCAAGAAAACCGAAGCGAAAGAAATCTGGGACACTCTTGTGTCTGTGTTCGAGCAGTCGTCTCTGCAACGGCTCTACACATTGTTTGACGATTTCTTCGAGGTTACAAAGGATGATGCAACATCAGTAACCAAACACGCTTCGAGGTTAGCCAACCTGTTCGACGACATTCTGAGTGAGTTGAAGAAAGAAAATGCTGATGCGACTCTTCCATTTTCGCTGTTACATCATCGCATTTTCAAAACTCTCGGTCCCGAGTACCAGTATTATCGCTCAACCTGGTATCGAATTCCGGAGACTGAGAAAACAACAAAACTTCTCATAGAAAACTTGCGTTCTATCGAGAGTTCTCTGACGAGTCACGAGTCAAACCAGGCGTCCAGCGCGTTCTACACAAAATCAAGAAAAGACACGCAGAAAAAGAGTTCGAATTCGTCACAGAGTGCAGCGTCCATGAATACTTCAACAAAACCTTCGAACACGCCCACAACAAAGAAAAAGGAGACACGTTCTTGCCTGTACTGCAAGAAAGTCGGACATATCATCGCAGATTGCAGAAAACGCGCAGCTGCGGAGCAAGCCAGAAAAGAAGCCGACTCGAAGCCTGCCGTATTCTTTGCTGTTGGACTGGCAGCGAAAAACAACTTCGTTGCAGCCGATTCGTGGATAGCTGACTCGGGCGCATCGCATCATATGACGGCAAACAAACAACATTTTGCCTCATATGAGAAATTCGCAATCCCCATCAAGATTGAGACTGCTGGTGAAAAATCACTCTATGCATACGGAGCAGGTTATATCAAGGTAGATGTTTATGTGGACAACAGGTGGTCATCTGCTTCGCTGAAGAGTGTGTGGTACGTGCCAGACATCAAACATCAACTCTTCTCCATTCGTCAAGCAGCAGAAAAGGGCAACGTAACCTTACTCAACAGAGACGGCTGCACTGTCCTAAGCAACAACGCTGTTGTCGCTACAGGGGATCTTGTCGGCAACGTCTACGTCATGAACATGCGTGTTCATGCTCCAAAGACATCGGCTGAGGTCAACATTTCGACTACAGAAGAAATTCTTCAAGGATGGCACGAGAGATTAGGTCATCAGGACAAACGTCACGTGCGGGACGTGCTCTCTCGTCATGGTATTATTGTTAAAAGTACAGATACTTCCTGTTTTTGTGACGGTTGTGTTTTGGGTAAGTCACATCGCAAACCTTTTCGCGCACGATCAGATCGTCCACAAACAGTCGGTGAAGTGATTAATGCTGACGTAAACGGGCCAATGTCAGAAGTTTCGTTGCACAACTTTCGGTATTATGTGGTTTTCAAAGACGATTATTCGCGTTTTGTTCGCATTTTCTTTATGAAACAAAAGTCTGAAGTAGCTGAAAACTTGAAAACATTTTTGAATGAGTGTGATACCGCCGGTCACAAAGTTAAAGTTTTTCGCTCTGATGGTGGCCGTGAATTTGATTGTGAAGCAGTTTTGAGTACACTTCGTGAGCGTGGCATAGAGTTTCGGCCATCTTGTCCAGATACGCCTGAACAGAATGGCGTCGCTGAACAGTCGAATAGGCACATTGTGGAACTTGCACGTTCCATGCTTTCTGTTAGTAAATTGTCGAAATCATGTTGGGCTCATGCATGTGACACAGCCGCATTTTTGGTAAATCGTACCGGAAAATCGAGCGTTCCAGGCAAGACGCCATTAGAACTTTGGAGCGGTAAAACGTTCGACCGTTTTGATTATTTGCGCATCTTCGGTTCCGAATGTTATGTTAACGTACCAAAGAAATTTCGATCGAAATTCGATGACAAGGCAGTCCTTGGTCATTTTATTGGTTATGTTAATGAGAAAGACGGGTACAAAGTGTGGGTTCCGTCTAAACATCGCGTTGTAAAGTCACACAACGTTGATTTTCGCCCAGAGAAGTTGTGTACTAATTCTAATCAAGTTGAATTGTATCTAGATCACCATGATGAACAACAATCCACAGATGATCGTTCTGTTAGTGAATATTCAGATGAGATTGAAAGTGAACTTGATCAGGAAGTGGAGGACGAGTTCAATAACGACCAACCCTCTACTCAGTCTAATCGTCCTGCTCGTGAAATTCGCCCTCCTGCAAGGTTGAATGATTATGAAATCGATTATCAAGTACATAGATCAAAGAATAGTGCTTTAGCTTGTCTGGAAGAAGCGGTTCGTGAAGAACTAGCACCAACCAATTTTCACGATGCAATGAAAAGCCGCGATTCGGATAAATGGCTGAAAGCTATGCAAGAAGAAATGAATGCATTTCAAGAAACAAAAACGTGGGAATTAGTTCCACTACCAAAGGGAAAACGGGCTATCGACAATCGTTGGGTTCTTCGAGTGAAATATAAGCCTGATGGTTCAGTTGATCGTTATCGTGCTCGCTTGGTCGCTCGCGGTGTGTTTCAGCGCGCGGGATACGATTATGATGAGATTTTTGCCCCGGTAGCTCGCTATGATTCAATTCGCGCATTGCTTGCAACAGCAGCTGTAGAAAATTTAGTATTGAGTCAATTTGACGTTAAAACCGCGTTTTTGTACGGCAACATTGATGCTGAAATCTATATGACTCAACCTGAAGGATTTAATGACGGGTCAGATCGTGTATGCCGTATTTTTAAATCTTTGTATGGTTTGAAGCAGTCGCCGCGACGTTGGAACGAAAAGTTTGACAAGTTTATGAAAGAGAACGGGTTTGTGCAATCTCAATCAGATCCGTGCATTTATGTTCGTCATCGAGATTCGATTAAGTTATTGGTAGCAATATATGTCGACGACGGTTTAGTTGCAGGTTCAAATCAAGAAGTGGTAGATTCATTCTTGCAGACTCTAGAGACTGAATTCAAAATCACGATAGGCTCACTTGATTCGTTTTTGGGTATGCGTATTGAGCAACGTGAGTCTGGTTTGTTTGTTTCTCAGAAACAATACACTGAAAAGATATTGAAACGTTTTGACATGCAGAATTCAAAACCTCAAAAGACTCCCGCTGATAATGAACAGACAGATCAGACAAATATTGCTAAGTTAGACAGTTCAGTGCAATATCGTCAAGCCGTGGGCTCATTACTGTATTTAGCATGTGCCACTCGGCCTGATATCGCTTATGCGGTTTCGAAAGTTGCTAGATCAATGGCAGATCCAAATGTATCCGATTGGATTTCTGTTAAACGCGTATTCCGATATTTGCGTGGAACAGCTGATTTAGGTCTGTTTTATACCTCAAAGAATGGCGAGCTTCGTACTTATTCCGACGCAGATTTTGCGGGAGATGTAAAAACTCGTCGTTCAACTAATGGTTTTGTATCGTTGATTGGAGGCACTGCAGTCTCTTGGACTTCACAGCTACAGAAGTCAGTTGCGTTATCCACCACCGAAGCAGAGTTTGTTGCGGCTAGTGAAGGTACCAGAGAATTAATGTGGCTCAAAAGATTGTTAAACGAGATTTCTGATACAAAAATCAAAGCTCCAACATTGTATGTTGATAATGCGAGCGCTATCAAATTGGCGAAAAATTGTGAATTTCACAAAAGATCTAAACACATAGCTGTGCGTTATTTCTTTGTTCGAGAGCGTTACCAAAATGGAGACATCTCCGTTGAATTTGTACCTTCGGAAAACCAGCTTGGTGACCTATTCACAAAACCTTTAAACAGTGTTAAATTTGCTACTATGCGATCCAACATTGGACTTTGTAAAATGTAAACCATAAGTTTATTCTTTTGTACGGTCAAGTTTACGGGGGAGTGTAAAAGTAAAATATCCCTAGACCGCACAAAACATGTGTCGCCACCTGGCGTGTAATTTGTACATTATAGTATTAACAAAACTGTCAAAAGCGTGTGTATGAGTTTTTGTGTAACTTTGGCTTTGTCCTTATAAATAAAGTGTTTGTTTAGTAACATATCGTTCATGGGTTGTTTGTAAAACCTTAACAGTTTCCATGCAACGCATACCATGACAACATACATTTATTTACAAAAACCTTTGTTATAATAAAAACTCCCTTATGAAAAGTGTTTTCGTCCCTAGGGAGTAAATGCTTCATTTCTGTCCCGCGTTTAACGCCATAGAAACCGACTTCTACTCCCGGACGTGTAAAAAAGTTATATTTTTACTTTCTTATACATAGTATAAGGAAAGTATAGGAATCATGAAAAATTTCGATTGCGAGATTTTGATGGATATACACGTTTTGAGGTCCCCTGAATACGTTTTGACTATTTTCTCAATGATGTCTGTGTGTATGTATGTATGTATGTATGTATGTATGTGTGGCCGTATGTTCATTATCTCAAAAACGAATAAAGCTAGAGTAATGAAACTTCATATTTAAAAGTTTTTGGGATTGGCGAAGAGCTGATTAGATTTTGGGTATAATTAGAAAACCGGAAGAGGAAGTTTACTGAACACAGAAATTGTAAATTTCAAATTATTTTAAAAACAAAAAACGATAGGTAAAAATTTTTCAAATAAAAGTTGTAGCGAATATTATTATGAAGAAAAAATGTTCTATATATTTTTCGTCTATCTTTATTCAATTTTGAGTAAAATGTATTTATATATTGGCATGTATTTAGAATATCATATATGCTATGAAAACAAAACAAAGACAAAATATTTACAGAAATACGCATTTGAAACGTCAAATATGTGCCAATTTAAATTAAGTATAAGAAAGTAGTGTGGTGACCACACTAGATTTTTTTGTTTAGGATCCACAAATTCTTCTTTGTCGAGTTCGTATAACATTAAATAATGACGGAATATTTTGTATAAAGACTAATGAAACAAAAAAACATGGGTAAACACGTATTTTCAATGTTTCTGAGCAACAATATATGACATTTTTGAAAGTTAAATAACTAACATCATATTGGCATGACATATTTCATACAAAATTTTAACACTAGGGGCGCGGCAATTTTTTTCCATAACCACCCTTGAAGACTTATTCCTGAAATTTTCAAATTTTTAGGCCCATAAATAATCCTACAATAAAATACTAACTGCAACGATCGCAAATCCCCGTGTATTTTAAATGGAAAACTTTAAGCCCTGTGCTCAAGGGTTAAATATTAACATAAAAATCTGAAATAATTACAGGATTTTTTTTTAAATTATTTGGAGCCGATCTGGGGGGGGGGGGGGCCGATACAAATTCGATTTGACCCCCCCTAATGTACGTGTATGTATGTATGTATTTAACATGCAGTTAGCGAGACGCGCGGAGAGATACACGTATGTATGTATGTATGCGCTAAAAAGTATGAATTTCGCAGTGTGCCATGAGAATTTGGTATAAAACAATTGCATCTATAGTGGGTCGCAGCTTGTGCTCACTGGACACTGGACAAAACAAGTAATTTATCGTTTCATTTCCCGTTCCGAACATACACGATTCCATGATAAATATTTCATATTAACGGTGGATTCAAATTACCCGCATAATTCGCATGTTGTTTAGAAATTATAAGAAATACATTATTGTAAAAATATTTAAATTTTTTTAGTTTGTTTGAGATTGAGCATTGAGATCACAATGAGATGTAGGGACTATTTTTCGTAATATCGTAACACTACGCGCCTTATGTATGCACATGTATGTGTGTATTACATATGTATTTAACAATGCAGTTAGCGAGACGCGCGGAGAGATACATGTATGTATGCGCGTTAAATCTCTTACAATTTAAGTATTAGTCATTTGTATTATACTACACATTTTCAGTAAAGAGTAGAGTAGTGAAGTTTGCCAGTTACTAGGTTTGCACTGCAGAAATAAACTAGGAATGTATACAGACATACATGCCTGCAGCTCATCGACGTATGTGCAAGTCTGAATATATCACAAATTATTATTTATCTAGATTCACTTTTAAAATCCTAGGTGCCTAGGTCGCAAACAAAACAACAAATTTAAAACAAGTGTGCATACATTTTCTCGTGTTGACAAAAGCAAAGCAAACTAAGCCGACTATAAATGCATTGATCTTCTTTTGTTCAATTTTTATTTAAAAAATATTTTTTTCTCCAATGGTCTTACATAATTTTTCAAAATAAAAAATATGGAAAAATATTGTTCCATTTCCTGCATATGCATGAAAATTTTGAATACAATTGAATAAAAAATAACGCCGAAAAAAAATAAAAACTGAAAAAAAATTGGAAAATATTTTTTTTCTCGAGTACGAGGGAAAATTTTCAAAAATAAAATGTTTCTTGCACAACTAGACCATAACACGTATCTGCAAAAAAAAATTCGTGAAAATCCGTTGGGTAGTTTAGGAGATCTAGGTGGAACAAAAAAATCTCGTACGAGCGAGCGAGCGGACGAGCGACATACATACGGACATATGTTGTAATAGTCATTTCGTGGTCCAGGGGGTCTGTCCGGGATTTCTGTGCAAAAATTTTTGAAATCGGAAGATGCTACAGACATCGTACCGAACACTATAGCTCTTCGACAGGAGGTCGATGAGCTAAAAAGGTATCGAAATTAGTTACACAATGCTATCGTTATAATATATAATTTGATTTTCTCATTGTAGAATATTCGTAATATATACATATCTAGAAACAATTTAGATGCATGCATAAAACTAGTATTCAAAGAATGGGTTAGTCACCCATGCCTGCAGCTCATCGACGTATGTGCAAGTCTGAATATATCACAAATTATTATTTATCTAAATTCACTTTTAAAATCGTAGGTGCCTAGGTCGCAAATAAAACAACAAATTTAAAACAAGTGTGAATACATTTTCTTCTCTTGACAAAAGCAAAGCAAACTAAGCCGACTATAAATGCATTGATCTTCTTTTGTTCAATTTTTAATTAAAAAATATTTTTTTCTCCAATGGTCTTACATAATTTTTCAAAATAAAAAATATGGAAAAATATTGTTCCATTTCCTGCATATACAAGAAAATTTTGAATACAATTGAGTGAAAAATAAAGGAGAAAAAAAATAAAAACTGAAAAAAAGTTGCAAAATATTTTTTTTCTCAAGTGCGAAGGAAAATTTTGAAAAATAAAATGTACCTTGCACAACTAGACCATAACAAGTATCTGCAGAAAAAATTTCATAAAAATCCGTTGGGTAGTTTTGGAGATCTGGGTGGAACAAAAAAATCTCGTACGAGCGAGCGAGCGAGCGAGCGAGCGGACGAGCGACATACATACGGACATATGTTGTAATAGTCATTTCGTGGTCCAGGGGGTCTGTCCGGGATTTCTGTGCAAAAATTTTTGAAATCGGAAGATGCTACAGACATCGTACCGAACACTATAGCTCTTCGACAGGAGGTCGATGAGCTAAAAATCCAAGAGATTTATATAGGAACATAGTTTTAGAAATATCTGTTATTCAACGAAAATTACGAGAGACACAAACCTTTTGACAGTTACAATGTCATACAATTGTTTTTAATTTTGTTTAAATTCCATGGCTATTATTATTATTATTATTTTTCCATATTTTTAGCTCATCGACCTCCTGTCGAAGAGCTATAGGCTATAGTGTTCGGTACGATGTCTGTAGCATCTTCCGATTTCAAAATTTTTTGCACAGAAATCCCGGACAGACCCCCTGGATCACGAAATGACTATTACAACATATGTCCGTATGTATGTCGCTCGTCCGCTCGCTCGTACGAGATTTTTTGTTCCACCTAGATCTCCTAAACTACCCAACGGAATTTTACGAAATTTTTTTTGCAGATACGTGTTATGGTCTAGTTGTGCAAGGTACATTTTATTTTTCAAAATTTTCCTTCGTACTTGAGAAAAAATATATTTTCCAATTTTTAGCTCATCGACCTCCTGTCGAAGAGCTATAGTGTTCGGTACGATGTCTGTAGCATCTTCCGATTTCAAAAATTTTTGCACAGAAATCCCGGACAGACCCCCTGGACCACGAAATGACTATTACAACATATGTCCGTATGTATGTCGCTCGTCCGCTCGCTCGCTCGCTCGCTCGCTCGTACGAGATTTTTTTGTTCCACCCAGATCTCCTAAACTACCCAACGGATTTTTATGAAATTTTTTCTGCAGATACTTGTTATGGTCTAGTTGTGCAAGGTACATTTTATTTTTCAAAATTTTCCTTTGCACTTGAGAAAAAAAATATTTTGCAACTTTTTTTCAGTTTTTATTTTTTTTCTCCTTTATTTTTCACTCAATTGTATTCAAAATTTTCTTGCATATGCAGGAAATGGAACAATATTTTTCCATATTTTTTATTTTGAAAAATTATGTAAGACCATTGGAGAAAAAAATATTTTTTAATTAAAAATTGAACAAAAGAAGATCAATGCATTTATAGTCGGCTTAGTTTGCTTTGCTTTTGTCAAGAGAAGAAAATGTATTCACACTTGTTTTAAATTTGTTGTTTTATTTGCGACCTAGGCACCTACGATTTTAAAAGTGAATTTAGATAAATAATAATTTGTGATATATTCAGACTTGCACATACGTCGATGAGCTGCAGGCATGGGTGACTAACCCATTCTTTGAATACTAGTTTTTTCAGTTTTTATTTTTTTTCTGCGTTATTTTTAGCTCATCGACCTCCTGTCGAAGAGTGTTCGGTACGATGTCTGTAGCATCTTCCGATTTCAAAAATTTTTGCACAGAAATCCCGGACAGACCCCCTGGACCACGAAATGACTATTACAACATATGTCCGTATGTATGTCGCTCGTCCGCTCGCTCGCTCGCTCGCTCGTACGAGATTTTTTTGTTCCACCCAGATCTCCTAAACTACCCAACGGATTTTTATGAAATTTTTTCTGCAGATACTTGTTATGGTCTAGTTGTGCAAGGTACATTTTATTTTTCAAAATTTTCCTTCGCACTTGAGAAAAAAAATATTTTGCAACTTTTTTTCAGTTTTTATTTTTTTTCTCCTTTATTTTTCACTCAATTGTATTCAAAATTTTCTTGCATATGCAGGAAATGGAACAATATTTTTCCATATTTTTTATTTTGAAAAATTATGTAAGACCATTGGAGAAAAAAATATTTTTTAATTAAAAATTGAACAAAAGAAGATCAATGCATTTATAGTCGGCTTAGTTTGCTTTGCTTTTGTCAAGAGAAGAAAATGTATTCACACTTGTTTTAAATTTGTTGTTTTATTTGCGACCTAGGCACCTACGATTTTAAAAGTGAATTTAGATAAATAATAATTTGTGATATATTCAGACTTGCACATACGTCGATGAGCTGCAGGCATGGGTGACTAACCCATTCTTTGAATACTAGTTTATTCAATTGTATTCAAAATTTTCATGCATATGCAGGAAATGGAACAATATTTTTCCATATTTTTATTTTGAAAAACTATGTAAGATCATTGGAGAAAAAAATATTTTTTAATTAAAAATTGAACAAAAGAAGATTAGTGCATTTATAGTCGGCTTAGTTTGCTTTGCTTTTGTCAACACGAGAAAATGTATTCACACTTGTTTTAAATTTGTTGTTTTGTTTGCGACCGAGGCACCTAGGATTTTAAAACTGAATCTAGATAAATAATAATTTGTGATATATTCAGACTTGCACATACGTCGATGAGCTGCAGGCATGTATGTCTGTATACATTCCTAGTTTATTTCTGCAATGCAAACCTAGTAACTAGCAAAATTCACTACTCTACTCTTTACTGAAAATGTGTAGTATAATTACGGTGACCATCCGTCCTTTTTTTTAGGGGACAGTCCTTTTTTCCGGATTGCTGTCCCCTACAATTATTGTCAAAGTAAAAAATGCTAAATGTCCTTTATTTCATTAGATGTCCTTTAAAAGTCCTTTTTTTCAATTACAAATCAAAAACTATATAAATAGCGGTACGAAGAATTCTACGATTTGACGTTTGTCAAAGTCCCCGTGTCTCTTTAACCAATGTACTAATCGATTTTGCTTCAGAACTATATATTTTAGAACAAAAGTGTAAATAAAAAAACTTGTTCTAAATTAAAAACTGCCCAATATAATGCCATATTCAGCTTTAAAATATGTTTCTCTAATGAGTAAATTAATTTTCAAATCGCGAATTTTATATGTTTTGATTATATGTATGTGTGTATAAAAATATAGTATTTTTGTTCCACGACCTGTCATCAAAATGCAATATTTCAAAATTTATTTACCCGATATACACAAATATTTGAGCATTGAATATAATATCACACTATATAGTTTTTAATTTTGAACAACTTTTTACTTTATATTGTATTATTCGGAAGTAATCAAAAATGTTCTATATTTACATGTTAATTCTCCATGTATCAGATTTCTTGGGACATCCGGTATATATAATTATATATATATATATATATATATATATATATATATATATATATATATATATATATATATATATATACAGTAAACTTCGCTTATAACGAACCTCAAGGGACCGACGAAAATAGTTCGCTATAAGCGAAGTTCGTAATAAACGATAAACATCAAAAATTCATTATTTTTGTTAATGCATAGGTACATGTGTCAAGTAGATATATAATATGGAGAACTCTTTTGCAAAACTAGACAAATCCAGATTTGTTCAAAATTGAGTTAGATATTGGTTTGTAATACATATACATATGTACACTAACAATAGTTTTTATGAATCTTATTTAAAACTAGTATTCAAAGAATGGGTTAGTCACCCATGCCTGCAGCTCATCGACGTATGTGCAAGTCTGAATATATCACAAATTATTATTTATCTAAATTCACTTTTAAAATCGTAGGTGCCTAGGTCGCAAATAAAACAACAAATTTAAAACAAGTGTGAATACATTTTCTTCTCTTGACAAAAGCAAAGCAAACTAAGCCGACTATAAATGCATTGATCTTCTTTTGTTCAATTTTTAATTAAAAAATATTTTTTTCTCCAATGGTCTTACATAATTTTTCAAAATAAAAAATATGGAAAAATATTGTTCCATTTCCTGCATATGCAAGAAAATTTTGAATACAATTGAGTGAAAAATAAAGGAGAAAAAAAATAAAAACTGAAAAAAAGTTGCAAAATATTTATTTTCACAAGTGCGAAGGAAAATTTTGAAAAATAAAATATACCTTGCACAACTAGACCATAACAAGTATCTGCAGAAAAAATTTCATAAAAATCCGTTGGGTAGTTTAGGAGATCTGGGTGGAACAAAAAAATCTCGTACGAGCGAGCGAGCGGACGAGCGACATACATACGGACATATGTTGTAATAGTCATTTCGTGGTCCAGGGGGTCTGTCCGGGATTTCTGTGCAAAAATTTTTGAAATCGGAAGATGCTACAGACATCGTACCGAACACTATAGCTCTTCGACAGGAGGTCGATGAGCTAAAAATATATTTTCCAATTTTTAGCTCATCGACCTCCTGTCGAAGAGCTATAGTGTTCGGTACGATGTCTGTAGCATCTTCCGATTTCAAAAATTTTTGCACAGAAATCCCGGACAGACCCCCTGGACCACGAAATGACTATTACAACATATGTCCGTATGTATGTCGCTCGTCCGCTCGCTCGTACGAGATTTTTTTGTTCCACCCAGATCTCCTAAACTACCCAACGGATTTTTATGAAATTTTTTCTGCAGATACTTGTTATGGTCTAGTTGTGCAAGGTACATTTTATTTTTCAAAATTTTCCTTTGCACTTGAGAAAAAAAATATTTTGCAACTTTTTTTCAGTTTTTATTTTTTTTCTCCTTTATTTTTCACTCAATTGTATTCAAAATTTTCTTGCATATGCAGGAAATGGAACAATATTTTTCCATATTTTTTATTTTGAAAAATTATGTAAGACCATTGGAGAAAAAAATATTTTTTAATTAAAAATTGAACAAAAGAAGATCAATGCATTTATAGTCGGCTTAGTTTGCTTTGCTTTTGTCAAGAGAAGAAAATGTATTCACACTTGTTTTAAATTTGTTGTTTTATTTGCGACCTAGGCACCTACGATTTTAAAAGTGAATTTAGATAAATAATAATTTGTGATATATTCAGACTTGCACATACGTCGATGAGCTGCAGGCATGGGTGACTAACCCATTCTTTGAATACTAGTTTTTTCAGTTTTTATTTTTTTTCTGCGTTATTTTTAGCTCATCGACCTCCTGTCGAAGAGTGTTCGGTACGATGTCTGTAGCATCTTCCGATTTCAAAAATTTTTGCACAGAAATCCCGGACAGACCCCCTGGACCACGAAATGACTATTACAACATATGTCCGTATGTATGTCGCTCGTCCGCTCGCTCGCTCGCTCGCTCGTACGAGATTTTTTTGTTCCACCCAGATCTCCTAAACTACCCAACGGATTTTTATGAAATTTTTTCTGCAGATACTTGTTATGGTCTAGTTGTGCAAGGTACATTTTATTTTTCAAAATTTTCCTTCGCACTTGAGAAAAAAAATATTTTGCAACTTTTTTTCAGTTTTTATTTTTTTTCTCCTTTATTTTTCACTCAATTGTATTCAAAATTTTCTTGCATATGCAGGAAATGGAACAATATTTTTCCATATTTTTTATTTTGAAAAATTATGTAAGACCATTGGAGAAAAAAATATTTTTTAATTAAAAATTGAACAAAAGAAGATCAATGCATTTATAGTCGGCTTAGTTTGCTTTGCTTTTGTCAAGAGAAGAAAATGTATTCACACTTGTTTTAAATTTGTTGTTTTATTTGCGACCTAGGCACCTACGATTTTAAAAGTGAATTTAGATAAATAATAATTTGTGATATATTCAGACTTGCACATACGTCGATGAGCTGCAGGCATGGGTGACTAACCCATTCTTTGAATACTAGTTTATTCAATTGTATTCAAAATTTTCATGCATATGCAGGAAATGGAACAATATTTTTCCATATTTTTATTTTGAAAAACTATGTAAGATCATTGGAGAAAAAAATATTTTTTAATTAAAAATTGAACAAAAGAAGATTAGTGCATTTATAGTCGGCTTAGTTTGCTTTGCTTTTGTCAACACGAGAAAATGTATTCACACTTGTTTTAAATTTGTTGTTTTGTTTGCGACCGAGGCACCTAGGATTTTAAAACTGAATCTAGATAAATAATAATTTGTGATATATTCAGACTTGCACATACGTCGATGAGCTGCAGGCATGTATGTCTGTATACATTCCTAGTTTATTTCTGCAATGCAAACCTAGTAACTAGCAAAATTCACTACTCTACTCTTTACTGAAAATGTGTAGTATAATTACGGTGACCATCCGTCCTTTTTTTTAGGGGACAGTCCTTTTTTCCGGATTGCTGTCCCCTACAATTATTGTCAAAGTAAAAAATGCTAAATGTCCTTTATTTCATTAGATGTCCTTTAAAAGTCCTTTTTTTCAATTACAAATCAAAAACTATATAAATAGCGGTACGAAGAATTCTACGATTTGACGTTTGTCAAAGTCCCCGTGTCTCTTTAACCAATGTACTAATCGATTTTGCTTCAGAACTATATATTTTAGAACAAAAGTGTAAATAAAAAAACTTGTTCTAAATTAAAAACTGCCCAATATAATGCCATATTCAGCTTTAAAATATGTTTCTCTAATGAGTAAATTAATTTTCAAATCGCGAATTTTATATGTTTTGATTATATGTATGTGTGTATAAAAATATAGTATTTTTGTTCCACGACCTGTCATCAAAATGCAATATTTCAAAATTTATTTACCCGATATACACAAATATTTGAGCATTGAATATAATATCACACTATATAGTTTTTAATTTTGAACAACTTTTTACTTTATATTGTATTATTCGGAAGTAATCAAAAATGTTCTATATTTACATGTTAATTCTCCATGTATCAGATTTCTTGGGACATCCGGTATATATAATTATATATATATATATATATATATATATATATATATATATATATATATATACAGTAAACTTCGCTTATAACGAACCTCAAGGGACCGACGAAAATAGTTCGCTATAAGCGAAGTTCGTAATAAACGATAAACATCAAAAATTCATTATTTTTGTTAATGCATAGGTACATGTGTCAAGTAGATATATAATATGGAGAACTCTTTTGCAAAACTAGACAAATCCAGATTTGTTCAAAATTGAGTTAGATATTGGTTTGTAATACATATACATATGTACACTAACAATAGTTTTTATGAATCTTATTTAAAACTAGTATTCAAAGAATGGGTTAGTCACCCATGCCTGCAGCTCATCGACGTATGTGCAAGTCTGAATATATCACAAATTATTATTTATCTAAATTCACTTTTAAAATCGTAGGTGCCTAGGTCGCAAATAAAACAACAAATTTAAAACAAGTGTGAATACATTTTCTTCTCTTGACAAAAGCAAAGCAAACTAAGCCGACTATAAATGCATTGATCTTCTTTTGTTCAATTTTTAATTAAAAAATATTTTTTTCTCCAATGGTCTTACATAATTTTTCAAAATAAAAAATATGGAAAAATATTGTTCCATTTCCTGCATATGCAAGAAAATTTTGAATACAATTGAGTGAAAAATAAAGGAGAAAAAAAATAAAAACTGAAAAAAAGTTGCAAAATATTTATTTTCACAAGTGCGAAGGAAAATTTTGAAAAATAAAATATACCTTGCACAACTAGACCATAACAAGTATCTGCAGAAAAAATTTCATAAAAATCCGTTGGGTAGTTTAGGAGATCTGGGTGGAACAAAAAAATCTCGTACGAGCGAGCGAGCGAGCGAGCGAGCGGACGAGCGACATACATACGGACATATGTTGTAATAGTCATTTCGTGGTCCAGGGGGTCTGTCCGGGATTTCTGTGCAAAAATTTTTGAAATCGGAAGATGCTACAGACATCGTACCGAACACTATAGCTCTTCGACAGGAGGTCGATGAGCTAAAAATCGTTTATTTTACTTTTGTTTATATTTGTTATTATTTTATATGATTTTTATTTATTTAAAGTAAGAGCTTTACGTGTTTTCTTCAAAATTGCGTAACTCATAATTGTACTTCTTTAACACATTAAATACAGTGAACAGGGGCGGACAGGCCATGTGGGGCATGCTGAAATTTCTACATGGGCCGCTCCAATCGCGGCAAGGTCTGATAATTTTTTTTTCATACAATTAATCACATATACACAAGTACCGCAAGAACTGTTACGGTGATCCTATATATGCGAAATTGAAATTTTTTACATTTGTAGATTGATCATGAAACTGTTAAAGAAGAAGTTGAATTAATAGGAAGAAGAATAGTTAATATTCAACATATACTAAATTCTTTGATTACTATTAGTACCCACTGTGCAAAATTCGAATGCACATTAACAAATTTAAAAATTATTAAAGAGATTAGACACGGCCTTGAATCTTCAATATTATTGAACAAAACTAATAAAATTCTACTTCGATTGTATTTTACCAGAACTTGTTGATCCTAGATATACCAGACAAATGTCAATAAGAGATCCGCAATATATTATTGTAGCGGCTAGAAAACAAAAAGACAAAAAAGCAAGTAAATTGCTACGCAATTTACCGAATTCCGGTGATTTTTAGATTCTTAATACGTAGCATAAAGGAAGTATAACAATCATGAAAATTTTCGATGCGAGATTACATGATCATTGTCTTAAAAACGAGCAAAGACAGGACAGTAAAACTTTATATTTAAAAGTTTAGTATAAGAAAGTTTTTTTTTTGTATTTGCAAGACACACACACGTGTAACCTAAGGCCTGAAGTTATTTTCGGGGAACTCTGACACTATAATCTCTGCGTAACGAATCGACAGTACTGCCCCCTGGGTGATTTGGAAACTGGTACTGACTGATTCCTCAAAGTTATTCTAAAGTTAATGATACAGGATAAATTCGCTTAAATTACCTATTAAAATACATTTAAAACTAAAAATAATTACAGCTCTCTGGATGTTCTTCGTTGCTACTGACA
The DNA here is from genome assembly GCA_963422195.1 of Carabus problematicus. Lineage (NCBI taxonomy): Eukaryota > Metazoa > Arthropoda > Insecta > Coleoptera > Carabidae > Carabus > Carabus problematicus. The sequence goes on from OY728578.1 coordinate 19,905,749, forward strand.
ATTAGCGTGGTTATTGTCAAACGCACGTTGCAGTTAGAAGTTACCACTGTCAGCAACTGTCAGTATAAAATCAGTAACTTATTGTTCCGAATGTACGCGCTGACAAGCTGAACTAAGAATTTTTTTGTTGACCATGCATGATCTCTTACTAGCATACTACAAAGTTGCACCTAAATTACACGACGTATGTCGTTTATGATCGGATAGCGTATACGAAATCTTAATAGCGCGCCAGCCTATGATGCATCTTAACCTCACATGACAGCCTGGATATATCGTTTAAGAAAACTTGTTTTATCTACAATAAACGTTAAAACTGTGTACAACAATTACTCAGTACATACATAAAGCTTTAAATTGTTCATATTTAATGTAATAATTATTCCAAATACATGTTAAAACTGTGTACAACAAACATTTACCTGCATAAATGAATCGTATATTTGTTGTGTGTATTTGAATGTGATTTGTGTTATTATTTGTTACGGATGATGACAAATACTGCGTTAGTGTACATATATGTTTATTTTACAAACTATCAGAGCCAGGATACCAGGTATGGAAGGTAATAAATAATTAACAGCATGTGATATTGAAATAGTACGACGTTCGTATTTATTTGTGATTTCAATACAACTAATCTTGTATAAACATTTATTATTCAATCATTTGCGCTTCTTTCACACACATCTAGATTAATTTAATTTAACACCATTTGTTTTAAACAATAATGTGACAACAAAAAGTAATGGGCGATATTTGTAAAAAATAATAATAATAATAATGAAACTGGGTTACATTCACAACGTAAATACGTCAAACACTGCCAAGTAACGACATTTACATTGTAAACCACCCGGTATTTAGATATTGAATTATAAAAACCAGTCTTTTCGAAACAATATGTTCATTTCATCATAACTCATCGTGATCATCACCAGCTTCTTCGTCCGCGTTATCCAGATCTGCCGGTCCAAAGTCATCGTCCTCGTCGGGTAACTCGTCCAACGGTACACCGAGTGTTTTGCGCATCATGTGCTCAATGCTCAGAGCAAAGTCCGCCGTCTCGCGGAGCATGAACCCGCTACGTAGTGTAGCCGTACGGAACAACATCACAGCCATATCCTTGGCTGCAGGGTCCTCGGGGTCGTTATCCACCCGCCGGAGCAGCTCCTTCATCAGTGGATGCCGTGGGTTAATCTCTAGTGTCTTCTTCTGGCTGAGGTAGTACCTGTAACAATACACACATACATACATACATCATGGCAGCAGCGTGTGAGATCAGTGATCAGTCAGGCACACGGTGTACTTACGATCTCTGTGGATCGTCGGACTTTTGATGTGCGTTGCTCACGGCTAAACGTTCCATGTTACCCGTCCAACTGAACATGCTGGCGACCAAGGCACACGGTGAGTCCGTCAGTCTCTCGGAAACTTCAGCTTTGGCGATCTACGAATCCACGTACAAATGTATACATTTTAGTCAACTACAGTAGTTTAAACGAAAGAAGTCCCTTGAAGGTCATTGAAGGACAGTACGAGTTTAGATTTTAACCACGCCCATTTTCTCATATTCAGTAGCGTCGTTTATCTAATTTTTAATGGGCCATATAAGATACTGTAATTTCCGATGGTGAGGGGTGCGCAGATAACGGGGGAGATATAAACAAAAGAAGAACAATGCATGCATTAGTATATACCAGATATAAAGTTTTCGGTGAATAGTCGGCTTAGCACCGGTAACAACAGAAATACGATGTTTTGACAGTTCATTACGTTAATTATTTGTGTCTCACATTTTGAATTACAGCAACGTTTTAGATAATGATATAATATCAGTGGTTGCAATAAAAGTGATTTATTATAACTGTGTTTGTGTTAGTGCATAATACTGGTGTTAATTAGTGGTAAATAAGACAAATTGACAGAAAATGCAGCAAAATGACGCTACACGCTTATGCAACAGCTAGTAGTGTAGGGAATAAGAAATCAACGTACGTTATTGCAATAGTATCGATATACAACGAGCCTCATTTTGTTTTGCTTGTCGTAGTATTGTTCGGACATTCTAAAGACAAACGCGTTATATCCATCCTTGTCGCGCGTGCTGTTTGACAATTGAAATGAGAGAGAGATAGATATATATATAACTATACGTTAATTCGTATATGATACAGATAACCTTCATGGGACTTCTTTCATTTAAATTTCTGTACCTATATTCATCTACAGATACTGGCGATGTTTACCTGATCTTTGAGTGCGTTGTCACCCAACCATTTCGTTAGTGGCTCGTATGTGCCCTTCAGCGCTTCCAACTGCTCCTTGCCGCCTTCCTGTTCGGCAAGGGAGAAGCCTTCCTTGGCAACATTCTGGAACTTCTTGCCGTCAAAGTCGGGCAGCGCAGAGATGCAGTACTCGTCAACAGCTTCCACCAGGAACAACACTTCATATCCTGTATACCAAACACATGTGTCGTCAAATCCATGATGTGTGGTTCATTATAAGTTCTAATATTACCTTTCTTCAGTAATCGTTCGACAAATGGACTCTTCTCCACCTCCTTCTTGCTGGCGCCTGCCACGTAGTAAATCCTGTCTTGTTTTGGCTTCATTCGCGACACGTAATCAGCGAGCGATGTCATGTCTTTATCTGTAACACACCAACCGGAACACATGTACACTTTAGTCCGGTAAATTCTCATAATTTCATAGCGGCAGTCGACGCATCAGTTGCGGGCATCCAATGCGGACATTTTCCGGGGACTTACCATTGCTTGAATGGAACATCAACAGTTTAGCCAGCCGTGTCCGGTTACTGGGATCCTCAATCACACCCAACTTGACGTTTGTCGAGTATTCTTTCCAGAATTTCACGTACTCCTCCCTGGGTATCTTCTTGATCATGTCGAGCGCCTTGCGTACTAGTTTCTTCTTGATCACTTTGATTAACTTGTGCTGCTGCAGCGTTTCACGGGAGACGTTCAGTGGAAGATCATCGGAGTCGACCACACCCTGGACGAAACTCAGATAGTTGGGCATCATGTCATTGAATTCATCCGTAATGAACACTCGCCGGACATACAACTGTGTGTGGGCAAGAAAATGATTAGTGACAAGTTCACACAAGTGTGCATTTGATTATGTGTGTACCTTAATGTTATCAACTTTAGTGCCGTATTTATTAAAACTCTCCGAGGGCTGTGCTTTCGGCACAAACAACACCGACTTGAATGTGACCTCGCCTTCGGCCACAAAGTGAATCTTCGTCAATGGTTCACTTGTATCTTTAGTGAGCGCCTTGTAGAACTCCTCGTACTCGGACTCTTCAATCTCGTTCGGTTTGCGTGTCCATATCGGTTTCGAGTCGTTCAGTATTTCCCAGTCCCACACGGTTTTCTCCACTTTCTTCGTCATCTTCGGTTTGTCATCCTTTTCTTCCTCGACCGGTGCCTCATCCTCAATGTCCTCGTCCTTCTTGTCCTCCTTGTCGGTTGCTTCATCACTCTCCAGTGGCTCGTCCACTTCTTGTGTCTTGCTGTTCCACAGGTAGATGGGGAAATTGATGAACTGCGAGTATTTCCTGACCAGCGTTTTGATCGTGTCGATCTCCAGGAAGTCCACCGCCTCGGGCTTCAGCTGGAGACTGATGGTGGTGCCACGTTTCAGTGTGGGACCGCGTGGGTCCTCTGCTACGGTGTAACTGGATGCATCCGACTCCCAGATGTACTGTTGATCATCGTTGTGTTTTGTTGTAACGATTACTCGATCAGCAACTGTAATCATCAGTAAGAAACTTTGTCATTTAACATCACTTACATCAGTATGTGTGTATCTGTGTTCTTACCTAAGAATGCCGAATAGAATCCTACACCAAATTGACCAATCATGTCATGCATATTCTGTGCACTGGCTGCATCTTGCATTTTATTCAGGAACTCCGCCGTCCCAGACTTGGCAATCGTACCGAGGTTGTTCACCAAGTCCAGCTTGCTCATACCGATACCACTATCGGTTATATGCAACATTCTACCATCCTTGTCGGCCTTGATGCGTATGTTCAACTCGGGATTTGATTCCAGCACGTTCGGGTCAGTCAACGAGAGCATACGAATCTTGTCGAGTGCGTCAGACGCATTGGAGATCAGTTCACGTAAGAAGATCTGGCGGAAACACGTGTTCACAATGAAGTGTGTTGTTACATGATGACGAGATTGTTAGATTTGCACTTACCTCTTTATTTCTGTACAATGAATTGATGATAAGCTTCATCATACGATTAACTTCGGCCTGGAATGTGAACTTTTCAGCTTTATCGCGTAGTTCTTTCATTTGTGCGACATTCAGGCCGTCTATTTTGATTGCTTCCTCTTCGCGTTGTACAGCTTCACTGTCTGTCAAAATTCACAAACAAAATCTTTACAATCATATCGGTTTAGTTGTCGGTTGGTTGCGTGTTTTATTTCGACTTGAAAGAATTACGGGTCATTACGGTTACTAGGGAAAAGAATATTGATAAAACTTCAGTCAGTCGCGAGAAATATGTACGAATATCCGGTAAAACAAGAGGAGAAAAAACCGAAAATCATACCATTCAAGGTGCACTTTTGCAACAAGATATTGCACGGTAAATCGTACGTGAGAGTCGGTGTACCACAAAATATTCGTAAGTAAGAACCATGACGCAAGTTTTGGATTAACAAAATATCATATATATTTGTAGCACACACAGTTACGGGAAAATTTTATACAAAAGACCGGTATAATTTCCAACCGGAATGCATCGACAAGGAAGGGAATAATCTGAAAATCTTGGGCCCGAAAGAGAAATACGAGAGTTCGATAACAGAAAATCAACGGTAACATATCTATAAACATGTGTTTGCAACAACAATTTTAATGGTTTTGCCCTGTGATAGATATGGCTGGTTTCACGAGGTCAAATTCACCAATATTGATAAAACTGACAAACGTGTTTATTTCACAAAGCAAATGGACCATCTGATAAAACTATTCCTACATACGATGGATAAAAAATCACGTTAATTCCACTTTGTACCAATACCTGTTCGTGATCCTTCTCGGCTTGCACCCATATCGATGTCCACTTTCTCAACTGTTCCCTCATTCTCAACAACTAAATCACCAAAGGCAAGATCTGCAAGCAGAAATGTACATTGTAACAAATAGTAGTTTTTGTAACCTACAAATAATCTAGATCAGCAGGAGCTTACATATTGTATTACACCGTCAATATTAGAATGTATCAATAATGAATGTATTTTTAAGAACACAGAACTAGAATACAGGGGATTATCTTGAATTAAACATTAGTTTGAGAGCAAGTTAAGTTTTGATCGTTTGCGTATAGTTTCCTTACGAAATACAATGCTTACCTGTTATTAGAAATAACCCCAATATTAAGAATATTAGGTACTTCATTTTGTCGACAAAATTTCACTAGTTATTTATTTAATATCTTCTTTTCACAAACACCGGTCCACAACTGTTCATTACCATCTGACGAACGCAAATTGACAGAATTCCAGAACTGATCAACCAATCAGAACACGCCACAGCACGGGGACATACACTTGGTCCAATGGGACTGGAGCGATTTCCTTCCATAAATATTTGGCTCAACTGTATTGGCTGGTTTGTGATTGTCGACGATTTGGTGGCAATTCAAATGGATTTAATCAAAAGGAAAATTATTTTATCGGTTCTAAAAATCGTGTTAAGAAATACACAAAATAATAGTATGAAATAGTCATTTATTAAGAACTAGACAGCATATATATTTATATGAATACAGATAATTTTGGAACAGTTCTGAAATTCACCATTAGTTGACGCGTGAATCCACAGAGATTCTTATTCTTAAATAATGCCTAAACACTTGCTGCTACATTCTAAGTTAGCGCATGAATTTGTCTTTCTTCGCCGCTAGAATTTTGCCGGAAGATTTGGCATCCAGGAACAAGCTCTTGCCTTCTTCAATGTCCACTTTCGTAATGGCGGTTCGGCCGTTGATCTTAGCAATTAGGCTTGCCGGTGTCAGTAGCTGTGCCCCGTATCTAGACGGGAGAATATGCGATTGTTACAAATACTGCGTAGAACTGAGTATTGTACAACACAAACCTCAGTGTTGTAAGCGAGGCAATCTCGCTCAGTGCTGATAGCGCGTCTGTTTCAATGGTGAGGCCTTCTGTTTGTGCGCGGATCTTCAATATCTGTTCCATTTCGGGCCTACACACACACATACACAATATATATATATACAGTAGAGTCGCGATTTAGTGAACTAATTCCGGATAAGCCTGTTCACTCTATAGGGGTGTTTACATTTTCGGGGTTCTGGTCTCACTCAGATATTTTGAGAAACAACTTTTATTCTAGGTACCTAAATCAACAAAATTATGTATGTATATGTAAAATAATAAAAGAGAAGGAAAAATATTGAATCCAAAATGGTTAGTTCAAGGTAATGTGAACTGTTCGTTTCAAAACTTAATCATAAAGATGATTTTTTATTATTTTATTGTAGATTTTCTTTAGTCAATTGTAGATTTTGAAAAGGAGAAATATTGAATCCAAAATGATTGGAATAAATGACTATAGTTCAAGATGATAACAGATATACGACGTTTCGATCATATGGTTTTTGCTCATTTTCAAGCAAAAACAAAATTCTAGTTCAAACAAACATAAACAAAATCTCTTGAGAATTACACTCAAAAAGTACAACAATATTTTGAAAAATATTAGAGAATATTTTTGTTTATGTTTCTTTCCACTAGAATTTTGTTATTTGCTTGAAAATGACCAAAAACCATCTGGTCGAAACGTCACATATCTGTTATCATCTTGAACTATAGTCATTTATTCCAATCATTTTGGATTCAATATTTCTTCTTAGATCTTGATCTACAATTGACAAAAGAAAATCTACAATAAAATAATAAAAAAAAAAAAAAATACATGTACCTATTACATAATATTATGTATACGTGTATTATGTAATGGGAAGATACATATAAAAGGTTATTTATTGCAGAAGCGAAAAAAATTAAGTAATGTTGGATTGTTTACGCTTTTTTTCAGGTTAATTTGTACTAATTTTTGTCGCAAATCATGTAACACAAGCAAACTGCAATATTCTACTAGAAAACGCAGTCACACATTCTCATTTACCCAGACATTAAGTATTAAATTTTTTTTGTTTTAAATTCAAGTATTTTCGTTTACGTGCCATCTAGATTCATATTTAGTGGGATCCCTCAGAGAAGTATCGCAAATACCATAGTTTACTGTATCGGGGTTTACAGCTGTTCACTATATCGGGACGCAATGCTAAAATTTAAGTGTTCACTCTATCGGGTTGTTCATTTAATCGAGAGTTCACTAAATCGCGACTTTACTGTATATATATATATATATATATATATATATATATATATATATATATATATATATATATATATATATATATATATTAGTAGAAGTATAATATGTAGTTTCACAGGTAGATTTACCGCGGATAAATGCTTGTACGGATGATCAACAGTCTGTCCAGCAAGTCCAACGGGATGCCGTGCGGTGCTGTGATGTCCCGGGTGCCGCGGATCACTGAGTTACCGCGGTTCGTGGCGAATATAACGATGGGAGCTATGGCGCTCTCCAGGGCCCGGTGCAGGTACGTGAATGTCTCAATGTCCAGCATATGCACCTCGTCAATGAAGAGCACGCCGGGCACTAGTTCAGCGATGCCTTGGTCGATGTACTTGTTCACTACTTTATTGATCTCTTTACGCAGTTTATCTACAATCACACGAGTATAAATGAACAAAGCTAATTGTTGTAACAACACACACAGCTAGGAGATATTTACCCGTTATTTCCGTTTTCTTCGGCTTCATCAGCTGGCCCATCATGGACATTATATCCTGCCCGCCCTGGGGCTTAGCATTCGCCACATCCAAGTCATGCAGCGTCACGTCCTGGATCACTTCTTTCTTCTTATGTACATCGCCTTTCGGTAACGGGACGTATTCTTCAGCCTACGTTACACAGGATGACATGGATGAATGATGACATGGAAACTATGATTATTGCCGGGCAATTTCTCACCTCGAGATCAAACTCTGTAGCGTACATGTCCGATCTGCCTTGTCGCTTGACGGCACCGCTGTTTGCTTCTATGTATATCACATCACCGACCTCGACTTTCTCTTTCTGCAGTGACTCGTAGATGCTCGGGTCGAGCTTTAGTTGTTTCGTACCTTTGGCTGTCTTCAGACCAAGTATAACATGACTGATTGTCTTGCCATAACCTTACAAGCAATCATATTGTATTAATACACGCATAGAATATACATACCGTGTGTCTCACGACGATCTACACACATAGGAACGTTGCGCGCTCATTTGATTTTTAAATCAAAATATTAATCTGGTTGTTTTTGTTCTTTTTTTTTGTAATTGAAATGTCAATTTGACGTTTAAATTCGTTGAAAATGTACTATTACATCGAATATGTTACAAAATTATACTAGAATATCAAAGGAAATAAAATAGTAAGTATAAAATTAACAATTAAACTGTCTAAATTGTAAAAAACTAAAACGATCAAATTAATATTTCACGATCAAGAGCGTATGCAACGTTCCTATGTGTAGATCGTCATGAGACACACGGTATATGTAGTGATATTATTTTACTAAACCACTTACCACCAATGGGATTCTCTGTTTCCACTGGTGTTTGTTCGATAACTTCACCTTCGTACACTTCTTTTGTCTCGCGAATTCGCAGACCAATAGCACGACGGAAGTTCTCCATCAACACTTCGGTCTTTTTAATCTCGGAACTGTACACTTCGGAGCCGACCATTGGGCAGAAGGGCACTTTGTTGCCCAGCTCTTGGGCGACGGCGAGGGCAATTGCAGTTTTACCGGTTCCGGGCGGACCAGCAAGCAGAACCGCGCGACCAGCCATCTTCTTACCTTTGATCATGTCAACGATGATACCGGCAGCCTGAAATAACGATTGGTATGACACAACATCACCAACGTGCACTTGTACACGGATGCTTGTACCTCTCTGGCAGCCTCTTGTCCCACCAAACCGGCAGCACTATGCAAGGCATTTCCACTTTCGTCAAGTCCTAACCCCTTAACATGTGTATGTGCACTGATACGCTGAGTTTTAACCGTACTCTTAACTTCCTCCACCTTCATTTTGAAGATTTGCTAACCACTTATTGATCAAACATAACACAAATTACTAATCACTCAGTGACAGACAGGTTAGATACGCACAACACCAACATCAAAACACGTTTTATTTGAAACACTACGTTCTTCTTTTACTTACAAATAAAATGGCGGGCGAAACAAAACACAGCAAGCTCTTCTTTGTGTTCTTCTCGATGTAGCGGGAAATCGTTTGGTAGAGAGTACCTCTTTGGAATTATGCTTCCTCGATCCTATATTGAGTATTTGACGCAATTTTGACGTATATCTGACGGATTCGGCATGCTAATTTCAAATATTTCCTACCAATTACCTTTTTTTAGTTATGTTACCTGAATATTGAAACTTGTTCGAGGTGTCTCACGTGCGTGTTTTGTTATTAAAATGGCGGAATGCATAGAGATCTTTCTATCCATGATATCCTGGTAGAAATTTGTGTTTTGACAGATTTTGTAGTGTCATTTGGCGTCCAAATCATTAGGTTGGCGGTAACATTTGTCACATTTAGGAATTTCATGAAAATATATAGTTATTTATACGGGATATAAATGGCTAAATTAATTAAAATGAATGTCTTATTTTTAATATATTAAATATTAAGTTACCTTGAGCATGTATTTTGTGATCTTAATTGAGGTCATTCTCAGAGAATATTTTACCATAAATTCTGTTTTAAATTTAACACAACATATGTGAGAATAGAATACACATGGAACAAACTTTACATATTTTTGTTGTTTTTATGAAGAACATATGTATGAAAAAAATAGATACAAAAGTAATGTAGGAACTGGTGGGAACTATGAGATATGCAGAAACAGTACAAAATAAAATAATTTAAAATGTAACATAACTTTATATAACATATTTGTGTTAAATGTCCTTGATATAAATGAAATGACATGTTGAATTTATTAAAGAAATTTAAAATTAAAGTGAATTAGACAAAAATGTATATGTATAAATAACAATATAATACAATTACATGTTTAATAATGCATAACTAATAAAGTAATCTACTCGTTTCGGGTAGATTAGCTCATTGCATTATTTAAATTACATAAATTATTTACAACTTTTACGAAAATAACATAATACCACACACACGTGGCGCTATCTATATGTAGCTTGCGCAACTACCATACACCTATACTTTTGACTGCGAGTGTACCGAAAATCTACATTTTGACAGTTGTGCTCTTCAATAATTAAACTTTGCAAAATAATCTCCGTTTCAATTCTAATTGCACGGTCCAGGTTGTTCGTTATTGCAAGTGTTGTGCACAGATTATCCGTGTGGTGGTACAATGTAAATAAATCGTTCCGGTTTATTCGCAAATACACCGTCATATTGGTTTGTGTAGCCGTCTTTGGTGTGGTGTACAACCCCCCCGCTGCGGAGGGGCTGTTGTTGGTGTGTTGCAATGCACGGGGATATGCCGTATGTAACGATAGTCGCCTTCTACGTTCTATCGTTTCACATCTTGTCGACAAACTCTCGTACCTCGACGTTGTGGAAACTGAATTCCGATGAAAATAAAATCGTCGAAGCGAGTCCGTTCCATCAGGTTGTGACACTGCCCGGTGGCATATCGGACGGGCAGTTTGTGACAGAAGATGACCCGATATTCAATATCATCACGTCGACCGTGCATTTTGGCCAATCGTGGACGAAACAAAGTGTGGAATACTATTGTACAGATTGTCAAAACATACAGGCTACTTCGAATAGTCTGACTAACAAGTAAGTTCAAGCTATATATACAGTGTGATGGCGAGAGTGAATGTGCATATATATATCAATAATTCTCTCATGTCGTAGATACGGTATTAAGAATGTGACTGAACTGTCGGACCAGCTGACACCGCATTCACACTCAACTTCCAGTGGTGATCACGAGGAAGTGTTGGATTGCGGCAAAGCGGTTAATTTCACGTACTATGACAATCTAGTCGGCGTTGCTAATCGCCATCGGCATCCTAACGTGCCCGAGCCGCAAGTAGCGTTGATATTTAGTAAGAAAAAGTTCACGAAAAGCACCACGTCCACGGAGTTTGATGTGAACGCTCTAGAACGACGGTTGAAGAAAGCTAAACGTGAAGTAAGTGAATATGTACCTAGTAATTACTGCTGTGGATTGTGCTCATGTATTTGTTTGTTTTATGTAGAAACCCAAGTCTGTGTCATTGTACAATCAGATAGGGAACTTTTGGCGTATCAAGGGCGATGCACATAAGAGTATCGAGTGCTTCCGGCGTGCGCTGGCAGTCAGTCCACACAATGCCGAGGTGCTGCTCAACCTGGCACGTGTCCTGTTCACACTGCAGTACCTGGACGACGCTATCTACTTGACCCGACGTTCGTTGGAAGTGCAGCCGCCGGACAAGAGTGCCTGGCAGCAATATTTCACGTTGGGCGAGATCTTCAAGGCGTACGGCCACTACCAGGAAGCCTCGTTACATCTGCGGCACACGCTGGAGCTGCGGCCGGACTTTGAACCCGCCCTGGTAGCGCTGCGTGACATGGAGGCCATCCCCGAAGCTACGATACACGTGTACACGTTGCTGATCATCATATGTTTGGTAAATAACTTGTAGATATGCAGTGTAACGTTGTCATTGCAAGATGATTTAGTACATTGCATTGATTTGTAAATGAATAAGCACTGTGTTTATTGTTGATACGGAGTGTAACATTCGTTCTGCAGGTGCTGGGTGTACTGCTGGTGATACTGTCCTCCGTGGACTCCAACCTGGACACGGATTTCACCACAACACCTACAGCGTCTGCAGCTGATGCGAAGCCGCAACGTCACTTCAACCGAGCTATGGCAATGCGGTCACTCCGTGGCATTGCACCCAGGTCTCTACGTTCGAAGAAGGGCTCCACCGGCCCGGCTAGCACATAGTCACCCCTCCCCCCCCCGCCCCCCAAAGCACTGCTCCCAGCCATTAACATTCAATACGCAACAAATGTAGAGGCCAAACGCGCTACGAAACATGAACGGTAATATATTTCTGTTTCAATTATGATTCGGGCAAGCACAACAGTAAATGCTATGAAGTAATATCGAATGTATGATACGATAACGGACATCATATTGCGATATAAATACATGACCGGCATGCGTTTGACATTTGAGTTGAATTGAATCATAGTTGAACGTTGAAATACTGTTAAATATTCCACAAAGGCCCTTCTAGCAATACTTAAATAAAATATTGACAATTCTGTTTCCTATATTTCGCCAACACCCGCCCTCCCCCTTCCTCCATGATTCTGTTGTGTGACTACACACATACATACATACTACTATTGTTCAATGATTGTAAACTAATTATTACATGAATTAGACTCACATATGTACCTGCCTATTTGGATTATTTTCTGTTGTTATTTTGTGTTTTGTTCATTCATTCATTTATTCTCATTATCTGCCCATTTATTATTATTATTATTATTTTTGTCTGTGTGCGTAAGAACGAATCTCATTTAATTTATTGTAATTATACATAATAAAACTTTGTTTATTTACAAAAGTACGAGCATTGTTTATTAATTTTAGCGCAAAAAAGAGAAAAACCCTTAGATCTATCTAGGAATTTGTAAATTACTTGACAATTCGTTTTAAAAAAGTATTATTTATTGTGTGTTTTTCTTTTTATTAATTACAAAAACATTAATCATTGAAAAGCACAAGAATAACTTGCAGCGTTCAGAGCAGGGGGATTTACATATAATAATTTCTTAACCGAAACAGCTGTCAAAACGAAAAATAAAAGTGTCGCACATTCGAGGAAGGAGAACAGAACTGGGGCTGAATACGTGTGTAGACCCGGGGAAGGGCGAGGGCAGGCAGGGGGTAGATATTTCAGGTGTCCACATGAGTTATGTAACAGGGGGAGTGGTTATTATGTAAAACATGTTATTTCAGAGCAAGTATTTTGTTTGATTTTTGACAGTGTGTGTGTAATATGGTATATATTTGTAGATTATAAAACTAAAGAACAACATGGCGAACGTGTAGTGTGTGTGTGTATATCGGGCAGCACCCATACACGGGATGAATTACGCTGAATCATGGATTCCCAGTCTGAATATGTCATGTTGTAGGAAAAATGAGTTACCTAGCGGCTTCAGAACGAACACTTGGGAGAACGCGTGTGGTGGGTCCTCATCAGCCTGCAAAATACAAAACAAACACACAAACATGATCAGTGTGCTGTGTAACTAGGTTACATAAAGCCACAGAACAGCACAACCGCACTCAAAATAGCAACAAGGTACTGGTAACTGGTGCTTGTACAACAGTATGCAACATTCGTGTTACGGCTAAAACAGCAACTCAAACTAAAGCCAGAAGAGAAATAAATGAACCAAACTTAGAAACAGAAACACACACAAACACAGAGAGCGAGCAAATAAGACAAATATACTGTATTTACATACAGAGATATGGCTGGTTTAGTGACACAGTGTTTATATGACCGGGGGATGCAGTAGTGGTAGTAGTGTCGTTACGAAGTTGGCAGGCCTGCACGGGTGGGCGGGGCTACAGAGTATCATGGAGAACCAATCGGAATGTGTCATGCTGAATGAAAAAACTCCCCTCTATCGGTTTGAGAACGAACGTTTGCACATAAGCATGAGGCAGATCCTCATCTGTCTACAATATATATATACAGGTAACTATGACAACGCCAGTAAACACAACCCCCCCCCCCGCCACGATCAAATAAACTAGAGACACAGAGGGCGGGCGGGAGCAACACATCAAGCAACCATTGTTTGCTCTGCAAAATTGTGAAACTAGAAGATACACGTAATGAACTATACACAAATGCGAAACACAATCATACAGAATGGAAGAGATACAGTTCAATGACAGTGAGGTATGAATGAATTAATTTCAATCTTAATTACCTTAAGTCTTCCTAAAACATTAATTAACACTCCACCGTCAAACATTGGTTGTGAATCTACCTCCGTTATAATCCTAGTAATTTTTTGAAACGAGAGACTCTGAAATATAATATAGTCACAGGATTATTAACACTTTAGTTCAATGACACACACAAGATATGTGATTGTGTACTTACATTTAATTTTTCCATAATTTTCAACGAACCTTGTAACTGCATACCTTCAAATGTCATAAACGAACTTTCTGTCTGTTGAACAAATGAACGTATTTGAATTACAGGTGCACAAGAGTGTGGTTATAATCACCGCTACTAATGTATTACTTACATTGTACATATTCACTAAATTTGGTCGTTGCCGTGGATCGTCAAACAGGGCATAGTACTGTTGAACGAATCCTTTACCGATGGCCTCATACGCTGGATTAAGAGCCATTTTCTTATAAACTAAAACAATAACACCGTTTAATTAATAACAATTAGTAAATAACGTGGCTAAAGAGCCTCAACGCGACTTTTTTCGTCCTTAAAAGACAGCCATTAACGGTCAACTCATTTCTACCAATCCAAAAAAGGAAAACCAATGTCAGAAATTGTAAGACACAAAAATATATACAAATGTTTTATTTAAAATTCAAAGAAAACTATACATTCTGTGTATTGTATATTTAACATAAATGCTGTAGTAATCCTTGTCTTTGGATATGTATACCTTCACTTTGATTTGTTTATTAGATAAATTAAGATAAAAGCTGATGTTTGATGGTAGTTTTATTTTTCTTTCATTGGTAGCATTGTTGGCAGCTGTTACGAATAAATCATGTTATATCTAATCTAAAATATGTTGTTCGTATTTCAAATTGCCAATTTGTATTTAATAACGTATAAAATACTTATATTTACATCATCAATTACTCTATTTGAATTTATTTGAATTTCAAGTTTTGTTTATTAATTCCATAGTTTGTCCACAGATGTCGCTAGGACTATTCAATTCAAATGAGTATCCACAACTTATTAATTATTTTAAAATAAACTATAGCCTGTAATATAATAAAAACGTACATAAATGTATAATAAAATAAATAAATACATACATATTAAATTATAATTGTATATTTCTTAATTTGTAATCATATTATAGTATTGAAACGATGTAATTGTTTTGAATCATCCTTTGCAACCAATGCCCAAAACTGTTCCTAAAATATTTTAATTACATTTATAGATTTTGAAATTATTGTTCGTATGTCGTATTTGTAGCACCTGTACAAATGTATTTCTATGTAAATAAACAATATTTTAATAAAAAGTCAGGAAATTCTTATCAGTAATTGGTTAAAAACTGTAACATTATACTGTATTATACATATAAGGAATAGGTCTTACTATACATTGTTGTATATAAAGGCAGAATTTCCTTGAAATCTGTTTCATGATATACTAGCAAATCCTGTGCAATATTCACCTGTCAAATATGATGAAACTTTTGGTTTATATTACAGTCGGTATTGTTTTATTCTATGGTAAAACATATTCGAATGCCACACATTGAGATATTCAATAAATAAATATCGCATTTAGGATTTTTTAGACTAGATTTATGTTTTTTTAATATGCTATGTTGGTATTTCGTGAAAAGTTATGTTTTTCTTGTAGTTTTGCAGACTGCAGCTAAACCAGTACCACAACGTAAGTATTTGAATCTTTGGACATGTGGGGCTTCTGAAAAAAGCAGTTTTTTTTATGACATTTTGACTTGATTTGTAGTTGGTGGTCTTCTGCAATTGGTTGATGCGTTATGTAAGTATATTGTAAACTTTTATTCATGAAAATCTGAACTAATAATCCTGTCTTAGTTCAAAATTTGTTCTGAAATTATTCATTTTCGTCTTACAGAACCAACATGGATTGAATATTGATAGAAATATTTTGTATTTTTCAGCTAAAAGTCTCAGGAGATGCTGAAAATCCCAGGACATCTTCAAGTCGTTCATAGCTGTATTGGAAGATGACGTTTCATACAAAAATATGTACTCTGATGTATTTCAATAAATAAACATACTGTAGTTGTAGTCTTGTTGTTTAGATATAAAATCCTCTAATGCTTTTTCTGAATGTTACAAATAGATTTATAAAAGAAAATTCTAACGTTCAGTTAATAAAAATGACTGTTAATTCTTTAAACATTTATTAAGATTTACTGTATACTGATATATGTGCAGAATTGACAAATTAAACCTGAAGAATGTGAAACCGACAAGAGAAAGAATGTCAAGTTAAATGTTTTGCACATGTGTTTACGTACATGACATAAAATTGATTAGTTTTGTTGCAAGTACAAATATATGTAAAAGAGACGAATGCATATCCCCGTACACAACATGTTAGTAATGTCAATAATATTGCGCACACGTGTATTGTGAAACATGCTTTATCATATCTTTCCACTGGCCCATAATAATGAAGTAAACAACACATATACCATACACCTGTACTATCTTCTCGCCGTGAGAAATCACAAATTCCATACGGAATTATGTAATTACTAATATGGTATAAAACGTTACCGTAGTTGTGTTCATATGTCAGTTACGGCAGGACACCACAATCACTTACCAAGCCAGCAAGATGAACAGTTTATCACTGATTGTACTGAGCGTTCTGGTGCTGACATGTAAGTTATTTTGCTATTTTGACCATTTCATAGGACAGAAGTATCTCTTGACATACGATGTTTGAATTTCCAGTTGGAACATTGCAAGCGTTTCCGCAACATGGTAAATATCACAGTTTAGTACGGTATTCACTTGAAATTTTAATTTAATATTGATTTGTCTTGACGGCAGGACTTGATCTAGAAAGCGGCGCATTGGGAGGTGGTGCTGAAGCAGGTGCCGGTTCCCTCGGTGGGGCCGCTGGTGCAAGAGCAGGCGCACTGGGTGGTGCATCTACGTCAGGAGGCGTGGGCTCAGTTAGAGGAGGCGGTGGACTGATTAGTGTCAGTTCAGGCTCACTTGGTGGAATGGCTCAGGCAAGTGCTGGCACACGTGCAGGAGCTGCCGGCACCAGTGTCCTAGCACAAGGTGGTGCAGCACAATCAGACGCGGCAGCACTTGGAGCAGACGGCGGTTCAACTAGCGCAGGTTCAGGAGCAAGTGGAGGAGCGGCTCAGGCAGCTGCCGACACTGTGGGCGATGTAGGACGAGCAAGTTCCGGAGCCATTGGTGGCTCAGCAGATTCAGGTGCTGAAGTACTCGGTGCAGACGGCGCGGTAACTAACGTAGGTACAGGTGCAAGCGGTGGAGTAGCAGACGCAGGCGTTGTAAAAGTTGAAGATGAGGCAAGCGTACATACTGGATCTGTGGGTGGTGGTGCAGATTCAGCGGCACAACTAGTAGAGAAACCGCAAGCCGAACAAACTGCAGGAGGAGATGATGCAGAAGAAGAACCTGCAGCAGTAGGAAATAATCCACCTGCTGTGGAAGAAGAAGCAGGATTCGTATTTGGAGAAGCACCTATAGTAGGACTAACAGCAGAAGGAGATAGTCCCATTGAAATACTAGAACCCGCAATAGCTGTAATTGAAATCCCAAATGATGATGAATCTCCAATCGAACTTACAGTACCACTACCAACCGACACTCCAAATGAAGAAATCAGTGGTGCAGAAGATTCAGACACATCGCCACCAGAAAGGAAATCTTTTGACATATTAAGAGGTCCAGAAAAACTTGTCGGTGCTGCAGTTAAAGGATTTGAAAGTTTTGTGGGCGCACTAACAAAGAAATCCGAAGTGGCCCCAGAAGCTGCGCCAGCCAACAGTGAACCTGACGTTTGAGGTAACAAAATACTTCGCTTATTTCAAACCATTCCACAAATAAACGTATTCATTACAGTATTCCGACATAAGTAATGTGTTATTTTCTCTATTTTTAGATATCCGTCATTAGTGAAGAATAATACAGCATCCAATTAGTAAAAGTACACGTAGATCTAACATTGCACATACAAAATATTATGTATCCCACTGTCAACACTAGATATGCAAATAAAAATTATCAAATATAATCTCTGTCTCTTGTATTACCAACCTTCTGTGAAAAAAATGATTCTTGAGGAACACTTCCTTGTCAGAGACAATATGTCTTATACTGTGTATGATAAAGTAATAACAATTAATATGTATATTTATACCTATATGTATAGTATAAATTTTAAATAATAACAGACAACCTGCAGTACAAGTCTGTACTGCTGGTTACATATTTTGGAAGAGAAATAAAAATATATTTATTAAATAAAACTATTAATTAAAAGCAGATTACGTATATATTTCTGGCGTTATTTGAAACATAAATTCATCATTGACATACACAAATTATTGTATATGTATTTGATCTTTAATTGCCAACTAGAATTTACCAATAATAATATTACAACTTTATCGATTAAAAGTATAACAACAGGGAAACATTACATTGTTATCGTAAAATATTGCAAATAGGATATTTAAAATACGACAAATAAGTGTTAAAACATACTTTACTTGAATCCCCAAGTGATTTGACATAAAATGTTTTATCTTCTGAATGGTACTAATGGCTGAAACGTGAATAAACATCATGTACTATATCTCCGGTTCGTGTAAAATTCTATATTCGCTAAAATATAACATACCGTCGAATTATATAAAATGGTAGAGCAATAGTTACCCAAGCATATTAGTAGTTTCACTAATTTTGTCAAGAAATAATTCCGTTGCTTGAGCACTTACGATGAAGATACTGGTAATATTTGTAGCATTCTGTATGCTATTATTTATTGGTAAGTTTGTGTAACTACATATTTATATAATACAAAATATATTAAATTAATAACTACTTTCAGATGAATCTCTTGCCAGGCCTAAAGGTACATATTTTATGATAAATCCGTATAGTTATTATGAATATTTAGTTGTTATTTTGTATTTTTAGCCGTATTCGGTGAATTGCTAGGTGGAGGTATGTTAATCACACAACTATATGTATAATAATGGTTTTATTCAATATTATTTTACTTGATTGCATAGCTGGTGGTGGGGGTGGGGGTGCGGGGCGCGTACTGGGCGGATTAACAGGCGGTGGTACGTTTTTTATTTTGCTTGAAATGATTAATTAACTATTAATTATATTTACTTTTGCAGGCGGTGGTAGTGGTGGTTGTGGTGGTTTAGGAGACACTGTTGGCTGTTTAACGGGCGGATTGTCAGGCGCCGGTATATTTCTAGTCTTCCTGGAGGCAATATTTAAGTATATTAATAATATTTATTCCACAGGAGGTGGTTTAGGAGACACTGTCAGTGGTTTGTCGGGTGGCGGTGGTTTAGGGGACACTGTAGCTGGTTTAACGAGCGGATTAACAGGCGCTGGTAAATTCGTAATTAATTATCGACGGCGTATTTAAGTATATTAATAATATTTATTCCACAGGAGGTGGTTTAGGAGACACCGTTGGTGGTTTAACGGGGGGCGGTGGTTTAGGGGACACTGTAGCTGGTTTAACGGGCGGATTAACAGGCGGTAGTAAATTCGTAGTTAATTATCGACGGGGCGTATTTAAGTATATTAATAATATTTATTCCACAGGACGTGGTGGAGCGGGTGGTATCGGACACACTGTCAGTGGTTTGTCGGGCGGATTACCAGGTACAGATATATTATTAGAAATAATAACCTACTTTAGTCCCATATTATGGTATATACATATATTGATACAACATATACAAGTGTGTATATGTTACTGTAATTTCATACATTTACAACAATCTTTATTTGTTTAATACTGTCACTTCGCCCTCCGTTATTCGCACGTGGATCTGAAGGCCTTGGACTACGTAAGTAATACACTACAGTATCTTCTAATCAATCTCGAGTAACTAATTTTTCCTTTCTTTCAGTTTATCAACTTTTTGCTCAACTATTGGGCATGTAAGTATTACTCTTCAATAATTTATATGCATGAAGATGATTCTATGGTTGAATGTTACAGAAATCTGATCAATACTGAGGAGGGAAGGTCCTTATTGAAATAACATACCTGGACATCATCTGCAAGGAGTATGATATAAGATGTACTTGTGCTGAATAAAATATATAAACATATTTATCTTGTATTTTTTTCCCTTCTAATCTGTGCAATATATTACATTGTAAAAGTCAGTAAGTTTGTTGAAAACTCCGTCATACTTATTTGCACAAATAAAAGCTGTTTATATTATGAAACACGAGTTATTATGCTACGTGTTGACAACAAGTACATGCTGTTTGCTCGTTTACGTGAATTCTACAATAATATCCATTTGTGTCAGCTTGCAATATGGTATAAAACTGAAATCAGATGGTTTTACTTACAGTAACAGTCTCCCAACAAGGGCTATATTCTTACCTCGAACGTTATTTAAGAATAAAAAGATGAAGTACCTCGTATTTATAATGTTAACTCTACTTGTAGTTATTGGTAAGTACACTCTGATACTTGGATCTGGTTCTTTTGTGTAAAATAATTATATTTTGACAGGAAGCACACACGGTTTACCAGAATCAGCCGATGAAGTTTTGGACAGTAAGAGTTTAATTGTACGTAATTTGTGGCTTATAAATGTAAGTTGTTTTTTTACAGCTTTGGGCTCCAAAAGATTAGGTGCTGGTAAGTCTGTATTATTTATTAAATATAAACGAATTCTAAATTTTATAACTCTGGTTTAACAGCTGATCTTGACGTGGACGTTGCTGATAAGTAAGCATATTATCATCTACTTATAAATAATTATTAAATCTGTCTTTTTTTTTTTTTAGAGAAGTGGCTAATAATAAAGACAATACTAAGAAGTAATTAACATTTATAAATAATAATGTAAATGTGTTCTCTCAAAGCACAATGTGTATGTTACTTAAAATGTATCATCAAATGAAATAAACCTTACTCTGAATCCCTTAAAGTTGTTGTTAGAGTTGAGCGCAGGGGGGGGGGGGGGGGGGCTACTCGCGTTCTGCACGGCTCTGTCTATTTCAGAATACATCGAGCAGTGTTTGCGCGCGCGTGTCATGCTCGTCGGCTTCGACGTAAATATAAACAAACCAACCCGTGAATACAACATATTACATTTAACGTACATGTTAGCAACAGTTTATGTACATTAATTGTGAATTATTGGAATAATACATACTACTACTACTACTTGTACTTGTGCAAAGTGAAAGTGACGTTTCCTCAGTCAATGAGATACTTCACTGACTTCCTGGTGATTTCTGGACAGCGGTTTCAAAGGATTATATAAGCGTATATGGTAAATATACATGAATGTTTATATAAACGTCAAAATACATTGTTACTAATAACGCTCTAATATATGCCCGATTCTCAAAGTAAAATTTGGATAATTCCTGTAATTACGGCGTGACTATATGTATAACTGTTACCAGTGACCATTATTCAGGCTGTGCGTGTGTTCCCATGCCAACGGCGGACTATTGTTTAACAAATGAAACACTAAACAATACGTACGTACGTAGCTAGGAAATCTAGTTTAGCGGAAATAAACGCGGAAATATGAATGCAACGGTGTATAATCACTTAATCATTGTACAAATGGGGGGAGAATCCGGGATATGTCAGCACTTGTACATGAGGAACTACAGATCTTAGTTGTGCTAATATCTCTAATACCTTACCTTGTTATCAGTGCGAAGTATATGTGAACGTTGTCGTTTGTAATATCCAGTCTCACAGTTGCGAAGAAATACAATTTCAGTGTGTGAAATTTCTGTCTAAACAATTACACAAGTTTTTACATGTTGCGTGATCTCTCGTTGTACTAGATCATGATCTATGGGAACTAACTCTTGGGCAGATGCTGTAGATCTTATTCCGTTACTGGTTGTTTAACTGTGGAGAAAGTAAATCGTCTCTAACTGTATCTGTGCATGGACTCGTATGTAGTTATGTATATCTATGTATGTATATGTAGCTATGGTTCTACAACTATATAATATTTACACGCAATTAATACATGTTTATTTGTTTATAATAGAGTGCATATTGTTTTTCATAGGGTTATATAATAAGTAATTGTTTTTTTTAATATTATTATTATTGTGCAATAATAATAACTACGTACATATATATTTCTACGTAAGTCTATATATACACAAGATGCATGTGTATGTATGTTATAATATACATAAATTTAGTTGAATTATTACAAAATATTACCGCACTCCTTGGTTGTAAAGGAAAAGTTTATATTTTTAGTACTTTTACCAAGAAATAACTAACTCTGATTGCTGGTACAGAGCAAGATGCAGTAACATATTTAATTAGTATTTTATAATAACGTGTAATTAGATTTTATAATCTTAGAAATCGTCAGATACAACTTTTGCGTGAAGTAATGTCGGTATTATTATGTATTATGAATATAATACTAATGTTGCGCCTTATAGAAGGGGCACTGTCGTTGTTTGACACTTATTCTTCCTCTTATTTGTATTTAAACAAACCATTTATTTTCTATGCTACTCCAGCGTTGAAGTCTCCAACTCGTTATCAGTTAATTCGTGCAACACCACGTGTTAAATATGCCTATTTATATGTGCGGTTGATTGCGGTAACGGATTTCGAATTTCCAACAACATATTGCAAGCGGACAACCGGAAATGGTCCACTAAGTGCCCCTCGTAAAACAATAGCAATTTAATCAGTTGATTTTCACCTGTTGACTTAAACATTGTAACACAGGTGGTGAGCTGAAAGTTCAATTATATTCTTGTAGAATATTCCGGCGTTATATTCCGGCTCATTTTCTACAAATTCATCCATAATTTCCGTAATTGTGTCTGCATGAACCGCATTATAATGAATCATCGTAAATGTAGCACTTTGGGGGGGGGGGGGTGTATACTGGTGCTGTATTGTTTAATAAATACATGTATGTATTACGTAATTATTGTTAGTTAGTTAGTTCAGTTTCAACAGCATGTTATAGTAAGTCTGCCCGTGCTCTTTGCGTACCTCTAACTCTGTAAGAACTCGGTGGTGTAGTTACCGAGGGGTTGCAGTAGATAGCAGCTGCGGTCACGGATCAGGACACACGCACGCGTGCAACACGCCCCATAACCGTTAAGTTAACAATACAAGCAGTTCCAGTCACCACAAGGGGTGGTATGCAAATCATCCGTCTCCCTCGTCTCCGCAACCCATGGGACGCGTGCCCATAACAGATGCCCCCGTGACCTGTGACCCCTTCCAGTCTGTCACGCACACTTCACAAAGTATTAACTGTTGAGATCCGTGTCGAAACACACTGACAATTCCCCTGTACATTGTTCTGTTCAGTGGGGTGAAATATTTTGTGAGGCTTAACAATGTACAGACGGCCAAAATAAATCGATATAAATCCGATTTAATAAGCTCATAATCAATAGAATTCAATCGGTAACTATTACAATGATGGTTTATTCAAGATTCTATTAGTAAAAAAACTAAGTGAATTTCTCCACATTCGTATTATTATTATATAAGCCACTAGTTTTTGTTTTGTCTTGTTTATTATTTGACGATCATCTATTATTTTCACTGACCTACTAATGCCAAATGTCACGCCACCTCCGAAATGTATGTATGTATGTATGTACGTGTTAAGTTATTTGTTAACGCGTTGCACGTTAAGACTTCTATAATGCTGGCCCGGTCAGTCGTGGTCTCCCTCCGAAAAACTAGTATGTTGAAATACGTACCTCTACTCGTTTTCTTCATAAATTCTCACTTTCTGACAGCTGAAAGTCTCCACGCAATGTGGAATGTTTTTTATAGTATTTTGTTGTAGTAGTCGGAATGTATATTTGGTTGTTGATAAACATTTAGTACAATGACGGAATGAATATTTGAACACATCATCAACTTGATCTGTGTAAATCGTGAATCGTGTTTGGAGTTCGTGCTGACAATCGTGAAATCTGACTATGAACAGAGGCGCGGGTGACGCCTGCAGGTCCCCCCCGGCCCCCGCCCCCCTACCATGGGATGGCGGGGGCGGGGCCGGCATGCTGTGACCCCCACAAATGACCCGTTCACACGGCTCTAAACGCACACACACATACACTTGGCCAGTATAGTACATAATGGTTCAGCCAGGTTCAGCTATGGCTATGGCTTGCAATATACCTATTACACTTGCACTTACGGAGAACAAATGAGTCAGTGACCCGGGCACTATGCACGGACCGGGAGACTCTGCCTCCTGGACCTAACGTCAAGGTCACACACACACACACACACACGCACACACACACACACGCATAACTATACTAAATTCGAATAGATAATTTGAGTGTGCCATGTAGTAGACTTTAGTGAATCTGAACATCATCATCGGTTGCATGTTTGTTTGTATGGATGGATGGTTGGAGGTGTGGTCAATCCGTCTAGGAATGCACTCGGAACGTATCACGGGGTTAACATTCTACGTATTATCACATCTGTGATGTGAACACCACACACGCACGTATAAGAAATAAATAACATGCATTAGAATGCCATTGACATGGCTGCATGCATCAATATGATTGCGTGTGCAGTAAATATATCACGGGTCGTGTCTACCATTACTGATAATTGCACAGTAGATAACTTGGCTGTTGGCTAGTAGGTAGATATCTTTGTGCACGACATTGACAAGTCACACTTGGATTTACATGAATGTGCAATTGCCCACACACACGCACGCACACATGTACTCTTATATCAGTGTTTTATCATCGCCGGACGATTTGATTGTTTTACTCTTGTTTTACTCGACTTGCAGCAGCAGCAGCCAGTGTCGACTCGTGCAATGCGGCAATGCCCACAATGACCAGCACGGCCGCTATGAGCGTGTCCAGCAGTGCAGGCAGACCTAGATCACACCAAGGCGGCACTAGACACCTGCACCAGCAGCACCGTCACCATCGAGGACCGCTGCGGTCCGACTACCATACAGAGCACGACACCGACCGTGCATCCAGCCCGCGCATAGGTCAGAGGTCACAATCACTGGTACGTAACGATGTGTGCGCTTGTAAGTTAAGTGAAGAATATCGTAGTGCGCCACTGGATTCTTGCGGGGCCCTGCGGCCGATCTGCATTCCTCCGGAGCAGACTTTACTCCGCGGGGGTTTCACGAGACTACACACACACACACACACGGACGGACGAAGTATCATCAATTTGATACACCCATACTAAAACATAACACACACATATATAGGCGACTACAATGCCAGATCAGACAATGAACCTAGATTTTATTTTATTTCTGTAGCTAATCTATTACAAAACTATGTACGTGTAATAAAACACATTCACAGTACCAGGTATTTGAAGATACGCGTCCTCGCAAGACAATAGCTAAGGTTATGATGTTAATGTTATTCAGGAATTTTGGCAGTTATAATTTTAAGGCCAGACAAATTTGTGTAGGGGAATTTCAAGCTGGAAATGAATGCACGTGAGCTTCTAAAGACCGTTGGTGAAACCCTTGAACCATAACCACTATAAGACGTTTATGTATGACACTTGTAGCATAGTTGGTTGTTGGTACGGAGGTCTGCTGTTTGACCAGCACTGGCCACTGCATGTGACCTCTCTAGACGATACATATTGCAGCAGCACGTTGTATTGGAGGGACTGACGTTTGATCTGAACCTTGCTATGTCCGCGTTCGGTCGTAAAAAATATATATGTATATCTCGCCTGCAGGCATCACTACGTCTCGAATACTGTTATAAAAGAACCGTTCACACCAGCAGCGTACTAGGTAGAGTCCTGTAACAAGAGTGCAGTGTAGATCTAGAGTACTTAGTTGTGATCCAGACTGGTCTGTTGTCAATTGTCAACTTGTAATAACACGACCAGACCAGCCATGTGTGTTGAAAGACTAGAGTTAGTGCATTTACCATTAGCAAATTTGCAATGTAAAACGTATTAGCTGGTTACAATTAGCCACGTTAACGCTTATTGGCCAATAATAACATTTGAATACTGACTCATAGTCGTGCACCTGGGTGGGGCTTTCGAGGGCTACACACATGTATCACAATATTACGCAACATTCGATGTGAAATACAATTTGTAATATCCCTTGGCCATATGATATATGGTAACGTAAGAAGATCGAGGACTGTGATACCAGAGTGTCATATTTCATTTACAGTATAGAGTGTGGTCCGTATTTGGTTCAATTTACATTGGTACATTTTTAGGAAAAACAAAACACCAAATAATAATTATATGTACATTGGAAGGTAATTTCATAGTTAAAAAATCTGGTGTGGTCACCACACTACTTTCTTATACTCGGTTTAAATTGGCACATATTTGACATTTCAAATGCGTATTTCTGTAAATATTTTGTCTTTGTTTTGTTTTCATAGCATATATGATATTTTAAATACATGCCAATATATAAATACATTTTACTCAAAATTGGATAAAGATAGAACAAAAATGCATAGAACATTTTTTCTTAAGCTTATTGTTCTCTATAATTTTTATTTCAAAACTTTTTCCATATCTCTTTCAGTTTCTCTAATAATTCTCAATGTTCGATTTTGATCTTCAGTAAACTTCCTCTTCCGGTTGTGAGATTATGCTAGAAATCTAATCAGCTCTTCATATAATCAAAAAACTTTTAAATACGAAGTTTCATTGTCCTGTCTTTGCTCGTTTTGAAGATAATGAACATACAGACACACATCCACACATCCACACACACAGACGTCATGGCGAAAATAATCAAAACGTATTCAGGGGACCTCAAAACATGTATTTCCATCAAAATCTCGCAATAGAAATTTTTCATGATTCCTATACTTTCTTTATACTATGTATAAGAAAGTAAAAAGAAACGATTAAAATTTGCTTTACGATGAGTAAGGGATGTATGGGCGTATCTCGCATTACCCTGGCGCCAGCCAGACCGGTGTTCCTTTGTCATGGAGGAAGAACCATTCTAGTGTGGCACACCTAAACACTCACACACACACGTAGAGATGTTTATATACACGGTAGATATAATATTATCATATTAAACTTCTAAATTATTGACTACAACTCAGAATACAAACATAAATTAAATATAGTTATTTATGACATTCAATTTCCGGCATCTGTAATGTATGCTAACAATACCTTCGTACACAGTACTGTTCCTTAGTTAATAATTTAATCGGTTGAGAAACATGTTTGCTAATTGTAAATCTCCAGCAATGTTGTTATTTAATTACATGGAGACAATATTTAGTTTAGTTTATTGGCTTGTTCATATGTCAATCAACCTAGCACATGTAGAGGAATACATATTAAATAATATTTAGCAAACTTGAATTTCAAATAATAATAATAATATATGTATATACGAAGTAGTATGACTGGTAAAATAAAAACACGAATAAATATATACAAATATTGCGTGAATAATCTGATATGATAAATAGTAAATAATAATGATGTACTGGAACTACACTATTCAACAGATTTAATTGGTCGTATATGTAAATATGTATATATATATATATATATATATATATATATATATATATATATATATATATATATATATATATATATATATACCTTCACCACTCAGCTGAAACTAAATATCTATTCATTAACTACATATCTATGCACATATATACCTATGTTTAATGTATGTACGTGTATGTACTTGTATGTATGTGTGCATATAATGTATGTACGTATGTTACAGAGTGCGCTCCAGCCTGCGACCACGGTGATTCAGCCACGGATGGCCCAGTTGGAGACCTTGGAAGCGAAGGTAACAGATTAACTTGACTATACATGAACATTCATACATTACATTACATTACATACATACATACATACATTGGCAAACATATAAATGCTTAAATGTACATAGAAAATATACAATATGCATACTGGATGTCCATACGTGGAATCAGTGATGCATATATACATAAACATGTACACTGTATATACATATATATATATATATATATATATATATATATATATATATATATATATATATATATATATATATATATATATATATACATGTAATGTAATGTATACGAATATTATCAGCACCCAGCCAACATCTTATACACTAATAAAACAGCAAACCACTTGCACTTATTCAATAATAACACCGTCACGTAACAGCATGTTCATTATAGACTTGTTATCGTTCCTTACGTCTTACCAAAACAACCAGCCACTGACTAACTGCTATATGTGTATATATACAAAGACACTAAACAGAATCACAACTAAACCCAAGTATTGTTGATAGAGATATTAGTTAGTTGCTCATTTGCAGATGGCTTCCATTGAAGTCTCACTGTCGTCAGCGACACCACGCCGCAAGAAATGTGTAGGCCTAGTGGTATCCTCCCCAAGTACAGGTCCGAGGACGCTCAACGGCACTGCAACACCTCACCTCGACCAGCTAGAGGGCCTGCGCAACGCACTCAGGGACAAAGAGAACATTATCCGCAGTCTCCGGGGTCAGGTGACGAATCCGCCCGTCACACAAACCGGCCTACGCTCACTGATAAACGGACTGCAGGGCCACAAAGACAGGGACCTGCTGACCGAGCAGGAGAAACGTCACCTGGAGGACCGTCTGCAGCGGTTGAAGCTTGACACGGACAACAAACGTCTCGCCATTAAGAATCTGAAGCTTGCGCTGGACAAACTGGACATCACGGATAACATTGATGTACGAATACAGCAAGCCGAGCTGGAATATCAGCTCGGCCGCGAAGAACTGAACTTGCTGACGTTACTGGAAGATGCACGAGCCGTGCAGGCCCGACTCGATGAGAATGCTGCGGCCACGGTGGCAAGCAGGGGCCGGAACAAGGCTGGATCCGTGCACAGTTGTGTGACGGAGCTGGGCGGAAAAGCACAACTGTTGGCTGTCGAAGTGAAATGGGACGCAAACAGTCCCAGATTCGGCGCGGGCCCTAAGGACTCCGGTGGACTATGGCTGGACTGGACTGTGGAGGACACTGGCTTAAAGAAGGGTGACAGGTCAGTAGTTGATTTAGTTACTATGTACTACTCTTCTCTCTAACTACAAACTTTTAACGAATAAATACCTGCTGTAAATGTCAGCTAATTGGACAATGCTATGCACTGTTGAATCTTCTGATTGTCTTGATACTATCTCTGTTCTGTACACATTGTCTACACTTTAAATCATCTCTGCATACTGAACCTATATTTATCATAGACATATAAACATTTATACGGATGTAAACTAGTAAAATTGGTTAAATAAAGGAAGTTATTATTATGATTACATATTTAGCAAATGTTGCGAGTACGGTTCTGCTAACCACACACGTCATTGTCAGAACTGTACACACGCAGGTGACGAGCTATAAATTGGTTACGGTCTCATGGACTGTTATGTGATCATCATTGCTTGCTGATTGAGGGACACCAATTCATATAATACTAAAAAAAGGAGTACAGGCAAGCATGACTAACTGTCATATGTGCACTGGCCAGTACCGGGTCAGTGTTCAACAGGATCTACGGCTCCTGCGCATGAAGTACTTCCGTTTCACACACACATATACATACGTTTAGTTGCGGGACAATAGAATTGGTCTTTCGTGAGAATCTCACAGATCTCACATTGTTATTTGTAACACCAGTGTTGAGAAAATGACTCGCTCAGGAACAACAGACGATGTAACAAGATGCCATCTAATGACACGTTACGGTAAAATGTAATTAGATCTGTCGCTAGTATTTGACGGATTACATCAAGGGCATAGCATTGTCACTTCCAGTAACTACGCAATTGAACTTGACACAACATTACTGTTTCTAGACTGATCGAAGTGAACGGTAAACTCGTGGTGAATCGATGTGCAACACGAGAAGACCTGCTACGACTGCTGTCCGCTGCGCCAGATCCTGCACAGCTTGTAGTGCTGAGAGGATGTACACCGGCCTACGAAGACGAGCACCAACAACTGCCCCAGGTGAATGGTGGTGGACATATGGAAGTGACGGCACTCAGGTCCGAGCTGGGACTTGTCAAGGAACGTGCGGAGGAAGCCCAGCGGGCCAAGGATGGACTACGGGCTGACAATCTACGACTGACACACCGGATATCATATCTAGAAGAACAGGTACAGTAGTTTAAATGAAAGAAGTCCCTTGAAGGTCATTGAAGGACAGTACGCGTTTAGATTTTAACCACGCCCATCTTCTCATATTCAGTAGCGTCGTTTATCTAATTTTTAATGGGGCATATAAGATACTGTAATTTCCGACGGTGAGGGGTGCGCAGATGACGGGGAGATATAAACAAAAGAAGAACAATGCATGCATTAGTATATACCAGATATAAAGTTTTCGGTGAATAGTCGGCTTAGCACCGGTAACAACAGAAATATGATGTTTTGACAGTTCATTACGTTAAGCATTTGTGTCTCACATTTTGAATTACAACAACGATCTAGATAATGATATAATATCAGTGGTTGCAATAAAAGTGATTTATTATAACTGTGTTTGTGTTAGTGCATAATACTGGTGTTAATTAAATAAGACAAATTGACAGAAAATGCAGCAAAATGACGCTACACGCCTATGCGACAGCTAGTAGTGTAGGGAATAAGAAATCAACGTACGTTATTGCAATAGTATCGAGTACAACGAGCCTCATTTTGTTTTGCTTGTCGTAGTATTGTTCGGACATTCTAAAAACAAACGCGTTACATCCATCCTTGTCGCGCGTGCTGTTTGACAATTGAAATGAGAGAGAGATAGATATATAACTATACGTTAATTCGTATATGATACAGATAACCTTCATGGGACTTCTTTCATTTAAATTTCTGTACCTGCTACGTTACGTAGTAAGTTAAGGTTGTAAAAGTGTGGTTAACTTATGCTAGACGCTTGTGTAGGTGTCAGAGTTGTTAGAGACGAGAAGACACAGACATCATAACAACAACCACCATCATCACCACGGCCATCATGAGCACCAGAGAAAGGCACAAGATCAACAACATATACGTACCGTGACAGCTGTCAACAACAGTCAGAACATCACCAACATTAACATCGGGCCTGCTGATGTTCAGGTACAGACAATATGATAATAACCATTGACAAATATGTACACGAATGCAACCCGTAATACACCACTGTGATGCTGCACTGCATAACTACGTAAATGCGTTTCAAATAAAAGTGTCACATTGATGTTTCCGTCAGTGACCGTGGACTAATACTTACTTATGATTGTTCTAATTCCATGCTCAAGTGTAAATGATTTGAAGTTTGACTGATGTTTATTGTTGGGAAGCAGGTCTTTCAGAAGGGCCCGCAGGTGACTGCGCTGGTAGCAGGCACACCTCGTCCAGCACGTACCCCAAGTAACCCGTGCATAGCCGCCTCGGACCGGTACACCACGGACGAGGAGCAAACACAGGACAGTCGCAGATCCACAGACATTGACGAGGTAGATCACGTTCTGGTAAATTCAAACAATTTTAGTCACAAATATTAATTTCCATGCTAGATGCGTCCCTCGCGAAGACGTACCGATGTACGGAGTGTTAAATCGCTGGATTTGGACAGTGAACCGTACACCTCCAGTTCGAATAATCACTATGGCAAGCCGAGGAAGTCGCTGGACTACACGTCGGAGCCTGTAGCGAACACAACCAGCTCACATGTCACTCGGAAACGTCCTACACCGCCGAAGAAACCAATCAGACTGTCGCTGCACAGGGCACAGAGTTTACAGAGTGTGGAGAACGGACTGAGTACACCGGTAGCCACGACACCATCGTCAGAGGTTCCACCAAGTGGCCGCAAGCGAACACATCGGGGCGAGCGGTCCGCTGTATCGGGACTTCGATGGCCGCAGTCATCTTCTGTTGCAGTACATCTACATCAACGGCAGACTACCAGATGGTGCTAGACAGCAATCAATAAGATGCAATTATATAAAATAACCTGCCTTTATCATATGTTTATATGTTACGTGTAAATATAACTATAGATACATATTATCATGTATGGTATTTATTAAATAATACTAAATATATATACGATATTATTATTTACTAGACTGAATAAATGAATCTAAGCACTTATGTATCTATATATATAGATGTATTTATTGTCGAGAAAATATGTTTGCATTTGTCATTTTTCAAATTGACTTCAAACGCGTATTTATAAATCACAAACTAGTTGCTTTTTCGATTCGGTTTCAATATCTTTTCACAAACATACACTTGAAAAGACCACCATAGGAATTCGTTGGGCGCATGTGCTTCACAGGTATATTAGAAGGTTCATTTCTGTACAATTAGCACAATGGACTAGGGCCCTTTGCTACGCCAATTCCCTCAATACAACCGTGTCACATTGCTGGCCGTCTTGCCACGCTTTACAACAAATGTTCATTCACAGATATTTCCTGGGAGTATATGAACGGAGTCAATAAATGGCGAATCAGTTACAATGACTCCGCAGGAGTCAGAGTGGCTCTGTTTGTGGCTGAATGATCCAGGCTGTGTGTGGATGCCAGCCAGTCAGCCAGGTGTTTGCCAAAACACTGAACTTCATTTTCTTACGATTTGTTAAGAATTATTCATCGGTTAGTAGAATGAGAAATGATCTTGGAAATGACAGTTAACCGGTATGGATCTGAAATAGAATTACGCGGTCAACTTGACAATAATTAACGTTGAATTTGACAGTTGTTATAACAAATATCTCATAGGTGGATATTTCTCTGTAATTGTTTACTTTCAACAATAATTCTTTACAAGCGTATTTGCTGTACCAAATGCATCTTTCCTGATATATCTTCTATCGATATCTTTGTCGGTAAATATCTGTTGCAACACCTTCAAGACTTATCTCTACTAGTGCTGGTTATCCCAATTGTCAGAGGTGCTATAGGCTTGTGGATGATCTGGCGGCAAGCCAGAAGGCTTCAGCCAGCTTCAGCGCTTCGTATCAATGAACTAAGGGGTTGCAGGTAGTGGTCAATAGCACCACAGGACGTCTGTCCAACGTGTTCTCTCAAAGAGAAACCGATTCATACATCCATCGGTACTGACCATTCGCCAAGTAACTATTGTTCACAGTCATATTGATTGCTCGTTTCCTGTCCTAGGGCTCCGCCTTGGGGGCCCCCCTCCTTGTACATGCGGGGGGGGGGCTCGCACAGACGTAATTACATTCTAGTGTATAATTGCGACCACTAACGTATTTGAGAGATCATTGTCAAATGTACTACTCGTAGTTGGTAAATAAAATAAGTGTCATTCGATATGTTTCCTGGACACTGCGATGTTTATAATAATAGACTACTAGATGATTCGTAGCAGCTACAATGAATGCTATGACAACACATCTGTCAAACAAAACGCATGTTTTTATTTTTTTTTTTGCCTTAGCATTTAGCCGAAAATTCCAATGTGATGAAGGGTGTTTTGTGGGGCTGGTTACTTGTACTCGGTACTGTGTTCTGGGCAAGTATGATCGGCCTGGATTACTTGTATCTGCCGTTCATAAATCACAACAACACTTTACCGGAAGATGTAGTTGTACCGATTGAAGAAATACTGGCACACAGTTACCTATCCAAATACGTTTATCAAATGCTGACGGTGTCGGCTGTATTTGGTATAGCATTTTATATAAATCGGTAAGTGTTTCCGTTTTGTCAGCGGTGGTGGCTGTGAAATTGACGATATTTTTACACTATGTGTTTAGACGATATTTCAAGAGCAATGAAACAAATATTATAAATGTCAAACAAAAAACGGTTAGTGAAGAACAGGAAATGGATAACACTTCTGAATCCGCGACAGCTGAAGAACAAACTAGTAAAAATACCTTGGAAGTTAACGATGATGAGAGTTTGAACAATGACAGCAACGAACAGGACAAAGATATACAAGACAGGTAAAAAATAAATAAACTTGATTATGTGAGACTAGTTATGAATACAGAAATATTCCACTTATAGCTACATCACACCCCCTTCGGTCGATGTTCGCGAATTGCAAGCCAGATTAAAAGAGTTTGAAGATAACCTGGCGATGTTGAAGCAAAAAGGCGAACGACTAGTTACACACACCGAGATGCAGAAGAAACGTTGGGAAGAACTGAATGCTGGTGATCAGTAATTCACAAATATTATGTTATGTTTAAATTGTTTTACGTAATTTTACTTATCTGGAAAGGATGTTGATAAATTTTCACCTTGAAATAATGTACTTGACACCTAACAACAAAACAATGATTCTAAACTGTATATGAGCTCATTTCTTGTGAACTGTATGATTAAATATGTTCTAGTTAATGGATTATATTGGAACGTTTATTTAGTTAGATATAATAAATAGAGAGATAACATACATACATACATATTGTAGAAAAACATCTTCGCTGAATCTCAGAGACGGTTGCATGGATGCTCCTTGGTATGGAGATGGCTGAAGACGGTTACGTAAGATGTTCTTGTAACTGTCTGTTTTCAGTCGTCCACACTTATACTTGTACAGGGTGTGAATGAAAAGCTCTTTATTCACTTGTCGCCCTTATCATATATGGGGTGCTCCACCCCCTTCCTGTGCTTTGTACGGGGGCCCAACGGTCCGGCGGGCAATACCAGTCGTGAGATACTCAACGTACTGAAGGCCAGGTAGACACTCACACACACATGAACTTAGTATGAACTTAGTATGCCTAAAGACTGTTAGAAACAGGTACATACGAATATTTCAGCCGTAATGAATTACAAATGAAAGGGATACATATATACATACAGATGTAGAATCAGTTAAACGTGCATACATATACTAGCAGAAGTAAAATACAGTTATAAAATCAACTATTATCCTGTAAATGATTTAATAAAATCGTTAACAATTTGATATAAATAAAGATATCCTGTGGTGATGTTAATTCCATCTCGCCTTGACCAGCGCAATTTACTCAGAAGGTAGGAGGGGACCACCCACCCACCAACCAACCCACCCTCTGTATCCTGGAGTAGCTACAGTTACCTGCGAATGAAAAGAGAAAGCATTGACATATGTATATATATATATATATATATATATATATATATATATATATATATATATATATATATATATATATAAAATGAATGGGAGGAATATTATGACCAGCACCAACCTGAAACAAATAGTAAAAACATTATTAGTAATAAACCCACAACCACGTCGACAACACCACGTACTATACATGAATGCCGGAAAAATGAAGTAGAGTAAATAACAAATAAATAAATACAAGTAAATCTTTCAAAATTGTATAAGTATGTAATGACAAATATGTATAGGCTGTTCCACTATCATATTTCTGACTTCTTCACTTGTCATAATTAGTTTATTGAGGGTGCTATATCCTAACAATACAAATTCTGTGAAATTTCCAAAAATAGATAATAAAATCCAAACTAAATTGTAACCCTGGTCACTACACTGTTCCCAAGAATGAATCCCAATAGCAGTACACTAATATTTACTTAATATTACTTTTCGTACAGCAGAGCCATCTTTCCTATTGAAAATTACACCCGTTATTAATAATAATATCCGGTCATTATTGGCACTCTGATAAGTCTCATGCAACGGCCATCTTGTCTCGACGTAATCGTCTTGATAACTGATAAGAAGTTACTGATAAGAATTCCGGGCCATCGCACCGGTTATTCTCGAATATCATTTGGTTAGTTGACGTCATATTAGAATAAAAAAACGCGGAAAATTGATTTGAAAAGGTAATTTACTAGTTCTATGAACAGATATATGAAATAATATTCGTTGTAAATTTACAATGAAATGTAATATGTGTTTATTTTTAACAATACATACTGAATATATAATACGTATTGGAACATTGTACTCTACTGATATTGTATTAATTTATATACATATGTAATTTAGTACATATATGTAACAAAATCTTAGTATAAGTATATGCAGAAGGGTTGTTATACATTCATACATGCATACATACTTATTTACGTATACTTTTTCTCTCGTTAAACTCATATAATTCCTCTCGTACCCCACGATGTTGATGGTCGGTGTCCATTTACTACAGTAACGTACCAAGGGGTAGTTGAAGAGTGGGGGTAAGTACACATATATATACATACAGGTACACCAGGGGTTGTCAGAGCCACAACCTACTGGGACCTGCCACTTACCAGACCATCAAGTGTGTTTAGAGCATTTAGTGGTAAAGTATCTGCAGTAATTAATAAGAGAATTGAACAGTGTTGGGGTGAGCGCGAGATCTTGTCATTTGTCACATGATGGTGAACCAGCCGGACATTGTTGAACCACTTAGTTCGATGAGCAGGGCGGTAAGTCGTCAGTGTTGTTGGTTAATACACGTGTATAACGAAACGTTTCATGACAGAAAACATGAACACTCTGTTATATTTGTTCGTTATTCATTATTACAGATTCGGAAACCATTGATGGAAAAGCGCCGACGTGCTCGGATGAACGACAGTCTGGAGACACTGAAACACATCCTTCTGCAGAGTTCCACCAGCCATGTGTCCAGATATCCAAGCACTGTGTCCAAGATGGATAAAGCGGATATCCTCGAACTAACTGTCCAGTTCATCCAAGAACTACTGCAGAAAACTAACACCAGTGCAGCGTCCAGTAAATCCAAAGCACCTAGTGACGTCTGGAGACCTTGGTAACTATTTAACAAGGAACCGCGAAGTGATATTTCTGTGATAAATCAGTGTGACAATCGTGTGTATAATAAGTATTTATTCTGTATATATGTATGTAGGTATGTAGTTAAATAAATAAAAGAATGTTTGAAATATTGCAAACGCAGCATGTATCTAATGACAATATGAGAGCAGGCTTTTCTACGAATATTAATAATTATAGAATACGATCTATATCAGTGTTACAGAAGGAGATATGTATATGTATATATTAGATATTGTATTGCATCAAGGCCGCTATGTTTACTAACCAATGTTGAGTACTCAAATGTAATTGATAGGCCGGGTAGACATAATGAAATTTGTACTCAGCTGATTCTCAGATATTATTCTGTTGTTTTGACGGTTGCCAAGTAACGTTTTTTCTGCTTTTCTATCGTTTCCTTATCAACGACTGTGATTTCTAGCACAGATTGTGTTGTTTTCGGACCTAATAAATGATCAATAAATACTGGTTTGATTGAGATTTTGTTATTTACCTCATGTATACTACTATTTCTAACAATAAGTAGCACAAGAATAATACAACTACGTGTAACCGCGAATATACAGGTATTTAGCGTATTGTTGAATGTGTACCTATGTACATATTACGTTGTACGTTCGGCAAACAGGAACACTCTGATGATGAAGTACATATTGCATAAGTGATCTTAAATATCCCATGCCAATCAGTCAGGCATATCTCTTGATTTGTCAATGCCGGAACATCAATTGCTATTTTCACCAGGGCCAAAGTGCCGCGGTCACCTATAACTTTCAGGAGTCACTCCACAGTTCCTCAGACAGAACAATTGTGGATCTCCCCGCTACGAGATTGGCTGATTGGCTGCACGCTGATTGTGACGTCATTCTGTAAGACAAGTTTACTTCCTAATACAGCTATCGCATAATCGAACGTATTTTCTAGTGAGCACTGCGGACGAACGGGAGATATGACAGTTAATAAACAATTGAAAAGTTATCAGGGAAATCTGTGATTCAAGGTGGTCACCATGTGAGATGGACCAGCAACACTACACAACTGTCCTTATCATCTCTGGCACAGATCAGCTGCTAAACACATGTGACACAAGTTTGATTATTCTAGAACGTAACTAATTAATTGTTCATAGTGTTCCAAGTGTCGATACGGCTATTTGGGCTTCATTCTTGAGAACAGGGTTACAATGTGTGTATTGTCAGGAGATAGCACCCCCCAGGGTCAGGAATATGATTGTGGAACACAGTATACCATTGAGTTGTACTTCTTTCACATGTGGAAGAAAATAATGCTTCAAGTTTAGAGTATTTTAGCATATAAATACCAACATCGCATCACACAGTTTGATAAATATATATATATAGAGCTAAGTAAGTTGCTTGTTATTGACACTTTTTTTATAATTTGTAAGGTTTACAACCTTACAATCATCACGTAGACTGAGAATTAAAAAAATACATTAAAAAAAAAACGCACATTGTGGTTATCTATATGACCCGCGGTGATTTCAGTGTAAAAGGTTTATGTGTGAGTTTCACTGATAAAATGTTCTGTGGTTTACGTGATCTAATGTTCGTATCTCACATCCATGCAACTACGAATGAGTATATATGTATGTATGTATCACTACTGTTGACGTATTGTATGACTTCATATCTACGGTAGGTACGTCATTATAGTATTGTAGTATGTATGTATGTATTGTTATATTTCCCTATCATACATTATGTACGTATAGGTGTATTAGATAATATTGATTATGTATAATAATAATATCAGCAATTATATGTGTACATGTATGTAAGGATGTATGTAAGTATGACAGTTGATAACATGACACAGACTTATTCTATTAATAATCACAAATTACAAATCTTTCCACGTAATAACATCATTAAGACACGACATTCAGCACTCTTTTTATCTCGAAATTGATCTCTCTAGCTTTAATAGATCAATTCTGAAAATCAGAAGACTTTTTAGGAAACTCTTAATATCTATTCACTGCTAAGATTAATTTCGAAATGACTTATTCCCCGAATGAATCGCAAATCCGTTTCGTGCTATTATTTACCACGTTGCACAGTCGTTTCGAATATTATCAACCGTTATAGTTGATTGAAACATTGTTTATTGTTGATAATAGTATCGTAGTTCAGTTGCCCTGGACACGATGATTAAACAAATGGCATTTGCAATTGTTTTTGGCGAGTATTTTCGTCTTATCATTGTTTTGTACCAAATAAGTTTTATATATTTATTTGGACAAGAAATAAATAAGTAATAAATGTAATATACGTACGTATGTAGTTCTGTTTACTCTCAAAGTGGATAGATATTATTGTGACTGCTAATAAAATAACAGTAGATTGACTGAAGAAGAAAGAAAGTGTGCTCTGGAGTCCACGTGGATGCAGTCAGGTAGCCCATAGTCGTTTATAAAACGGGTTTTTCTTGATCAACTTCCCAGAACCGATCATTTTGCAATACTAGATCAATCAATTGATTATCTTACATCTTTTGCTGAATGTTTTGCCTTGGAAATACCCGAAATAATACAAAGGTTTTCATGAAAACAGTTGTAAAAAATTGATTTTTCCTTAATAAAATTGCCACACGCGTCAGAATTCATGTGCAGCGAATTACTTTCAAGTAACAGCAATGTAATCACACACGTCAAACTACAGAACAGCAGTTTAGTGAAGCGGTACGCGCTAAATTATAGCGCGTGGTATGTAATGTAATGTACTATTATACGTAGTATTTAAGCAAGAGTTTCGCAACTTTACATCAGATTTATCCGTGTGCTAGTAATACCTTGAAACAATTACTGAACTTGCTGCTGAGATTTAAGAGAACGAATGACTCATCATCCACGCTAAAAACACAGCATCATTCTTCGTCAGTATCTTGATACAGTCGCAAAG
The DNA here is from genome assembly GCA_963422195.1 of Carabus problematicus. Lineage (NCBI taxonomy): Eukaryota > Metazoa > Arthropoda > Insecta > Coleoptera > Carabidae > Carabus > Carabus problematicus. Next base: position 19,945,678 of record OY728578.1, read on the forward strand.
AAAACCAACAGTTACTTAATGCTTAATTTTGACAGGAAACACTGTCTCTGATAACTACAATATACATACATACATTCAGAACTGAAATATTGACTGAGGCGAATGCACTAATGTACCACGTGACTGGTTTTATAACTTAAATTGTGCACTAAATAACGTTAGGATTTTAGAAATAGACCTTAGGATTTGTAAAAGCACAGTACGCCCTGAATTGCATACCCTAAATTGACCGCCAAGATCCCATAATTTCGTTGCCTAAAATACTAAAATCTTGAATTCGAACACGGCCTTTGTGTCATCACTGTGAACTTGGTTCTTATTCTGAATCTGATCATAAAAGGAAAGCACAGAGTTTCACAGAACTGTGCCTTGAACTGAATGTATATTATCTGATATATTTAAAACGTCCGGAAACCAAACAAAAAACCGATTTACATGTAGGGAAATTTAGCACACACCATAAAAAACACAATCGCGTTTTGCCAAGTTTTTCTTAATTGACAATAAACAATTAGCAACCAATCATCGGGTGATATTTAATAAAAATACATATTGCTGCATTCCAAGACAAATGTATGTTGTTTTCCATTAAACAGCAGCAAATATGTACATAATTATTAACCGTCCAAGGCAGAACACACACACACACACACACACACACACACACACACACACTAAACAAGACTCTCATATGCGCTTATCACTCAGTTTGATAAACTTATATTATTTTTCACATACATTTAATTTTTTTCCGTTAACGGAAAATAAAAATCAGGTGATAGATTACGATGATTTCTGGATCAATGATCAATGGTAAATGTATGTGTAAGTATGTGTCTCGACAACAGCTAAATTTAGAATCACAGTTTAAAATACAATGAGTTATATTATTTATATTTTAGTCAATTACTCACTGTTCACAATCAGTCATATCTGTTTGATTATGAGTTCTAATGAAACAAAGAATTACAAATAAATTCTTCCACTTGCTTCTAAAAATAGCCAGTACAGTCCTGAGTCCAGTCAGTTGAACTATGCAGGACTGCCATTCAATTGCAAAATAGATATTCACGAAAGATTATTAAAATTCATGTGTTATTGACTAACGTCGGAAATATTACTGACCTAAATGTAATTAAATACAATACACAATTATGTACTTGTATTTTAGCATATAATAACGAAATAACATTTAAATAAACTGACCTTTTATCTAAACAATATCTTAAAAACAAATATATTTTAAATTCACAGTTTAATGAATAAATAAATTTCCTGGGATATTTTCTGTCAATGTTATTAAACACAAAGTTGAGGATTAATACAGAGGTGTATTAACACAAAATACAACGCCTGATATATTAGAGAAAAAAAAAAACAGGAAACATAAATGAAAATAAAAAAGTGTTGTGACAATACAATGCAGATACCAACTAAAACAGTTGTTAGTTGTTTGGGTATACGGGGCTGAGTGCGGTCCTGCGCATGGGAATGGGGACAGGTTGTAAGGAATAATTAGATCAAGAATTACTATAAATGTAGGTGGCCGCGAATTTTTGCTTTGTTAGTTGTTGTTTTTTTTTTTTGGCTTTCGAGGTTATTTAGCAAATGTAGGTTTATAATGTGTTTGATTTTACAAACAGTCACATGCAATTAATAATAAGTATTCATATAATGTTTGTATGTCACCAATATATTGTAGGGGGTTGCTTATGTATGATGGTGACACGTGTGATTTAACTATGAACTGTAGATCCGAATACGTAGGTCCATATAACTTAATCACCCGTCAATACTACTGTTTAGGATCGACACATTCGAATGTATCTTCCTCTTAACGACAAGACTCCCCCCTGCGCCCCCCCTCACCGTAAACAAATCAGATTAAATCAATACCTTGTGTTATCAGTTGGAAAACAATTACTAAGATCTGGAAAGAAATTACAATAATTTCGGTACTGTTTTTATTTGTCGCCCGGTAACAGAGTGCTTATCGCGGTTGGCCGAGACATTGGTACAGTGAACAGGTGCCCCATATCCCCACCCGGACGGGCCGCACATGGTGTGTGCCCCCCCCCCCCCCCCCTGCCTGTCTGGCTGGGAGGATTTTATATAAACGGTGGCACATATGTGCACGCATGTATAGTTCAGCAATATATGTTCACGTTGTAACAAGTTTGATATTAGAAGCGTTCTATTTGACGTGATTTTGACAGTTTGTTTGACAAACTTGAATAGTTAGTGCACGCTGTTATTTAACATACATATTTCTCCAACAACAATGAAGTTTATAATCATCAGTGTAATCGTCCTATTTGGGATTGTTGAAGCCGTACAACCAGCCACAGTGACTTTAAATGATGGTAAGTAATTTTTACTAATATTTTCATTCCTGATCATTCTCACTAACATTTTGCACGTGCCTGGTATACTAGGAAGCAAAACTGAATGTTTTTGGCACAATGACAACGTTTCACAATGTTTCGACCGTGTAATGTAGAAAACTGAAAGATCAAATCACTATTCAGTCTTATATATACTGTTCAGTACTTTAGGGCTACAGATATATTGTTAATACTGTAATAGTTATTAAGTTTTCTATGTGACGTGTGCAAACTTAAATTAAAGACAGAATGTTAGACACGCGATAATGCAATTGTTTACAAGTGCAGAGAACAAATAAATACAATGTTGTTTGCTGTTGACATTCACGATCAAGTTAAAAATATATGTACCTCACGAAAGGCGAGTGTCATATAAACCTAACTGAAACTTAGTTGAGTCCGGTTGCGATGTTTTAAAAATATAACGTGAAGTTGAATAACCTTCGTCCATAACAAATACTACTACTACTACTACTACTACTACTAACTTGTAAACATTTTAAACCATGCCGGCATTAGCTACTGACTTCACCGAATACAATAACTATCTTCTACAACAACACAATGTAACATAATATTAATCAAAATGTACGAATCATTCATTTCAATGTCAAATGTCTGACACAATGTTTCACAAGAGTTTTTTCAACTGCAAATCTATTATTATAAAGTGTCAAGCACCTCTAAATTACTCTAAATTGTATAATAATTACATTTCCGTGATATGAGTCACAAGCAAAATTGAAATATACATGTATATTCCATAAAATCAACTCAATCTCTACAAAAAATTCAATGGCGTGTAATCCAGGATAAAGTCGTTAATTACACATTCACTTCACGTATTGACAGACTCAGATAGCTGTAATTTTCATTTAATTACTGGAAACTAATTAGGAAATTATTAATATTAAGGTTAGTTGGATATTGAAGAGTATTGGAATACATTATTTATGTGCTATCGATATATATATATATATATATATATATATATATATATATATATATATATATATATTTTGATAATTTAAAATTACTAAACATATGTGAAGTGTTTAATAAATATTGATATAGGTAGTTATAATATTTGCCATGCAGATAACACCTTATCAGTAATAACTCACATGAAACACGTATGTATGTACCAACCAACGCAACGCTACGATAACATACACTCATAAATAACATTGAAAGTTCATTTTAAAATAAATTTATATTAAATCTGCTATTAAAACTACGAGTATAATATAGAGAATAAACTACGTATTTACCTGATGATTATTATTAGCATATTGCTGATTTTGCCCGATGTGAGAATCCATAAGAATGTGTGTTTCTTCGCACTTGCTTATTTGTAAATTAGGTAATGGGATTAAGTTAATCATGGATCACATAGTTATCACTCAATTCTAGCCAATGACATAATAGGTGATTCGACGGGACTAGCGGCAAGGTAATACATATGTACGCATGTGCTTACATTGCATATTAGGAAACCAGGTCGTGATGTTTGTCATAAGAATATTATTTATTTACTTATTAAACATAAATAATATTATCACACACACACACATATATTATCTACAGCTGTTCCAGACGTAAGAGACAAAGTCAACCAGTATTTCGTACTATAACCTTGACACATCCAATAGGAATATAGAATAATACGCGTTTTATTAATTGTACAATTCCGTGAACACACATTCACACTTGTCCAGTTGAGTGCGCAACAGTGCAAATAAAGAACATATTTCATCAGCAACTTGTCGGTAGTTCTTCGAACAAGAGTTATCACATTTGTGTGATACAGTTTAACCTGGGATTTCATATTTTTACAACTAGAGTTAACCACAGGAAAGACCGCACGAGATGATAGAATATTTGTACATAGCACGGCTGGGAAATACCCGGCAACTTTTACTATAAATACGTAAATACGTAAACGTAAACGTATTTAAACAAAATTAAAAACAATTATATGACATTTGCTGTCAAAAAAAATTATTCAATCACGAATATTTAGATAAATTTGTCCAGAATAGAACCATTTTATTACTTGAAGCTTTTCTTCATGTGAAAACTGTTCCATACTTTTAGAAACATCTGTTATTGAACGAAAATTACGAAACACAAATTTTTTTGACAGTTACAATGTCATACAATTGTTTTTAATTTTGTTTAAATTCCATGGCTATTCCTATATATTATGTGTTTTCATGAAATTTTAAACTTGATTTTCTCAGTTATGAAATGTCAAAAATTAAATCTGATTGCTCACTTAGATGCAGAATTTAATTCTCTACAACTTTTATTTAAAGTATTTTTCTCTAAAGTAATTTGGTAACTAATGCAGGAGGAAAAACTGATTTTACATGTTAAACGCCTATGGCCAGTTTTTTAATTAACACCCGGTATATATGTCTTAAAAACAAGTCCATACGTAACCTTTCACTAAATAATCACAGCAACACACGTGACACTTGTGCTGTGATGGTTGCCCATGCATTGGAACACGAACTGTCATTATGTTATTTGTTACAGACAAGTCAGTGCCTACGTACTTATACAAAGACGAAGAAGACCTATCCTATTCGGACCTAGAGTCCATCCTGGCAGAGAAACAGAGACATTACGTGTACCGCGAGTATGGAACACCCTCCGACGTGGCACATATGCATCTACCCAGAGGTATGACCATAGGAGACCTGTTTGGGAAGAACGAGAAGAAAGATGAAAGTTCACCAGGTAAATAGATAAATAAACCTTGTGTACTAATAATAGCTGAACATTTGTTGTTTGCTGCTATTTATAAATCTTACTATGTAGTATTATCTATTAAGGCTGACAGATAGTGATCGGAATATGACTTAACCTAGAACACATCACACATTGTGACGTTAGTATTTTCGAAGAAATACACGTATACACCTTTTATGTTTCAAGTATATAAGAGTATAAAGGAATTTTCCATTAATTTAGATAACAGTAATGTGATTAACATTATGGTATGGAATAACAAATTAATTTGTATCCACATTTATGGATTTAGTTTGATTCAGTGCATTGATATACGTATTATTTAGTGTGAGTAAATTGAACTAACGTTGTTGTTCGTTTTGCAGAATCCAGTGAAGTTACTTTTGATCCGTGGTCGATAGTTTGGTACATCGGGTCTTTCGGTGGGCTGATTGCGTTCTTCCTGGTCGTGTCGTGCAGCGAATGGTGTTGTCTACGGAACCGGGCCTCCAGGTCCCAACAGAGACCGGCCCAGCAAGCAGCCGGTTGTGCGGGCGCTGCAGCTCGGGTCAGGGCTACCGCAAGAAGTGCCTCCGCCGAGACCCCGCCCCCCGCCTATCACCTGTTTGCACCGCCGCCCTACGACAGTATCACATACAGTGAGAAGTCCGAGAAATACGATGTATACGTGGTGCCAGTGCACGCTGTCAACCCGAGTTTCGTCGCTACCAGCCCCGTACAAACGTCCCCAGATGCCAGTCCCGAACTACCACCCCCTGAATACACCACTGTGGTCATACCGCCAACTTAAACACACTCAAATACAAAGTTTAAAAGCTGATTTAAACGTTTCTCCTTCGAAAGAAGTCACATGTCAATGTGCAGCAGTGCAGCCAACTGAAGCATGCAGTGCTACCCTACCGAGTCTGGGGGATTTTGTGGCTGCAAGTTGACGGCAGGATTGTGGAAGTGGAATATGAAAGAAGAATGAAGATTTGCTAAATGAACAAAGTGTTTAGTAGTTTGCGTCCAAAGAATAATAGACTAGTATTTATTTATCTTGTATCGTTATTCCTAGTAAGATAATGAGCGGGAGTAATCATTTTGTACCTATAGAATACCTCAAATGACTTTTATACTAAATGAATGATTAATTTATGAATTAGATTTTAGTGAAATGTAAGACTGATATTTCTTGTCTACCCACTAGAACACATGTCATCGTCTAGTCCTGTGTATACATATATAACTGACATATGTGATGATATTTGTACATACTACTACATATTATAGAATAATAAATGGTTAGTTGTTTTTTTATTATTATTAACATTTGATTTGACTGTGTTATTCTGTTTGTTATTCGATTCAGTTGACAGTTATGTGTACTATCTGTGCAAGTACAGCGTCTGATGTCTTCAGGTCATGAACTCTGCATGAACAACTTATCTTAGACTGTGATATTGTACTGCTATTTTTATGTTATAGTTTATATGTTCAGGAAATAAACCACATAATTAATTTATACATTCTTCAATATTTAACCTCGCCAACATATCGATCCCCAAGCTATCTGCTATATAGTTTGATTTTATTAAAATATTTTTAAGGTTATAATAATTTAAAGGTTTTTAATCACGATTTATGTTAATTATTTCGCAAGGTTGTGAACAGGTTTTTTGTTTATATTTAAACTAAATGTTTACGTATATTTGAATCAGTTTTTTAGTGAAAGGAACAATAAAATACGTACATAGTTACAACAAATGTTTTCTATTTATTTTTTTATCTTTATGGACTAAATTTAGCATTGCTTGGATCCGGTTTTTAACCGCCATTTTAAAATCTCCCATCAACAAAACACGTAACTATACAAATGTAAATATTATTTGTTAAACCGATATATTTTAATCTTGAAGGAAAAAAAATCATTATTTTCTGTGTTACTTTCGGTAAAGTAACAGAATCGTGAAGTTAAATTCTATTTAATACACACCTGTACAGGGAATATTAAATATTGCGCGAAGTTTTTCTACTCAATTAAGCCTGCACTTGTATTGATAAGCAATATCAGCAATAAATGATCGATGGGAAAAAATCATGGACAAATTAATATAAAAAATACACTCAGACATACAAATACATGGTGAACAAAACATCTTATCGCTATTGAAAAAAAAAAGAAATTAGGAGAAGAATTTACTGAAAATAGAATAACAAGGTATAGAAAAACAAACTTGAATAATAATAAAAAATAAATAAAATATGTTGACGCCAAAGAAACTTAGCAGAAAGATCGACAGATCAATTCCAACACTGTAATATTGTCTTATCACGACTTGTGTGTGTGTGTGTGTGTGTGTGTGTGTGCTTGTACTAGATGTTTATATCTATATATAAACACATTCAGTTGTGATCTGCCTCTTGCTTTGGCCACATCAGTCGAAAACAAAATACTCAAATTGCACAAAAAAAAAAATAACGTTAATCAAATAATCTTACTAACTAACCTAGTTTTAATTCAAATGATACAGTCTGTGTAAATAATATTTGATTATTACTGTTATCTACAACCAATATATGTACATTGGGCAATTTTATTCGGTGAATTTGGCAGTTGTGACAGTTTAGTTTATCGTGAACGCGCCATAACAATTCTGACTTGTTCACTAGTGATTGCTGATTTATAATGTGAATAATTTATTCTGTAATATTAACAATAATGAATGAAATAAACAATTAGTCGTGTACATTGTTTCAAGATGATGGCATCGTTGTTCTTCGAAGCTGTTGTGTTCGTTATTGGATTCAACTTTATCTTTGCCCAGAAAGGTAACATTGTGTCTTTTTGGTAGCAAATATGAACCGAGTTACTAAGTGAAATACTTGATGTTTTTAAACATTGTTGCTGGTATGTGTGTGTGTGTGTGTGTGTTACATGGCAAGGAAATAACGTTCATGTCGGCTCGTTATAATATTGAATTAGTAGTAGTCATTCCTCGGAGACAGACAGTGATAACGCAGTAGTTATTTAGTGATAACCACTGGCCTACGAAACATTAATCTAAATTTGTACTCTGTATGTCTTGTCGTACATACATGTATGTATGTAGGTTTATCTAACTATTTGTTTCCGTAAACAAGTCCATATTTTGTCTTTTTAAATACATTTTAACTACCCAGTACATACTAATACATATTTCTGTACAAATACAAAGTTAAAACACATACATACATATATACAATATAAGAATATTTGTAGTAAACATGCAAGTATGAAATTACATGTGATATATTGTCTATAATTAATGTTGATGAGAACATTCTTTCAAGTGCAAATGCAGTAGGTTGCTTCTGAGTACATGTGTCCGCACCCTACATGCTGTACAGGCGCGTATTCAGTGTTAAATCCGCCCTGTACTACACTCCCCTACCCTACCCTACCTAATAATACACTCCCCTACCCTGCCCCACCCTACCCTTCCGTTCATGAAATATAAGATAAAGATCATTTGAAAAATTTAAATAATATCGCCTGGTTTCAATAATCACATGTCTGTTGTCGTAATTACGTCCTAATACTGGACAACTTTCATTCCAGACATGTTTATTGAAAACCGCTAGATGACATTGAAGCAATGTTGTATCATATAGGAAGTATGTATCATAAAGAAGTACGCCCCTGATTTCGATGTCTATCTATTTGTCTGTCTGTTACATCTGCGCTACGTATTTGTTCAGTTCAGTCTGGACCATGTGTTATGTAGTATTCTAGTGTAGAATTGACTATCTACAAATGCATGCATGTGTGTGTATGTGTGTGTTTGTGTGTGACCCGTCGACAGCAGAGGCCAATGAGCATAAATAGAATTAATTACTATAAACGGATCAAAAGTGCTCCAAGATTGAGAACAATTGACACACTCGAGAGAGAGACAGTTCAGAACAGAATACGTAGTGCACATCCGCCCACGATACACATACACACATACATACACACAATACAGACAATCACACACAACTACGGCTTATAAGTGTTTCACTAGAAAAAAAAACAAAAAATATATTGTCCATTCAGCGCCAGACACATGACAGATAAAAATGTTACTGAACTTGCGCACGATATGAATCTCGGTAATTCGAATTATTTATTTGACCAAAATAAATACACTAAAGCCCTTCTTTCGAACCAAGACAATTTGTAACCAATACGATTGATTTACCTCTACGAAGAGGACCAATTAACGTAAATTGTTTTCAACATTGTATACAAAAAAAAAAGTGTAAATAAATACGAAACATAATTGATAAGAAAAGGAAAACAATTTAAACATGTTACTCTCGCCACTAGATAATTAATAAAACGATTTTGTTATAAAAATAGAAGTCCTTGCTTGTTTATTTACAAAACAAAAAAAAAAAAAAAAAACAGAATATGTGAAATAATTCGTACAAAATCTATGCAAAATACGTGTTTACCAAAGCAAGCTGTTTTCGATTTGATTGTAAACAATCCTGTTGTTTGAATTTGGATTGATTCCAGTAGGCAACCAGTCGTACTTCAGTGTATTGCATGTACCGTTAGAAACATTCAATCATTTGAATTTTTGCATAAAGTATTTATGAAATACGTGTGTCTTATTAACAAAATTACAAATAAACGAATTAAAATGTCAGCGGCAATAGTGCTAAAGAATAATTATCTTTTTACACGTCCGGGAGTAGAAGTCGGTTTCTATGGCGTCAAACGCGGGACTGAAATGAAGCATTTACTCCCTAGGGACGAAAACACTTTTCATAAGGGAGTTTTTATTATAACCAAGGGTTTTTGGAAATAAATGTGTGTTGTCATGGTACGCGTTGCATGGAAACATTTCCAAAGGCTTCTAAATATTGCAATTTCGTTCCGATTTATTATAATTCATTATTTATGAAATTACGTGTTTCTACTCCCGAACGTGGAAAAAATAGTACATTATACACCAAGGGAGAGAAACCACTTATTTTTCCCTCGATGTATTTGTAGCCCTCTGGCTTCGCCCTCGGGCTTCAAACTACACCTCAAGAAAAATAAGTGGTTTCTCTGCCTTGGTGTATAATGTACTATTATAATTGGCCCCGAAAACAAAGAACATTCAGTTGTGTACGATTTTAAATTTGTCATTTTTTGACAATATAAAGCTGGGTTTAGTACTTTTAATAACAGCTCGCATACGGATGTGGCATTGAAATAACCAATCTTTTTGTTAGTGCCGATGTTACCTTTTGTCCATTCGTCTATAATTGTTATATCGTAGCCATGTGCGTACCATCCATGCTTTGTGCTTCGGATCGTTAGATCTTGGTAGACGTGCAATGTGTCTTCTATGCCTAACTGTCGACCAGACGCCTTCAAATTGTGTTTTAGGATATCCAGATACATTTCTTTATTCATATTTCCTTCGATAAATTCACGTTTGGCAGCTCCGTCGTCACCCATTGCACCCCAAACCATTACGTTACCTCCACCGTGTTTGACGTAGGTTTTTTAATTTATAAGCTTCATTCTTTTTCCTCCATATTTTCTCTTGTTTTTTTATCACTTTGAAAGAAAGTAAATTTACTTTCATCCATGTGCAAGACATTTTTCCAATAGTCCACTGTTTTATCTTTATGCTTTCTAGCAAAATGTAGCCTTTTAATTCTATTTATCCCGTTAATCAATGGCTTTCTACGGGATACTCGTGAAAAGTAACCATTTTTTCGTAACAATGTTCGTATAGTAATTGGATTCACTTTCGTACTACTAAATTCAAATACCATTTTGGTAAGTTCAACAGCGGTAAGCTTTGAATTGCTTTTTATTTCACGTAAAATATATGTCTCATCAGACAATGTTATTTTTCTCGGACCTTGTGTACTAACATTATTTTCTATTCTACCTTATCTGAATATATCTGAATTGTAGATTTACCCAAATTCACAATTTCAGCTATTTCCCGTAACGACTTTCCTTTTTCTCTATGGAAAATGATTAAAGACCGAGGTAATTTTTCCCATTCTTGTTGTAGTGAACAAAAAAATAAAATTTAAATATATTTAGGACTACATATCTAGATTTATGTATATAAACGACTAAACTTGAATAAAAGCCCATTTTCGTGTTTAATCCTGCAATACCTTACAACAATGTTACAAATGTTTAAACTCGTATACAACTGAATGTTCTTTGTTTTCGGTGCTTTTTATAAAGATACTATTCTTTACCACTATTACAATTGACATTTTTATTTCCTTTATTTAAAATGTTGTTAAGACACATATTTAATAAATACTTTATGAAAAGATTAAAATGTATTTTTTTTTTAAATACATACTTAAATTGTACAAAATTATACGTCGTACACAACTGAATGTTTCTAACTGTATGTTTGAATAATTTATTTATTTTTGTTAACAGATGTACTGGACGTTAAATATAAAAGTATCTGCAATGGGGACACTGTGCATCATCTACAAGGTACTGGCATCGAGTCCAGCCTTACACTAAGGCTGGCCACCGCACAGAAGCATAACTGTTCAATTAAAATCACTGCACCCGACACGCATGTCATCTATGTGAGGTTGGCAGACCTGGACCATGGGGAACAAGTGACAGGCGCGCCTAGCAGGAAGGATTTAGTCAAAGAATCGTGTCCTGTCAGTGTGGTTAGTACACATATATGTTACAATGGGTTCTGTATAGATGCGAAAGATTATTACATCGGGATTGCTTTCTAGTACACGACTGAATCTATACGTCGATCGTCCTGGTTAGCTGATCCCTGTCGTGGTACGTCATCCTCTGAAGGCGAGCTGCTTCTGCACAAGATTGAAATAGTCTGGCACCCGCCAAAACATGGTCGCTTGTACAAAGAACGACAACTGATCATTACTGCTTTAGGCAAAGGTATATAACTACATACATACAGAAATTTAAATGAAAGAAGTCCCATGAAGGTTATCTGTATCATATAGGAATTAACGTATAGTTATATATATATATATATATATATATATATATATATATATATATCTATCTCTCTCATTTCAATTGTCAAACAGCACGTGCGACAAGGATGGATATAACGCGTTTGTCTTTAGAATGTCCGAACAATACTACAACAAGCAAAACAAAATGAGGCTCGTTGTACTCGATACTATTGCAATAACGTACGTTGATTTCTTATTCCCTACACTACTAGCTGTCGCATAGGCGTGTAGCGGCATTTTGCTGCATTTTCTGTCAATTTGTCTTATTTACCACTAATTAACACCAGTATTATGCACTAACACAAACACAGTTATAATAAATCACTTTTATTGCAACCACTGATATTATATCATTATCTAAATCTTCGTTGTAATTCAAAATGTGAGACACAAATGATTAACGTAATGAACTGTCAAAACATCGTATTTCTGTTGTTACCGGTGCTAAGCCGACTATTCACCGAAAACTTTATATCTGGTATATACTAATGCATGCATTGTTCTTCTTTTGTTTATATCTCCCCGTCATCTGCTAACCCCTCACCATCGGAAATTACACTATCTTATATGGCCCATTAAAAATTAGATAAACGACGCTACTGAATATGAGAAAATGGGCGTGGTTAAAATCTAAACTCGTACTGTCCTTCAATGACCTTCATGGGACTTCTTTCATTTAAACTTCTGTATACAGCACCTTATCCCTGGTCATTTGCCCCAATGGTCCACTCGAACCTCTAACTATTTACAGGTGAATCTTGCGAAGCAGAGAATCAGCACGCATGTCTCCGTGTTGGCTGGACACCACTGTTGTGTGTGGCCGAGGAGCTGGTGTGTGACGGTGTCGTCCACTGTCCGCCAGGCAGTCAACTAGACGATGAGTTTTGTCGCGATAAACAGATCTTAGCAGCGGCGAATTGGGAACGTATTGCCAATGATTTCCTCCTGAAATTCACCGGCAAATCACGCAGTGGTAATCTGTTGCCAGCCATTGAAAGTGAAGAGAGCAAATGGCTGAAACAGTTCAAGAAGAACGCAAACACACTAACAAATGTTCCCGAGCAGCATGCTGGTGATGCTGGTGATGGTGATGGTGCGGCGGACCACGATGCAGACGCACCGAACAGTATAACAGCTGCACTGTCACACTACGGCCCCTGGGGCTACCTAATGCTGGGCATGTTGATCTGTGGCACGGTGCTCATGTTCTGCGGCCTGTGGGAGTGCTGCTGTCGTCGTGCCAAACCACACGCCCAGGCCACGCCCACCACCCTGCCGCCCACCACTGTTCTCATAATAAACACGCCCACCGAGGACGCACAGACTCCGCCCAGATACGAGGATCTAGATCAACCGCCCAGCTATGATGCGCTGTTTCCACACGACCAGTCGAAGAACAACAGTTGCAGGGCGGCGGCAGTGGGGGTGGCGGAGGGGGCGGGGGGACCCGGCCACCAGGTCATGTGACAGCCGAACAACAAGCAGCGAGAATCAGTGGTGAATAATTAAGCGTCGGCAAAAGCTTGTTGGGGGGGGGGGGGGGGGCGTGGGGGTGATTGATTCATGCGATGAAATTATCATAAAAGAACTAAACTAACCTGAACTAAAAATGTGTAACATAACATACGGTACACCACATGAGAAAAGTGATAATTCGATGTGATATTTATTGATTAGAATAGTCTCTCTGTACGTGTGTGTGTGTGTGAATGCAGCTTTATATACTACGATATATAGAATTATTAGACATTGTTTATTTATGTAAATATAAGTGTAAATATATATGTATATATATATATATATATATATATATATATATATATATATATATATATATATATATATATATATATATATATATATATATATATATATATATATATATATATATATATATATATATATAGTGTATATAGTTACATACAAATAACATTAACAGTACAATTAAATATAAAAATAAACATTTATTTTTTTTTGTTCTTGTCATTTGACTTTCTTATACATAGATTATATATATATATATATATATATATATATATATATATATATATATATATATATATCATATAAAACACAGGTCTGTTTTGGCAAATAATTATTTATTACAGACTATTTCAGATTCAGTATCAAATTTGTTCATTCGAGTTCATATTTAAGAACTTCCGTATACAGTTATGTGTATAATAACAATGATTCAGTGCGGTCAAATAATTCGCTGAACTGTCGATGTACATATATCAATATATCATTATTATGTTATAACATATGTACGTACGTATTTGCTAATAGTGTTTCAATATCTGGTTCTGTTATTTTCGCAGAGGTATGAAGAGCAGACAGAACAGTAATTCTCAAGTAATATGTATACCTGTATACAGAAGTTCTCAAACGCTTATATATATATATATACATATTTCGCTATTTGAACACTGTTTTGTTTAACTTACGAATACATTCCGGTATGTATGTATGTAAATACTAGGATACATATATATTTTTGTAAATATTCACTGTATAAAGTTAGTTTGTATATTGGCCGACTAATGTCATGTTTTTCTTCATTTATCGTACACAGCACAGCATGACGCTAGTTCACATTGGACGGAGACAATTTTTTCATAAAATAATAACGTAATACTACATAGAGTTATCTGAACAAATACTTCAACAATACTTTTGCCGTGTGTCCCCGTAGCGATTCTTAATTTTTTGACACTTGTTTCTGTTTATTTATATTCACATCTGCACACAACTTCTTCACCTTACCTGTTAGCAAACAAACTCTCATAAGATGGCGGCAGGTCCTTGTCCTCGTCCGGTGCGGGTACAACTCTGCTAACTGTGTCCGGCCGGTTCTCCATTTCAATGACCCGCGGTGATGGCTGTATGAATGTAAAGAGTATTCAACAACATGCATTCATCACAAGGTACAACACCGACACACACACACCTGATTGTGAGTTGCTGCTGTAGTATTATCCACTCGGGCACCTGGCGGAGTGTTGGTGTTCATGCATTCCTCGTTGAAACAGATCAAATGCGCCTTCTTGCAGAACCACAACACCACAATGAACACGAGGAATGACACGGCTAGCGAGCCGATAGCGCTCAGCACTACTTTCGTGCTGGACACCGGCTCATCATCGTGCACGGTGGTGAACGTGAACTTTCGCACATTACAGTTTGCCTCGTCGCCGCAGTCACGGAACGGACAGTTCACCTGACCATCGGACACGTAGGCTCTGTTAATACAGTAGTTTGGGTTGTCGGGAATACAGTGTGCACTGTACTGTGTACTACAACCTGTATAACACATGTATATAACGTAAATAACACACACACATAACTGACAACACATTTACTCACCACTATACCCAGTAAATACGATTTCAAGATCCATTATACTCATACCAGCAGGTAACGGCTCTTTGGATATAAATACAGTAGTCCTAATCTTACCGGATCTATCTACCAATCCTAAATCAAGAACATCCATTGACGAAGAGCTGGTCAGATCGATATCAAAACCATTCAGTTCTAGGTTACCACAAAACTTCCTCTTTCTATTGTCACTTGCATGGAACAGTACGTAATCAATACATTCGCCTGTATCGATATCTTTGCGAAAGTTTAACCTGCGAATAACAGCAAACAGCCCTACAAGCAAATAACGCGTCACGTGAAATATGGTTAAAAGTGTGGTTATATTCACAACGTACCGTCAGCTGAATAGGCATCTACTTTGAAAGTACAACGGAAATCACTGGTTCGCTTCACAAGTGCATGTGTGACCAACAGTGCATTCTGGGTTTCATTCAATTTTATCGTACGATCATTAATCACAGAACACAGGTTAATATTATCGATGGACACTGCAAAACAAGCACATTAAAAACATCTCGGTTGGTTAACAATACTAACCTCAATAGATACTTACTCTTTCTATAGAATGCTGTATCAGCATTATATGACAATGAAATTGCCATAAAAAATGCAGACAAACACAAGTATATCGACAGGTAATACATTGTTCTCGTTGCCATTACTTTCAACTTTGTTTTGTTTTCCTGCTTTACAATTGCTGAGAACTGTCAAATTTGTCATAGGAATGATATAGCATGACGTAAATTGGAAATTCCCAAAGAATACTTATGAATTATTGCGGCCACTTTTGAACAAAACAATAATATTTTAATAACCTTAATTATAAACAACAACTTAACTCATTACAATATCACAATTTTTATATGGACACAAATAAGAACTATTACCTACATATTTACTTTTACAATACTTAGGGATATTTCACTGTATTTCACGATGTTGTTAGCGCTAAATACTGGACCAATTTCCATCACTACTATCTACTTAATTAAAAGCTGAGAGTAAAGAAACTAAAGAGAGGAAATAACGTAGAAAAAGTGAAGTCAAATTTCAAATGCGGGCGCCATATTACTATGACCTCATGTCAAAATCAGAATATTGACGAAGTGCACTGTTTTTATGGTCATTTATGTGTTAAGTTTTTCTTGTGTAATTATGTTGAACATTAATGACTTTTTGTTATTAGTGATTAGTTCTAGTGTAAACCCTTTCCTTGAGCATTACAGACTTTGTGTTATTAATGATTAGTTATAGTGTAAAACTTTTTCTTAAACATTATCACTACTGACTTTGTGTTAATTATAGTATCAGTTAAATTCATTATCATTGTATTTTGTAAAAATGCCTAATCGTGTCGTTTTCGGTTGTAACAAAAAAAAAATCATATAATACATCTAATAAGAGCTGTAGCAGAAAAATATATTAGTTTGGGTTATACTGGATTTAGGACATTTAAGAAATTTATTTAATTTATCTAATTTATTTATCACACACACTGGTGGGTTATACTGGATTTACAGCATTTAAAATATTTAAGCGAATTGGCCAATCAGAACAAAGTTCTTCTTACCCTTACTTTTTCTTGTAGTTGATAGCTGTCAAATATTGTACTGTAGTTTGTGTACGTTATTTGTATTTTGCGACATATCTTGGATATATACATATATCAATATGACAAGTGACAGCGATGATGATTTAATTATTTTATTCGGCATGAAACAACTGTTCTTCAGTATAACCCACCAAATGGGTTTGTGTACACTTTATATTTTCTAAATAAATTAAATAAATCCAGTATAACCCAGGCTTTAGATTACATTATATCGCCAAACAAAATATTGTTCATTCCCTCAGCAAAAGGAACTTATTTAATAAAATAGTTTTGTTTGAAGGGCATTGAACATATTTCGCTAATATTAATATAATATTTGAATCAAGTTTTGTTTTATATTGTTCTTTTTTTCAAATTGTATGCTCTTATATAAAAATAGAATATGCTTATATTGTTCTTTTATATGCTACATTTGTATGATATTTTGTTTAGGAGTTGTTATAGCAAGAATTGGGATATTTTTACAATTTATTGAAATGGAGCGCACTTGCTCCCCGTTCCGCTTCAAGGCTTCATTCCATTACTTCACAAATCGCTGTTATATTCCCTCTATAATTCGAAGATTTCAAGTAGATTTCGGAGAAAACGTTAAAACATAAAATCAATATGTTCCTTACTATAAATATCAGTGTTTTTATGTATTTTTGATAAAATGTTATTTTTTTGTATTGTTACTCATTATATGTGTAATATATAAAATATCCACGTACAGTTACTTCTAGTCATACATATTTCAATATTCTGCTTCGTTTAGTTTTCTTGGAATTTTCATTTTCTTGGTCGTGTTGTTTAGTAGAATATATATGTATGTATTATATTAGATGATCGTCAATAATTCATACTCATTTTCCTTCGTCCACACATTTATTTGTCGATAATTAATATTCTGTGAATAAATTTCAACATTTATACAATTGCAGTTCATATTGAAATAAATACATGCTTATTACTAAATTCTGTATTGGCAATTATGATCGTTGTGAACGTGTCCACCAAATATTCTTCATGTAATGTTAGCTATTCCATCCGTTGTTTTTCTACAACTTATATTTCTTGTCAATTTTCATTTTACACCATATTTAAAAATTGTTAATTCTTTATTGTTTACAATATAAGCAGTTACTTACTTCTATTTATTTGCAATCAATGTCATTTACAACAGTTATCGAAAATCAAGTCTCTTCGAAGTTTTGACAAGTAAACAAATAATTGTAACTAACCTCACAAAATAAGCGTGTGACTTTCACACTTTTTTTGGATGTTTTATTTCTCTCTAACAAATATTCAACTATATAGCGCTATTCTTTTTGCCCGTTGGTCGTGTGTTGTTGATGAATAATTAATTTATATATGCCAGTGGTATTTAATATGCATATCTACTCGTGTAATTGATACGTCTATTAATATATACATATTTAATAGTTATTTAACAAAATGATAATTCATTTTCGTTTCTCGTATTCATTGTATCCACTTTTTGAAATCCAAATATTATAAGAAAATAAAATCAATTAATTACACTTATGTGAAATGTGACAGGTGTTCATCTGTTATATTATGCTTTAATTCTCAATAAAATATTAATGTATTATGACAAAAATACGTAAAACACATATTAAAAGCGTATATGCACCTATATGATGAATTAAAATAATTAAAATATTACTATATTCCTTAAAACATCAGTAACAAAAACCAATTTACTTTGTACGGATCAAAACGATTCTGAGCGATATCTGGATAAATCTTACGAACATTTAATTTACTGGAATAGTTTTTTGTGTATAAGTACACTTGTTTATGGGCAAAAAAGAGTAAAATCAATTATTGTTTATTTATGACATGCAAATATGCAGAGCCACAGATAAACTAAAGTGGTATTGCCAAGCAGCTACAATAAAGTACATTTTTACACGTCCGGGAGTAGAAGTCGGTTTCTATGGCGTCAAACGCGGGACAGAAATGAAGCATTTACTCCCTAGGGACGAAAACACTTTTCATAAGGGAGTTTTTATTATAACAAAGGTTTTTGTAAATAAATGTGTGTTGTCATGGTCCGCGTTGCATGGAAACATTTCCAAAGGCTTCTAAATATTGCAATTTCGTTCCGATTTATTATAATTCATTATTTATGAAATTAAGTGTTTCTACTCCCAAACGTGGAAAAAATAGTATATACACCTCGGGAGAGACCACCATTTTTCCCTCGATGTATTTGTAGCCCTCTGGCTTCGCCCTCGGGTTTCAAACTACACCTCAGGAAAAATAAGTGGTTTCTCTCCCTTGGTGTATAATGTACTATTATCACTAGCTCGGCAGATTTGTATTGAATTTGTTGTTGAATAATAGGATATTTCTTTCAATATCAAATATGCATAGGATAATAAGAAAGTTTCAGTTATTGGCAGTATATTGACGATTTTTGCTACTGTTATATTAAGGAATGTAGTAAATATTTAATGATTTTAAATAGTGAGATCAGTGTATATAGGTCTTAAAAATGTGTATTAAGTAGTTTTGTTATTATATGACACATATACATGTTTTCCACAGCGACCAGCATTATGCATATGTGTTCGCCTGGTTGCGTAGAAACAGAATCATAAAGCGTAAAAAATATATAGATATTTTTCAGAAATACATTGATTAAAATTCACAATCGAATTGGTCAATTTATAATAAGATCACACTCATTAAGCTTAACATCTAGCGTATAGGTATAAATGCCCCCCCTTGTAATCAACAGAAAGCAGGCATTCAGCCTAATCATAAACATTGGCAACATCGTTATATAAACTTTCTTATACATACATAGTAGGTATAAAGAAAGCATAGGAATTGTGAACAATTTCTATTGCGAAATTTTGATGCAGGTAGGTATGTGCAAGATAAATTCGCAAATACAATTTACTGATAAAATGATATATTACAACATTTCACAAATTGCTTTTGTGTAGGTATATAAGTAAGTAGTAGTAGGTACCTTGTCTACTCAATGTAGATACATACCTACCATTGCCACCATTTGTAATTTTCGTTAATTTCTACACTGAGTATTACGTAATACGTACGTTTATTCAAATACAGTATTACTAGATATGTATGTATGTATATGTTGTTTGAAATCATGTAAACACTAATAAATGTACGAAATGTTGTTATAACTGACATTTTGTAAATTCAAAGTTCAACGTCCTATATTTGTAATCACATTTGTTGAACAATTTCAAAGTATAGAATCTATATATGCAAAGTCCAAAAAAAAAAATTTACAATCCCTTATATGATAAATGTCAATGCACAGTACTATACACTGTTAATTTGGTAACATTTTTGGTACTTGCAAACGTATGCGAAATGTAACAGTAACAGATGGTCATTTGTTATATTATGTTTGAATTCTTTACAAAGTATTAATATATTATGGTAAAAATACGTAATACAAATATTAAAAGCGTATATGCACCTACATATATGATGAATTAAAATTATTAAAACATTACTATATTCCATAAAATATCACATTGTTCAGACTGATTCAGATTTAAACGATTCTGAGTGATATCTGTATAAATTATAGGAATACATATTTAATTTGTTGTAATAGTTTACATTCAATATTAAAACGCTAATTTTCTCTGTGTACAAGCACACGTGTTCATGGCTAAAAAAGAGTAAAATCATTCATTGTTCGTTTTTATGACATGTAATACAGGATATAGGTAGCCAAGCAGCTCAAATACATGTATATTGATGTAAAAATACCCTATATTTACATACATAAATATACATATGCCTTTAGCTCGGTAGATTTGTATTGATTTTTTTTAGATAATAGAATATTTCAATTAATTTGTAAATATTTCTTTCAATTAAAATATCCCTGAGAACCATATTAAATATCCAAGAGATAATATGAAAGTTTTAATTATTGCAGTATATTGACAATTATTGTTATTGTTATTTTAATGAATGTAGTAAATATTTATTCAATTTAATTCGTGAGATAGGTGTATTGTATATATGTCTTAAAAATGTGTATTAAATATTTTTGTTGTTATATTAATATATATATATATATATATATATATATATATATATATATATATATATATATATATATATATATATATATATATATATATATATATATATATATATATATATATATATATATATATATATATATATATATATATATATATATATATATATATATATATATATATATATATATATATATATATATATATATATATATATATATATATATATATATATATATATATATATATATATATATATATATATATATATATATATATATATATATATATATATATATATATATATATATATATTTACAAATAATTTAACATATTCTCATTCTATTCCACAGTTGTCAGCATTGTACGAGTGTCAATATTGTAAGGTTAACTTTTGATGCATATGTGTTAACCTAAGGCGCTTTCCTTTCGACTGATCTAGCTACCCTGAGCTACTCCCAGCTGAACTGAACTGCACAGTTTTGTTCCTTTCGGCCTTGGGTAGTACGAGCTGATCTACTCTGTTGCTTCCCCCTTTACCTCCCGAAGCACCAAAAAATTCATGGTGCGAACTGAAGTGCTCGCCCGGTTAGCTGCGTTTGTTATGTATATGCAAGCAAGTTGAATAATGTTCAATAAAACGTATCTTCATTGGTCAGATATTTGTGATATTTTTATGTAGTTAATAAACAAATTATACTTTGTAATCCATATTTAGTACTCACGATGCATTTTTTAATTTTTCGCAATCGTAATTTTTAATAATAGCTTGATATAAGTGTGCTTTAAATATGTACGGATACTTGAGAAATGACTGTTAATATTTTTATTTATATATTCTATATTTATTTCAATATATAAAGAGATGAACATAAAAAATAATTATTACCTATTGGCGAAAAAAGCTCCTGTAGGTGGCAGCACAAAATGGCGTCGAGTCGAGGATAACAAATGGAAGTTTACATGTGATTTGCTTGGGAGACGTTTTATTTAGTGGTTTATTCAAATAATATTACGATTTGTGTTGTGTTGTTTAGTTTAATATTATTTATCTGTGTAATATGGTAGCTGTAAAAGTCAATTTAGTATATATATTTCAATATATAAGCTCACCGAGACCTATTAAAGAAGGTGAAGCAGTTTTCCACGCGGGTCATGTTACTATGTGTGGCTGTAAAGAACACAGTACAAATGAAATTGTAGCGTTTTGTATACAAACAAGCAATTTAAATGGTGTATCCCATCAAAGTGGAAATAAAAATGCACGAAAATGTTATATTTGTCATTGTAATAGTGAGCTAACCCTAAAACAGAAATTATTAATTTGCTTGTCATTTGAATTTACACAAGTTTCACACGAAAGTGTTTTTCTTATAATGATGACGGATTACTAATATCTTAATTTTAATATAATATTTATAATAAAACTCAGTAATAATTCCATAATTGATATGATTAAAAATTTTATTCATGTATTTACATGCTAACCTGTTTCTGTTATCCTCGACTCGAAGCTTTTATTTTAGGCCACCAGATGTCAGCTACTTTGACTTTTTTCGCCAATAAACAAAAATTAATTTTGTTGCGAAATCTGAAATATCAAGCTAGTCAACTACCTCACTCAGTTTTGTACGTTCCTTTCGTATGAGGATCTGTTCAGTAACACCCCGGTCAGATCAGTTCAGCTCCCCCAGCTGGGGTAGACGAAAGGAAAGCGCCTTATATGCAAGGACGTTTAATAGAATGGACGGGTCATGCAGGCTCTTTTACTGAAAATTTAAGAGAGCGTGCGACAGACTTATGCAAGATACATTTTGTCTGTCTTTATTTTTACCTGATGCTTCTGCGTCTGCGTAATCAGTGGTCTTCAATCAGCTGTTGTATTTAATGATATATTTATTTTGAAAAATATATTTATCTAACTTAAAATGTACGATTAAGTACATTATTATTGTCAATCTAATATTATTACAATTTATTCATATTTTAAATTTACATACCAATCAATTTTGTATACAAGTTTAATTGATAAAAACATTTAGGTACCGCATGGCGATAGTGGCAAGGGCAAACACAACACGTGATCCGTTGCAGTTTCCTGGCTTCACTTGAGCACATGGTGCACTACTCATGCGCATAAGTAAGAAATCAAAATTGCGTGGTCCACTACGCATGCGCACTAGTATGGAATAAAAATAGACATAGAATATACGGGCTTTGCATAAATCCATCTCTCTCTCTCTTCAATTTTCACTCTGATGCAGGCCTTTTATATTGACATGTCCCGTCCATTCCCTTAAACGTCCTTGCTTATATGTCACTAATACGTCAAAAACCGCAGTCACACCAGCAAAGGAAAATATTTGAAGATTTTAATTTTTGTTTCATAACATGTGTAGTTAAAATAAGATTCTAAGATCTGCAGTGATATACGTAGACCTTATTAGGTTGTATGAAATTAATTTTAATTTTTAATAGCACTTTATTCTTTAAGCGAAATTATGACCTTCTCAAATGATGACGTTTGTGCAAGCTGTCATTTAAGTTAACCTATTTGTTCTGTTATGGATTTTATAATTCTTACTAAATGTTTCTATCAGAAAATACTAATATCATGAAGATTTCATATAAAATATGTTAAGGATTGAATTATTAATCTATGAAGAGTATAGAAATATGCATATCCTGGTGCAGAAAAGAAAAGAAGCAGAAATACAATCCCAAGAGAATACACAATTCAAGTTACAATAAGTATGAAATAATAAGAACTTTATACATTCCAGGATACCTATAGAATAAGAACAGGAACCTATTAATGCAATAGCCCGTTTCAGATGTGGAAACAAGGAAAGAGCGAACAAATTCTGGCAATATACAGAAGAACGGAGATGCAGAATATGGTGTGAAACTGAGAAGGAGACGGTAGAATATATTGTGGCGGTCTGTTCACGACCAGAAAGAAAGGAGGTACAACTACGTAGATTCGAAGTGCTATAGAACACAGGAAGGGAACTACAGTGGAAGCTGCAAACCAAGAAGAAATGGCGAAAATGTTAATAAATATATAGGTTCAAAAAGAAATTGCATGAGAGTTGGCCACGGGCATATGTTTCTATATGGAAAGAATAATTTCATGCTAAGGTTTCATGTAAAATATGTTAAGAATTGTGTTATTGTTCTATTAATTTATATAAGAATCTTTTGTTATAGCAATATATCGATATTATTTTCTTGCGAATTACTATGATAACTATAAAGACTGGCAAGGCAATATACATAAATGTGATTATAACTATTCATCGCATTAATTTGATTATATTGTAAAACATTACACATCACGAACTTATTGTCTGTTGGCAGCTATCGGAATGATTAAATAATGATCCATTTATGTAACTAGCAATGTATATAATATTTGTCAATGTTTTTCATTCTATTTCTAATTAATGTGATTCAGTGAACATTTTAATATTAACATTAATTTTTACAATTATTACACGATAGTAATCAAAATAAATTCAAAATACGCCACTTGTAGACACTGTATATAATATTTCGTCAATTGACGTGATGTCGGAATTATGACCCACTTGTAATTTTCATATTATATGACAGAATTATCAATGTTTTGGTTTTATTTTGTAATAAATATGTTCTAGTGGCTTGTATAACATCAATTTCTTGTCTCTTACAAGTAAAATAAAAATTTTCGTCATGAGGAATTCAAAATGCGCCATCTGTTAATCATTTTCCCAATTGACGTGATGTCGGAATTATGACCCACTTGTGATTTTCATATTATATGACAGAATTATTAATGTTTTGGCTTTATTTTGTAGTAAACATGAATCAGTTTGCTTTCACACCCTTTACTAAACATACATTTAAAAAAAAACATATTTATATGGAAACAGTGCAAGGTTATGTATGTACAGGATAGTCCATCATTGGAATGATTGTCAAATACGATTTGTTAACACATTTTATAAGAAAACTATGTTAATTATCCGAAAGTGATGCACATCAGGATTTAGCTAAAAGTTATATGTATCGAGATTAATAATTACAAAGGCGATATTTGTACAAATACAATATGGACAAAGCGACCGCTACAAATTCATACATAAGACTCGAAAAGTATATTTTAACTATTCAAGTTCATGCTATGGTCATGTAATTGTACTTAATTTTTGTACGTGATAAATACATAGGTACTTGTTTTGTTTTTGTGAAAGCATCACATCAAATGCTTGTTTAGAAATGGTGGCTATTTAGATGTTATGTTTAGGTGTACATATATGTATATGTATGTGGACCAATGCTTTAATTGCAGGAAATACCGAATTATAATTATAATCAAAGATTTTCTTTAATCCCGTATTGTACTTATTGCGTTATATGTGTACATTTTGATTGTTATCACTTCAGTAGTTTGTTTGTGATGTGTGTAAGAATTTTTGCACTTATAATAAACAATATTATGCTGATAACAACACTGTATGTTGGGCGACTGTGTATATGAATGCAAAAAATATTCATAAAACAACTTTATTTTATGGTGCATAGTGCTAAACACCAATATGAGATATTGAGCAGAACGTCAATTTAACATCAATAAGCCATAAAAATAGTTCCCTATGGTTAAACATCAAAAATAATACAATAATGAACTAGAATATATAATAACGCGAAATATAATAGGTGGTCATCTATCATTATTATTATTATGTTTAAACATAATACAACAAAATATTAATATACGAGTATTATGGTTAAAATACTTTCACATTCACATATTAAAAGCGTATATGCACATATACCATAAATTCATAGGATTTGAATATTATATACTATATTCCTTATAACATCAGTAACAAAAACCAACTTACTTTATACATATTTAAACGATCCTGACTGACTGATATCTAGATAAATAATAAGAACATTTTATTTTCTGTAGTAGTTTACGTTTGATATGAAAATGACAATTTCCCCTGTTCTTGGCTAAAACAGAGTGAAATCAAATATTTTTCGTTTTTATGCCACGTATGTATCAAGCAGCTATAATAGAGTATACATTTGATATAAGGTAGGTCATATTCAGTGATTTTTTTTTTTATAATAGAATATTTCAATTATGTTGTAAATATTTCTTTCAGTAAAATGTCACTGAGACCTATACAGAAGGTACTACGGGTTATTGCAGTATATTGACGATTTTTGTTACTGTTATTTATAGTAGTATATATTCAATCATTTTAATTCATGTCATCGTACCATGCACCTTTTAATTCTGAACAACTTTTTTATTTACAGTTTTGCTCTAAAATGAATTGTTCAGAAGTAATCACAATATTTCTATATTTACATTTTAATTCCCTATGTCCCAGATTTCTTATTATATATTATATTATATATATATATATATATATATATATATATATAATATATATATATATATATATATATATATATATATATATAATATTTGCCCAACAAGATCAATACATTTGATATAAGGCAGGTCATATTCACAAGCTTTTTAAATAAAAGTTATTACAAATTTAGAAATTCATTTACAGAGTAAATACAGTTTTCGACAAGGAATTAAGTTAATTTGTTCTTTATTTACTTTTGTTACTATAGTACTTCATATACACAGATGAAAGCATGAGAATGCTGCGGTACCTGCTGGACCACGGGGTGCAGGGCAGGTTAATGGGGCTTGTTGTCTGGCGACAACTGGAACGGGAGCGAGTGAGTTACTTGTATTATGATTTCTAATTTCAGATATAATTGACCATCAACACGCGGTTTACAAACATGTACGGGCCTAATTTTCTACTCGTTCACTTCTGCTACATTCGTATAAAAGACCACATGTTCAGATAGTTTTTTTTCTTTAAAATTGTTTACATATTTTAAAATTCATAGAAAATGCCGTAAGTGACTGAAATAATATTAGTTTCCGTAATGTTTGGTATTAATTTGTTCTTTATTTACTTTTGTTACTATAGTACTCCATATACTCCAGCGGAGAGCCAACGAATTCTGCGGTACCTGTTGGACCACGGGGTGCTGGACCGCCTAAGGGGGCTTGTTGCCTGGCAACAACTGGAACGGGAGCGAGTGAGTTACTTGTATTATGATTTCTAATTCCCGATATAATTGACCATATATATGTATATTTATATATTGTAGGTTGTACATCGGTCAGCCAATAGTATGCGGATGCACTTCGAGGACATTGCCCAACACCTGGAGGACGGCACCCGCGACTATGGGCTGACTGATCAAGAACGCCACCAGATCCTAAGCGGGCAAGTACTTTATAATATTCAATATCCGAGATTTCGTATATATATATATATATATATATATATATATATATATATATATATATATATATATATATATATATATATAATGCCTCCAATATAGAGGATTGTTTTCAAAGAAGTTTATCTTATGAGTAGCATGAACTATATAATTGACACGTTTGTTCTAAAATGTATTGTTCAGAAGTGATTTTTCTATATTTACATGTTAATTTCTTAGGTCTCAAATTTCTTGGAACACCCGGTATATATATATATATATATAATTTTTCCTACATGTTACGAGGTTCGGAATTTCACTAATACAGAATTTTTTTTCAGAGCCTAGGTCTCTGGTGTTATGACGGCTCAATGCAGCCCATTTACATAGAGTTTCATTCTCTTGGAATATAAAACTAAACTCGACATATTACTAAAATCATTACTTAAAAACCTTATTTGGTATAATCACAAATGAAGGAACAATAAACGTCAGAATGACCCGTTACATGACGCAATAACAGTGTAGTGTGAACCAACATTGAAACCATTGATGACTGACAGACGTGGGTGCGGCAGACGCAGCTTTCTGCAAGGCTTGTACAAATGAAAATGCGTCACGCTTCAACGCCGATGGACATACAACCACCCACGACATAACGGTGCCGAGTTCACAAAGTGAATAAGTACAAGCGGCGGGTATGGTTGATTGTTTGATGGACGTGTTAACAATGTATCGTAGGAGATCTGTTGTCGTCCACGGACAGATCCACGGCCAGCGGAATTACCGTTACCATTATCTCCACCTGAACCTAAATATATTGCATTACTATTCAGAGACATTCAGGACTCATTCATTCTGTAACACACCTTGCTATCATAGCAATTGCTATGATTCTTGTTCAATAACAAGTTTCCAGCAAGAAGTTAGCAATATTGTTGGAAAATGGTTATCTCTAAATTAAAATTAGCTACGACGTATTGTTCACCTAATAAATCTACGATTGCGCATGCGTACGAACCTCGTTTCATGCGATTCGTTTTGAATTATTTTGACGTTTAACATGTTGTGAACATGTTTTTGAGTAAATTTTGTATACATATATGTAGGTGTATAATTGTGTTGTATTAAATATGGATACGTGCAAAATAGTTTAATAATTATAAATTAACTGTTTGAGTACATTCACTTTTAAATATAATTTTAAAGTATGTATATGTTTGGTTATGCTTTATTTTTAGTTTAAATTAATGAAATGTTGTTTATATTCCAGTATTTTCTTCACTTTATACTACAAAATATTAATTAAAATACATTTTACTAATATGTGTAGCTTTATCGTAATTTAACTGTATGTCAAAAAAAAATTCTAACACTGCCCGTCATTTGACAGGTATATGTACGCAACATAAAACATATATTAATTTTAAAATTATCAATTAATTATATATGTATATTATATATAAATAGATACTTTGTTTATTTTCACGTGCTTTATTTTATTTGAAAGCTACATGTTTCGTCGGCATTGCGACATCATCAGGCAATAACAAAAACAACTAGGAATGTATACAGACATACATGCCTGCAGCTCATCGACGTATGTGCAAGTCTGAATATATCACAAATTATTATTTATCAAGATTCACTTTTAAAATCCTAGGTGCCTAGGTCGCAAACAAAACAACAAATTTAAAACAAGTGTAAATACATTTTCTTCTGTTGACAAAAGCAAAGCAAACTAAGCCGACTATAAATGCATTGATCTTCTTTTGTTAAATTTTTAATTAAAAAATATTTTTTTCTCCAATGGCCTTACATAATTTTTCAAAATAAAAAATATGGAAAAATATTGTTCCATTTCCTGCATATGCATGAAAATTTTGAATACAATTGAATAAAAAATAACGCAGAAAAAAAATAAAAACTGAAAAAAAATTGGAAAATATTTTTTTTCTCAAATACGAAGAAAAATTTTGAAAAATAAAGTGTACCTTGCACAACTAGACCATAACACGTATCTGCAGAAAAAATTTCATAAAAATCCGTTGGGTAGTTTAGGAGATCTAGGTGGAACAAAAAATCTCGTACGAGCGAGCGAGCGAGCGAGCGGACGAGCGACATACATACGGACATATGTTGTAATAGTCATTTCGTGGTCCAGGGGGTCTGTCCGGGATTTCTGTGCAAAAATTTTTTAAATCGGGAGATGCTACAGACATCGTACCGAACACTATAGCTCTTCGACAGGAGGTCGACGAGCTAACAAAGAAGCATATTTATAAACAACAAAACAATATTATACATATACTAAAGATATAACTAGGAATGTATACAGACATACATGCCTGCAGCTCATCGACGTATGTGCAAGTCTGAATATATCACAAATTATTATTTATCTAGATTCACTTTTAAAATCCTAGGTGCCTAGGTCGCAAACAAAACAACAAATTTAAAACAAGTGTGCATACATTTTCTCGTGTTGACAAAAGCAAAGCAAACTAAGCCGACTATAAATGCATTGATCTTCTTTTGTTCAATTTTTATTTAAAAAATATTTTTTTCTCCAATGGTCTTACATAATTTTTCAAAATAAAAAATATGGAAAAATATTGTTCCATTTCCTGCATATGCATGAAAATTTTGAATACAATTGAATAAAAAATAACGCCGAAAAAAAATAAAAACTGAAAAAAAATTGGAAAATATTTTTTTTCTCGAGTACGAGGCAAAATTTTCAAAAATAAAATGTTTCTTGCACAACTAGACCATAACACGTATCTGCAAAAAAAATTTCGTGAAAATCCGTTGGGTAGTTTAGGAGATCTAGGTGGAACAAAAAAATCTCGTACGAGCGAGCGAGCGGACGAGCGACATACATACGGACATATGTTGTAATAGTCATTTCGTGGTCCAGGGGGTCTGTCCGGGATTTCTGTGCAAAAATTTTTGAAATCGGAAGATGCTACAGACATCGTACCGAACACTATAGCTCTTCGACAGGAGGTCGATGAGCTAAAAAGATATAATATTTAATCAGAAAGACAAAATTGAAAATTTAAATAAATCAGGGGTGTATTTATTAACTTGCAGCTGCAAAGAAATATATATTGGCCAGACAGGGCGAAATTTTAATATTCAATTTAACGAACATTTATTTTCTTTTAAAAATAATAAATATAATTCCACTTTCGCAAAACATCTAATAGCTAATAACCATTTCGTAAATAATATTAATTGTTTAAAAATTTTACATTTTTGTGAAAAAGGTTTTAAATTAGATATTCTAGAAGCAATTGAAATTTTTAAACATTTAAAAAAATTTAATTTCATTAATGAACAACTAGAAATTAAAAATTCTATTTTATTTAATTGTTTATTATAAATTTTATTGTGTTATTTGATTTTTATTTTCATTTATAACTATTTTTAACTTTTATATTATATATTAATTTTTTGTTATAGTAGGTTTAGTATATGTATAATATTGTTTTGTTGTTTATATAAATGCTTCTTTGTTGTTTTTGTTATTGCCCGATGATGTCGCAATGCCGACGAAACATGTAGCTTTCAAATAAAATAAAGCACGTGAAAATATACAAAGTATCTATTTATATATAATATACATATATAATTAATTGAATATGGATTTTCACAAAGTAAATGAAAATAAATTATATATGTATATTATATATAAATACTTTGTTTATTTTCACGTGCTTTATTGTAATTTATTTATAATAATATGATTAATTTGAGAAAGGATCCTACAAATAATTTACAAAAAGATTTGATTCGTAATGTTACTAAATTTAAATTTGAAAATTCAGTTAGAAATTCTATTGAATTAGCAAATTTTTTAAAATCTATTGATTCTAACCAAAAAATAATTTTAGTCTCTTTTGATGTCTGCAGCATGTTTTCAAACATTCCACCACATGAATGTATATTGTTTGTTAAAAATCTATTAATTAATTCTAATGTAAATAGTAACTTGTCATATGATATTTTATCTATGTTAAATTTTTGTTTATGTAAAAATTATTTTCAATTTGATAATAAATTTTATCAAGAAAATTCAGGTTTAGCAATGGGGTGTCCTTTAAGCCCATTATTAGCAGAAATTTTTATGAATAATTTGGAAAACAAAATTCTAAAAAATACATTATCCCACAATCACATAATGTTTTGGAAAAGATATGTTGACGATATTTTGGCTGGTTTTATGGGAACAGAGAGACAACTTAATTTATATCTAAATTATCTTAATACTATACATCCAAATATTAAATTTACAGTTGAAATTGAAAGTAATAATGTAATTAATTTTCTAGATTTAAAAATTATTCGAAATACTAAATATAATGGTAAAATTAATTTTGAGTTTGATATTTATAGAAAACAAACTTACACAGATTCGACTATTCCAATAGACACATTTCATCCTTATTCTTATAAAATGTCTGCTTTTAGAGCCATGTTAAATAGGGTTTATAATTTACCATTGTCAAAAGATAAATTTAATGTTGAGATTGAAACTATTAAAATAATTGCAAGGAACAATGGTTTTAACGCCAATATGATTAATAACTTTATAGCTAATTACAACAAGAAACGGATACTCAAAATTATATACCCTATTACTACAATTAATAAGAATCCTAAATATTTTTCTTTGGCATATTTTGGTTCAATTTCTGACAAAATTTCTAATTTATTACGTAAAAATGGTTTAAATATTTCTTTAAAATCAACATCAAAATTAAAAGATATAATATTTAATCAGAAAGACAAAATTGAAAATTTAAATAAATCAGGGGTGTATTTATTAACTTGCAGCTGCAAAGAAATATATATTGGCCAGACAGGGCGAAATTTTAATATTCGATTTAACGAACATTTATTTTCTATTAAAAATAATAAATATAATTCCACATTCGCAAAACATCTAATAGCTAATAACCATTTCATAAATAATATTAATTGTTTAAAAATTTTACATTTTTGTGAAAAAGGTTTTAAATTAGATATTCTAGAAGCAATTGAAATTTTTAAACATTTAAAAAAATTTAATTTAATTAATGAACAATTAGAAATTAAAAATTCTATTTTATTTAATTGTTTATTATAAATTTTATTGTATTATTATTTGATTTTTATTTTTATTTTTATTTATAACTATTTTTAACTTTTTGTATTGTATTAATATTTTGTTATAGTAGGTTTAGTATATGTATAATATTGTTTTTGTTGTTTATAAAAATGCTTCTTTGTTGTGTTTTGCCTGATGATGTCGCAATGTCGACGAAACATGTAGCTTTTAAATTACAATAAAGCACGTGAAAATAAACAAAGTATTTATATATAATATACATATATAATTAATTGAATATGGATTTTCACAAAGTAAATGAAAATACTATTTTATATTTAAATGAAAATACTATTTTATATTTAAAATTATCTTTAAAACACAATTATAAAATACCAAAAATACTCAGATACACAATTAAAATGAATTTACACCACATAATCTTAGCACAAAGGGCACAACATATTTAAAAACTAGCAATTGCTAGCTCTCGTAGCAATTGCTATGATAGCAAGGTGTGTTACAGAATAGGCCTGAATGTCACACTTAGTAATGTAGATACAATACTTCATGTCTGTAACTTACCAACAAATCAACTTTTCAAATTCTCCAACCGAGCAGTTCAGCTTGGCGTCTAGCAGCACGTCCAGCCTGTTCCGGATGTGCAACAGGAGCCGGTACACGTTGTTGTTGTTGATATTGCTGAGCTGCCGGTGCTGGTGCTGGACCACCTGGTGTCGGGCCCCATGCACCCTGAGGTTGTGGTTGCTAACGTAATGAAAATATTAACTAGTACCGTGTTGCATTCGTTATGTACATACATATGTAACTTGTCATTATAATATTATAAATTTACTTGAATACATGTGTGTAAGAGTGTATATCGAATGTTGTGCAAGTTCTGTAATAAATATATGATCTACTCACCGGAGGTTTGATGGGGGGCTGGAATATACGTCATGGGGTCAGCATTAGTAGCACACCCAGAAGCCGGTATCGGAGCACTTTCAGTATCTCGAGCGCAGAACAGGTGGAAATACAATGGACAACAGATGAACATGTACACATCATTAGTACATACATCATATATACAACAGGTTAACACACTCGCACAGACGAATCCATGCATCTCAATTCGAAACGGTATGCACCTACTGTGCTGAACAATACGATCAACCAGCTATTCATTGCAAACATCAATCGAATGAGACATGTCCGACCACAAAACACTAGCGATAATACTTGGCATCAATCAATGTTTGTGTATCGAATAGTCAATCCACTTGAATCATCATTTGCATACTGTCATAGACGATGGCGACCATTGCAGCTGAGGCGACCAACGACGATGATGATGACATTTCTGTGGGCGCAACATCTGCCTGATGTAATCAGTACCGGGTCGGCCGTTGGTCAGGTGTTGCGTCCACGATATCGTCATCTTCATCGTCATCGTCGACCGGCTCAGTCACAGTGGTGGCAGGATCGTCTACAACAGTACTACTACCGCTAGTATCCGGACCATACTCACTCGAATCGTCCGCAATGTTTAGCTGGGCTAGCGTATCCTCGACCAAGGCAATGTCCAGCACATTATGCCTATACCGAGCATCGACAGTTTCGAATAGAGTGTCGGCTCCCTCTAGACGAGTGCGTAACCGTCTGTAATCAGTATGACGAATGATATGCACATGGTCAGCTGTTGTCTGTTCCGCATGTTCCGCGTCCGTGACATAAACGTGCTCCGATGCACGACCTGGGGCCACTCGGCTGACATAATCAGTCCCCATGACGTATGTACTTGTGCCCGGCATAGGCTCGCCTGAAAATACAAATATGTACAAGTATGTAAATACATCAAGATGTATGTAAAGTCAAACTTACGTCGCTCCACCGGCACTGGAACAACTTCAACGGCGGCAGCCCCGTCATCTGTTCCTTCGTCACTAAACCAAAAATACGTTATTCATAGTGTTACAGATACCAGTATCACACACGAATACATGTACACTCGTATATGCAGCCATGTTTACATGTATTTCATCATATTTACGGCGATTAATGTGTAGTTACCTGTCGGTTTCGGGGATCATGTCATCCTAGAAATAAACAAAAACACAACAACATAAGTCACACACGTGACACGTTATAGAAAATAGTAAATTACCTGCTCGTCCTGAGGCTCCTCGTCCTCCACGATGTTCACTAGCTGTACGGCAGCGGCTTCCCGCATCCGTCTTGCCATAGATCCTATGGAGGACATTGATAATAATTGGTTGAAGGGTGTATTTACAAGACAAGTATAACTATGGTGGATCATACTTACTAGTGAACACCATGTGGACGGGCGAGCGGGCCGGTACAACGGGAACAGCGGGTGCCGGGTCAAGATCTATGGGTGCGGGAGGATTAGCGGGCAACGCGGGATCAACAGGTATGGGCTCAGGTACGGGTACAGGCAGGACAGCAGGGCCAGCAACTGCGTCATGAACCTCAGGACGACCAACTGGAACGGGAGGACCACCATCACCTTCACGTCCTCCACGACGTGTGAATCTGTATTAAATTAAAAACTGCACAATATGACGACATATTCAGTGCTCAAATACACCGGTATATCGTGTAAATCAACTTTGAAATATTGCATTTTGATGACAGATCAGGAGGTCATGGAACAAAAAAATTGCATGTATTTTTGTTAGTTACAACAACAAATAATCAAACCATAGCATTTTTGTTTCACGACCTCCTAATCAGTCATTAAAATGTAGTATTTTACAATTGATTTACGAAAATGGCGGTGCAAATGGCGACCGCCATTTCGCCATTTGCACCGCCATTTTCTTTACTTATGTCAGCGAAACAGTGACTTGTATTGTTATTTATATTTGCCGATGAGGCTGGAAAAAGAATACCAGCGAAATATACGTGTTAATATTCATAAAAAAATTCTCTAATCCCTTGTTTTACCCTATGACTTTATACGTCCAAAATCGTTATATATATATATATATATATATATATATATATATATATATATATATATATATGTGAAATCTCGGATATTGAATATTATAAAGTACTTGCCCGCTTAGGATCCGGTGGCGTTCCTGATCAGTCAGCCCATAGTCGCGGGTGCCGTCCTCGAGATGTCGAGCAATCTGCACGAAGTGCATCCGCATACTTTGGACTGACCGATCTACAACCTACAATATATAAATATATATTCAATTATATCGGGAATTAGAAATCTTAATACAAGTAACTCACTCGCTCCCGTTCCAGTTGTCGCCAGACAACAGTCCCCGTTAACCCGCCCTGCCACCCGTGGTCCAGGACGTACCGCAGCATCCTTTGGCTCTCCGCCGGTGTATATGGAGCACTATAGTAACAAAAGTAAATAAAGAACAAATTAATACCAAACATTACGGAAACTAATATTATTTCAGTCACTTACGGCATTTTCTATGAATTATCAAATTTGTAGAAAAAATTTAAAGTAAAAAAACATGTGTTCTTGACGGGTATATGAATGTAGCAGAACTGAACGAGTAGAAAATTAGGCTCGTACATGTTTGTAAACCGCGTGTTGATGCCGGAATATTGTAGACACACGTTGTACTCGGTGCGATGATGTAAGCCATGCACATAGCTAGGCAACCGGCCATGCTACACAGCTCAGCCGTCATATTCGACTTGTTGCTATAATTATTTTTATATGGACGCAGTTTCAATTGCTGCCTCCAGGATTGCTATAAACATTGATACATATGGATGTGTTTTCAATTGCTGCCTCCAGGATAGTTATAATTATATATGGGTATTATTACAAGCTGCACAACACCATATACTAGATATTTATCATCCCAATAAACAAACAGTACTGCTGGCGGTATCGGACGGCCCCTCACTGAACTTGCATATGGTGTTATATACCTGTTGGTAAATAGTAACGTCAGCTGTCTACTGGATAGAGCATGGAGATTGAACTAATATACAATAGATGGAACCGTAAATGAAATTTCGTATTGATTTGCAAAACAAGTACTACAAAAATAGGTTATCATTATCACCTTAGAGTAAAGAAACTAAAGAGAGGAAACAACGTGAAAAAAGTGAAGCCAAATTTCAAATGCGGCGGCCATATTTGTATGACTTCATGTCAAAATCAGAATGTTGACGAAGTGCACTGTTTTTATGGTTATTGATGTGTTAAGTTTTTCTTGTGTAATTATATTGAACATTACTGACTTTTTGTGTTATTAGTGATTAGTTCTAGTGTAAACACTTTCCTTGAACATTCTCACTACAGACTTTGTGTTATTAGTGATTAGTTACAGTGTAAAACTTTTCCTTGAACATTCTCACTATAGACTTTGTGTTAATTATAGTATCAGTTAAATTCATTATCATTGCATTTTGTAAAAATGCCAAGTTGTGTCGTTTTCGGTTGTAACAAAAAAATCTTATATTACATCTAATAAGAACTGTGGCAGAAAATATATTAGTGTTAGATTACATTATATCGCCAAACAAAATGTTAATCATTCCCTCAGCAAAAAGAACTTATTTAATAAAATAGTCTTGTTTCAAGAGCATTGAACATATTTCGCTAATATTAATATAATATTTCAATAAGTTTTGTTATATATTGTTCTTTTTTATTTTTTATTTCAATTTGTATACTTTTATATAAAAATATAATATGCTTATATTGTTCATTTATATGCTACATTTGTATGATATTTTTTTTAGGAATTTTTATAGCAAGAATTGGGATATTTTTACAATTTATTGAAATTCTTCCATATAAGCCCAGCGAAACGTTGGTCAGCCAAACATGGCGCGCACTTGCTCCCCCCTTCCGCTTCATGGCTTCATTCCCCTACTCAACAAATCGATGTTATATTTCCTCTATAGTTTCTTTACTCTAAGGTTATCACATAGCAACTTAATTATTGTAGAGCCATTATATGTTTATAAATCTATGGAGGAAAGCACCATCTGAAAATTCTAATTGCAGTATTGTGCTTATCAAACCGACAGGATTGAAAACTACTTTTAAATAAAATTTCTGGAAATAAACATCAATTTTATCCTGTACGAAATAATATTACCAAACCATAGATGGTGCTGCTGTTTCGATGTGCATGAAGTAGATAACTATGGTACACTACACTTTCAACAATTATCTTAGTACATGCATGCAAACCTGGTATATTGAATTACAGATAGAATATTCAGGCCGATTCAGCTACTGAACAAAAGATGGCACGCTGTTAACGTTAAACTGCTGCGCATGTCATAAAAAGTCGATCAATATGACACCTTATTATTACAGGTCTAGAACACCCGCGCTATATAAATGCATTACACAGTAGGAAAATTCTTAGTGTTTCCTTTCGCATATAGATGGCAGTAGAAGTTAGAATATTGTTCCTGCTAACTTGAATGTCAATATATGTAAATTTCATATGCACTGTATGTAAGGATTATGACTAAATAACATTCAATTAATGCAGTTCCACTACAATATTTATATAATTAATTACACATATTACGTATCTACTATCGCATGTGGAATATATTGAACCATTAGTGTAATACTGCTTACAAATGTTTCATGATACGGTACTGAGACATGTAATGACGTAATTTCTAGAGTAAAAAAGTTCATATTTTACCACCATAATATTGCTTTGGAAGAACAAACTGGTAAAGTACAAAAGTGAATTATTTCCGTGGGAAAAAAGCAATGTCAAATTAGATAAATCGAACATAATGTATATAGGAATACAATCAAATAATATTTCACTTTAAGTAATTTGATATTTTTTAAATTTACAATTTAATGTTTTATTTATAAACTATAGAACCTCAAACTAAATTTTGACTTGGTAAAAGAAATTTAAATATCCTAAATAAATTTACAGTTTATTGCCTATTTCTCAGCCATTTTACCGCGACAATGATTATTCTCAACAAACCATAAGGATATTGGAACTTTATATTTTATTTTTGCTGCTTGATCAGGAATAGTGGGAACTTCTCTAAGAATACTAATTCGAGCTGAATTAGGAAACCCTGGATCCTTAATTGGAGATGATCAAATTTACAATGTTATTGTTACAGCTCATGCTTTTGTAATAATTTTTTTATGGTTATACCTATTATAATTGGGGGATTCGGAAATTGGTTAGTCCCATTAATATTAGGAGCCCCAGATATAGCATTTCCCCGGATAAATAATATAAGATTCTGACTCCTTCCCCCTTCTAATACGTAGAATAGTGGAAAAAGGAGCAGGAACTGGGTGAACAGTTTACCCCCCGCTGTCATCTGGAATTGCCCATAGAGGAGCTTCAGTAGATTTAGCTATTTTTAGATCCAATTCTCTACCAACATTTATTTTGATTCTTTGGACACCCTGAAGTATATATTCTAATTTTACCTGGATTTGGGATAATTTCCCATATTATTAGTCAGGGAAGAGGAAAAAAGGAAACTTTTGGTTCATTAGGAATAATTTACGCTATATTAGCTATTGGATTATTGGGATTTGTTGTTTGAGCTCACCATATATTTACAGTAGGAATAGATGTAGATACTCGAGCTTATTTTACTTCTGCAACAATAATTATTGCAGGTCCTACAGGAATTAAAATTTTTTCATGACTTGCAACTCTTCACGGAGCACAAATTTCTTATAGTCCTTCATTATTGTGAGCATTGGGTTTCGTATTTTTATTTACAGTGGGGGGCTTAACAGGAGTAGTTCTGGCTAACTCATCTATTGATATTGTATTACATGATACATATTATGTAGTTGCACATTTCCATTATGTTTTATCTATAGGGGCTGTATTTGCAATTATAGCAGGATTTATTCAATGATTTCCTTTATTTACTGGATTAACTCTAAACAATAAATTATTAAAAATTCAATTTATTGTAATATTTACCGGAGTAAATTTAACATTTTTCCCCCAACATTTCTTAGGATTAAGAGGAATACCTCGACGTTACTCAGATTATTCAGATGCATATACAGCTTGAAATATTGTATCATCAATTGGATCAACAATTTCCTTTATTGGAGTTTTATTATTAATTTATATTATTTGAGAAAGTTTTGTATAACAACGTTTAGTAATTTTTGCTAATCAAATAACAACCTCTATTGAATGATTCCAAAATTCACCACCAGCAGAACATAGTTATTCTGAGTTGCCAATACTATCTAATTTCTAATGTGGCAGACTAGTGCAATGAATTTAAGCTTCATATGTAAAGTATTTTCACTTTTATTAGAAGATGGCAACATGATCAAATTTAAACCTTCAAGATAGAGCTTCCCCCCTTATAGAACAACTAATGTTCTTTCATGACCATACTATAATAATTTTAACTATAATTACAATTTTAGTAGGTTATTTAATGCTTACTTTATTTTTCAATAAATATATTAATCGATACTTATTAGAAGGACAGATAATTGAAGTAATTTGAACAATTTTACCAGCCATTACTTTAGTATTTATTGCTTTACCTTCTTTACGATTATTATATTTATTAGATGAAGTAAGAAACCCATCTCTAACTTTAAAGTCTATTGGTCACCAATGGTATTGAAGTTATGAATACTCTGATTTTAAAAAACTAGAATTTGACTCTTATATAATTCCAACTAATGAACTTGAAAATAATAGATTTCGATTATTAGATGTTGATAATCGGATTGTACTACCGTTTAATTCCCAAATTCGTATTCTAGTATCAGCAATAGATGTACTTCATTCTTGAACAATCCCAGCCCTAGGTGTAAAAATTGATGCAACTCCTGGACGTTTAAATCAAACTAATTTTTTTATTAATCGATCGGGGTTATTTTATGGACAATGTTCAGAAATTTGTGGGGCAAATCACAGATTTATACCAATTGTAATTGAAAGAGTTCCTACTAGTACTTTTATTAATTGAATTTCTAAAATAAGTGAAATTTCATTAGATGACTGAAAGCAAGTATTGGTCTCTTAAACCAACTTATAGTAAATTAGCAATTACTTTTAATGGTAGCTTTAAAGAATTAGTTAAATTCATAACATTAGAATGTCAAACTAAAATTATTAATAAATTAATATTCTTTGATTCCTCAAATAGCCCCTATAAATTGATTATTTTTATATTTTTTATTTACAATTATCTTTTTAATATTTAATTTTCTTAATTATTATTTATACTTAATTAAAAATTCTAATAATATTGAACTACAAAATAATAACTATATTAAAAAAAATTTTCATTGAAAATGATAACTAACCTTTTCTCAACATTTGATCCATCAACCAATATTTTAAACTTATCTTTAAATTGAATAAGAACATTTTTGGGATTATTAATAATTCCTCTTACTTATTGATTTATCCCATCTCGATTAAATATTATTTGAATTAATATAATTATAACATTACATAAAGAATTTAAAACTTTATTGGGTTCCTATAATCAAAAGGGAAGAACTTTTATTTTTATTTCCCTATTTTCTTTAATTTTATTTAATAATTTTATAGGACTTTTCCCCTATATTTATACAAGCTCAATACATATATCAATAACTTTATCTCTTGCTTTACCTCTTTGATTAAGATTTATATTATATGGGTGAATTAATAATACTCAACACATATTTGCACATTTAGTACCCCAAGGGACTCCTCCAATTTTAATACCATTTATAGTATGTATTGAAACTATTAGAAATATTATTCGACCAGGAACACTAGCTGTACGATTAGCAGCAAATATAATTGCTGGGCATTTACTATTAACATTATTGGGAAATACTGGTCCAATAATAATAAGTTCATCAATAATTTCACTATTAATCATTGTACAATTATTACTATTAACTTTAGAATTTGCTGTTTCAGTAATTCAATCTTATGTATTTGCTATTTTAAGTACTTTAGATTCTAGAGAAGTAATTTAATGTCAACACATTCAAACCATCCTTATCATTTAGTAGAATATAGCCCTTGGCTATTAACAGGGGCTCTTGGGGCAATAATTACTGTTTCAGGGTTAGTAAAATGATTTCATCAATTTAATATTAATTTATTTTTAATTGGAATAATTATTACCTTATTAACAATAATTCAATGATGACGAGATATTACCCGAGAAGGTACATTTCAAGGATTACACACTTATGTAGTAACAATAGGATTACGATGAGGAATAATTCTTTTCATTACATCTGAAGTATTTTTTTTTTATCTCATTTTTTTGAGGGTTTTTCCATAGAAGTTTAGCCCCTACAGTAGAATTAGGAAGAACTTGACCTCCAATAGGGATCGTTCCTTTTAACCCACTCCATATTCCATTACTTAATACTTTAATTTTATTAACATCTGGAGTTACTGTAACTTGAGCCCATCATAGTTTAATGGAAAATAATTACTCTCAAGCACTCCAAGGTTTATTGTTTACAGTACTTTTAGGGTTATATTTTACATTTTTACAAGGATTAGAATATATAGAATCACCATTTACTATCGCCGATTCTGTTTGTGGGTCATCATTTTTTATAGCAACAGGGTTCCATGGATTACATGTTATTATTGGAACAACATTTTTATTAATTTGCTTAATCCGACATATTTATAACCATTTCTCTTCAATCCACCATTTCGGATTTGAAGCAGCAGCTTGATATTGACATTTTGTAGATGTAGTGTGATTATTCCTATATATTTCTATTTATTGGTGAGGTAGATAATTAATTTATATAGTATAATAAGTATATTTGACTTCCAATCAAATGGTCTAATTATTTTTAGTATAAATAATTTTAATTATTATAGCCCTATCTATAGTAGTAATATTAGTTGCTAATATTTTATCAAAAAAAAACTTTTATAGATCGAGAAAAAAACTCCCCGTTTGAATGCGGATTTGACCCAAAAAATTCAGCTCGATTACCTTTTAGTCTTCAATTTTTTTTAATTGCATTAATTTTTTTAATATTTGATGTAGAAATTGCTTTATTAATACCTATAATTATAATCATAAAAATTTCTAATATACTATCATGAATAATAGTAAGATTCTTCTTTTTACTAATTTTATTAATTGGTTTATATCATGAATGAAACCAGGGGGCTTTAAACTGAGCAAACTAGGATAATAGTTAACTATAACATTTAATTTGCATTTAAAAAGTGTTGGATTTATCCAACTTATCTTATTTAAAAATAAATATTAATTTAAATGTAAAATAAGAAGTAAAATATTACATTTAGTTTCGACCTAAAAGTTTGATGAATGACATCCTTATTTAAAATTAATTGAAGCCAAAAAGAGGCCTATCACTGTTAATGATATCATTGAATTCTAATTCCAATTAAAGAAATATGATGATCAAGAGAAAGCTGCTAACTTTTTTCTTTAGCGGTTAAATTCCGTTTATGTTTCTAATTTATATAGTTTAATCAAAACATTACATTTTCACTGTAAAAATAA
The DNA here is from genome assembly GCA_963422195.1 of Carabus problematicus. Taxonomy (NCBI): domain Eukaryota; kingdom Metazoa; phylum Arthropoda; class Insecta; order Coleoptera; family Carabidae; genus Carabus; species Carabus problematicus. The sequence goes on from OY728578.1 coordinate 19,988,785, forward strand.
AATATTTAATTTTTATAAATAATTACTTAAAATAATTGACTTATTTAAAAATTACAATAATTTCCCTAATATCTTCAATATCATGCTCTAAATATAAGCTATTTAAATTTAAATCTTAAATTAATAAAATTAAAAATAATATAATTATTCATAAAATAATTAAAATCAAATAAATCTTTATATTATTATTTTGTAAAAATTGTAAAAATATAGAATTTTTTTTCAAATTTATATACATTCCCTGTCCACCAAAATATTCATTTCAACCTTGATCGAAATTTTTAAATAAATTATAACTTAATATTAAAGGGACATAGTTTATTCTAAAAGTTGAAATATTTGGCATAAATCATATAAACCCAAAAAAATATCTATAGCTATAAAATTTCAAAGAGCTAGAAACCCATCTCACAGAAAATTTTGCTAATTCATATCCAACTCAAGCTCCAATTACTCTAACAAATAAAGCCAATATTTTTAATTCTATAGGTAAACAAATCATAATAGGAGTGGGAAAAATCAACCATATTAATATACTTCCACTAAAAATAACAAATATTAATATTGCTAATATACTTTTTAATATAATTCAACCCTCATCATTTAAAGAATGTAATGAATAAAAATTAAAATCACCAGTAATTGAATAATAACATAAACGAAAAGAATAACAAACCGTTAAACCTGTTGACACAAAAAATAATAAAAAAATAATAATGTTAATAAAATCTATTGAAACTACTTCTAAAATTAAATCCTTAGAATAAAATCCCGCTAAAAAAGACATTCCACATAATGCTAAATTTGAAATATTTAAACATACACATGTTAAAGGTATATGAACTATTAAATTCCCTATAAATCGAATATCTAGAGTATCCTTTACATTATGAATAATAGCTCCAGCACATATAAATAATAAAGCTTTAAATAAAGCATGAGTTAAAAGATGAAAAAAGGCTAACTTATAATTTCCCATAGATAAAATTCTCATTATTAACCCTAATTGACTTAAAGTAGATAAGGCAATAATTTTTTTTAAGTCAAACTCAAAATTTGCCCCTAATCCAGCTATAAATATAGTTAAAGTGGAAATTAACAACAAAAATAAACATAAGTTCTGATTTAAAATTATATTAAAACGAATTAACAAATAAACTCCGGCAGTTACTAAAGTAGAAGAATGAACTAAAGCAGAAACTGGGGTAGGGGCTGCTATAGCTGCTGGTAATCAAGAAGAAAATGGGATTTGAGCTCTTTTAGTTATAGCAGCAACTATCACAAGAAACCCAATAATTTGTATATAAAAATCTCTTTTTATAAAATCTATATAAAAAATATAATTTCAACTTCCATAATTTAATATTCAAGAAATAGCAATTAATAGTATTACATCCCCAATTCGATTTATAAGAGCAGTTAATATCCCAGCATTATAGGATTTTACATTTTGATAATAGATAACTAAACAATAAGAAACTAACCCTAATCCATCTCATCCCAACAAAATGCTAATAAGATTAGGGCTAATAATTAATAATATTATAGAAAATACAAATATTAAGACCAATAAAATAAATCGATTAATATTTAAATCTCCTCTTATATATTGATTTCTATAAAAAATTACCATAGAAGAAATAAATAAAACAAAACTTATAAATATTAAAGATATTCAATCAAATAAAACTCTTATAACAATTCTATTAGAATTAAGTCTTAAAAGCTCTCACTCAATAAAAATTGTATAGTCTAGAATTAAAAATTTCAAACTTAATAAAAATAAAGAAATTCTAATTATTAATAATATAGAAAAACTAATTATACAAATTGAAATTAAATTAATAATTTAAGGTAAACTCTTACATATTTGACACCACAAATCAAAATTTTAATTTTAAATTACTTAAATTTTTAAATTCATAATATAAAAAAATTTCTCTTAATAATTAATAAATTTAAAGGAAATCAATGTAAAAATAATAACAAATACTCTCGTACATATCCAGAAGAACATGAAAACTTACCAGAATAAATTTTACCATGTTGACTATATGAATATAAGAATAATGTATAAACAGCACTAAAAATGATAATAACATTAATATTAAAATAGAAACCCAAGTCCATGAAATTAATCTATTTAATAATCTAATTTCCCCTATTAAATTTATTGAAGGGGGAGCAGCTATATTAGAAGAACTAAGTAAAAACCACCACAAAGTTATTCTCGGTATTAAATTTATTAGGCCCTTATTTATAAATATTCTTCGTCTATTTATACGTTCATAAGAAATATTAGCCAAACAAAATAACCCGGATGAACATAAACCATGGGCAATTATTATTATAAAAGAACCACAAAATCCCCAATAATTAAAAGTTATAATCCCACCTAACACTATGCCCATATGAGCAACAGATGAATATGCAATTAATAATTTTAAATCGGTTTGACGTAAACAAATTAAACTTACTAAAAATCCCCCTACTAAACTAATTCTAATAAATAATATTGAAAAAGATATTCCAACTACAATAAATATTCTTAAAACTCGCAATAGTCCATAACCCCCTAATTTCAATATAATACCGGCCAAAATTATTGAACCAGAAACAGGGGCCTCAACATGAGCCTTGGGTAACCAGAGATGAACTATATATATAGGCATTTTAACTAAAAAAGCAAAAATTATACATATATACATATAAATATTAAAATAATAAATATTATTAAAAAAAAAATCTAAAGTTAAATAATTATTGTAATAATAAAAAATACCAATTATTATAGGTAAAGAAGCAAATAATGTATAAAACAATAAATAAATACCAGCCTGTAATCGCTCAGGTTGATACCCCCATCCTATAATTAAAATCAAAGTAGGGATTAATCTACTTTCAAAAAAAAAATAAAATTAAAATAAATTTATAGAACTGAAAGTACAATACAAAAATTACAATAATATTAGTAATAAAAACGAAAAAAAATTAGAAAAAAAACTTTTTTTATAAATAGATTCTCTTGCTATAATTATTAACGAACAAATTCAAAAACTTAATAAAATTAACCCAAAAGATAATAAATCTGATCCAAAAAAATATCTAATATTTATTCATAAATAATTAAATCTTCCTATTATTATAAATATAAATCTTATAAAAAAATAATGTACCTGACTTAATCAAAATCTATTCTTTTTAAAACATAAAGGAATCATAAATAATATTATTAATAAAAACTTTAACATAACATATTTATTGAAAAAAAAAAATCATTCCCATGAGTACGAATTAAAGAAACTAAAATAGAAAGACCTAAAACACTTTCACACACACAAAAAGTTAAAAAAAATATTCTAAAATAATATTCAAAATCAAATATTGATAAATAAATAAAAATTAAAATAATAAACTCTAAACTCAATAATATTAAAAGTAAATGTTTACGTTTAGAGGAAAATACAATTATTCCAATAAAAAATATAAAAATAAATGATAAAATATTTAATATATAAATAATAAGTTTTAATAATTTAATATAAAATATTGGTCTTGTAAATCAAATATAAGATTTTTTTCTTTTAAAACTTCAGAAAAAGGGAAACCCCTTTCATTAATCTCCAAAATTAATATTTTTAATATAAACTACTTTCTGATATTTATTATTTATTTCTTATTTTAAATTCAAGTATAACCATTATTTTTATATTCTTAAATCACCCTTTATCAATAGGACTAATTTTATTAATTCAAACAATTTTAATTTCTTTAATATCAGGAATTTTTTCATATACTTATTGATTTTCATATATTTTATTTTTAGTTATAATTGGGGGTATATTAGTTCTATTTATCTACATAACAAGATTAGCATCAAATGAAATATTTAATTTTTCAACTAAACTTTTTATCTGTATAATAATAATAATCAGCACCCTAATTATAATATATTTAATTATAGATTATATAATACTTAACCCATTATTTAAAAATTCTAATTTAGTAGAATTTTTTAATAATATAATATTTATAAAAAATGAAAATAACTATACCCTTAATAAAATCTATAATATACCAAATAATATCATTACTTTAATGTTAGTAAATTATTTATTTTTAACTTTAATTGCTGTAGTTAAAATTACTGATATTAAATATGGGCCTTTACGACAAAAATTTTAATGAATAAACCTATACGATCTAATCACCCTTTATTTAAAATTATCAATAATGCACTAATTGATTTACCCACTCCTAGAAATATCTCACTATGATGAAACTTTGGGTCTCTATTAGGATTATGTTTAATAATCCAAATCATTACAGGATTATTTTTAGCTATACACTATACTGCAAATATTGAAATAGCATTCAATAGAGTAGACCATATTTGTCGTGATGTAAATTATGGTTGACTATTACGAACTCTTCATGCCAACGGAGCTTCATTTTTTTTTATTTGTATTTATCTTCATATTGGTCGAGGGATATATTACGGATCTTACAAATTTATACCTACATGAATAGTAGGAGTAAATATTTTATTTTTAGTTATAGGAACAGCATTTATAGGATATGTTCTTCCATGGGGGCAAATATCTTTCTGAGGTGCTACAGTTATTACAAATCTATTATCCGCAGTTCCTTACTTAGGGACAATATTAGTTCAATGAGTATGGGGAGGATTTGCTGTAGATAATGCTACATTAACACGATTTTTTACTATTCATTTTTTACTACCTTTCATCGTTGTAGCAGCAGTAATAATTCATTTATTATTCCTCCATCAAACAGGATCTAATAACCCTTTAGGAATTAATAGAAATACTGATAAAATCCCATTTCACCCATACTTTTCATTTAAAGATATAATAGGATTTATTATACTATTAATATTATTAACTACTTTAACCTTGCTAAACCCTTACTATTTAGGGGACCCAGATAATTTTACCCCAGCAAATCCTTTAGTAACCCCTATTCATATTCAACCCGAATGATATTTTCTATTTGCTTATGCTATTTTACGATCTATTCCTAATAAATTAGGAGGAGTAATTGCCTTAGTTATATCTATTTTAATTTTAATAATTCTACCATTTTCAAATCAAAGAAATTTTCAAAGATTAAAATTTTACCCAATTAATCAAATTCTATTTTGATTATTTTTAATTATCGTAATTTTATTAACATGGATTGGTATACGACCAGTAGAAGATCCTTTTATTTTAATAGGACAAATTTTAACAATCTTATATTTTATATATTTTTTAATTAATCCACTATTATTAAAAATTTGAGATAAATTATTATACTAGTTAATGAACTTGATATAAGTATATGTTTTGAAAGCATAAAAAAGAGGTCAATTCCTCTATTAACTTTTACTAAAAATAATTCACTAAATTAATATAGAAAAATAAAGTATTTTTAATCCTATATATAAAAATAAATAATTTAATGATAAAGGTAAGAAACTTTTTCAAGCTAAATATATTAATTTATCATAACGATATCGCGGCAATGTCCCACGAACTCAAATAAAACAAAAAGACAAAAATACTATTTAAAAAAAAAAATAGATATTAAATCTCTCCCAAGAAAAATTACACAAAATAATATACTTATAAATAAAATTCTTGAATATTCAGATAAAAAAATTAAAGCAAACCCCCCTCTTCTATATTCTACATTAAATCCAGATACTAATTCAGATTCTCCTTCAGCAAAATCAAAGGGGGTACGATTTGTTTCAGCTAATCTAGAGACAAACCATACAAATGCTAAAGGTAAAGCTAAAAAAATTATTCAAATAAATTTTTGAAATTTTATAAACTCTATTAATCTAAAACTCTCAATTAAAATTATAAAAGATATTAAAATCAATGCCAAATTTACTTCATAAGAAATTGTTTGAGCTACGGCACGTAATCCCCCTAATAATGAATATCTAGAATTTGAAGACCAACCAGCAATTATTACAGTATAAACCCCTAATCTAGTGCAAGCTAAAAAAAATAGTATTCCTAAATTAAAATTAAATAAAACTAAAAAATAAGGAATAATTACCCATAACAATAGTGATAAAAATAATCTCATAATAGGAGAATAATAATACATAATATAATTAGATAATAAAGGATAAGTTTGTTCTTTAGAAAATAATTTAATAGCATCACAAAATGGTTGAGGAATACCTATAAATCCTACCTTATTGGGACCCTTACGAATTTGAATATAGCCTAAAACTTTCCGCTCCAATAAAGTTAAAAAAGCCACACCCACTAAAACACAAATAATTAATAATAACATACAAATTATTGAAAATATTAAATCTATATAAAACAAGTATTACCTGTAAATAATTTACATAAATGAATTCTTAATTCATCGCACTAATCTGCCAAAGTAATAAACTTTAATAATATTCAATAAATGAAATATAAATATATTAAATATTTGGTCCTTTCGTACTAAAATATTTTGTTTTATTAAAGATAGAAACCGACCTGGCTTACGCCGGTCTGAACTCAGATCATGTAAAGATTTAATGGTCGAACAGACCAAAATTATTAAGCTTCTACACCTAAAATAATCTTTAATCCAACATCGAGGTCGCAAACTTTTTTATCGATATGAACTATCTAAAAAAATTACGCTGTTATCCCTAAGGTAACTTAATCTTATAATCAGTAAAACTGGATCATTAATATTCATAAATTAATGTTTATTATAAAAAAGAATTAATTCAATCTTTTTATTACCCCAATAAAATAATTTAATTAAATAAAACATTAATATTTCTAAATTAATTTAATTTAATAAACTATAAAGATCTATAGGGTCTTCTCGTCTTTTAATAATATTTAAGCCTTTTAACTTAAAAGTTAAATTCTACTATAATTTAAATAGAGACAGATTTTACCTCGTCCAGCCTTTCATACAAGCTTTTAATTAAAAAACTAATGATTATGCTACCTTTGCACAGTCAAAATACTGCGGCCATTTAAAATATAAATTCAGTGGGCATACTAGACCTTAAATAAAAATCCAAAAGGACATGTTTTTGTTAAACTGGCGAGTAAAATTTTTGCCGAATTCCTTTAAATAATCTTTTAAAAAATATTATTTAAATAAATCAAATATATACTAATTCTATCATTATACCTAAATTTTTAAAATTAAAAATTAATTATTTATAAAAAATTTAAAATTATATAAAATAATATTTTTAAATAAATTAATTATAACAAATTATAATTGATGACTATTTCTAAATCTACATCTTTTAAAAATAAACTATTAATTTTTAAATTTTTAATTAAAAGCTAATCCCTTTAATTATTAATATTAATATTTAATAATTTAAAAAATTAAATTATTAAAATAATAATATCTGAATTAAATTCATTTCTAAATAAACTAGATATATTTAAGAACGAATAACATTTCATTACCAATTAATTATTATAAATATTTTTTAAACAATAAAAAAAAATTAATTAGCTCTCTTAAATTCGAGAAAATTAAAATTTATAATCTTTATTTAATAAACCCTGATACACAAGGTACTAAAATTAAATTATACTTTTTTAAAATAAATTTTTATTTCAATAATCTTTTACAATACAATTAAACTATAACTAAATTAATTTTTTCAATAAACTCTACTAAAAACATAATTTATTAAAATTATTTTTATTAAATAACTAAAAACATAAAACTAAAAGTAAATTTTTTATTTTCAAACTAAATTGATTTGCACAATAACTTTTTAATGTAAATAAAATGCTTTACTAGACAAGCTCTAATTTGTAATCATTCTAGATACACTTTCCAGTACATCTACTATGTTACGACTTATCTTATTTTATAATAAGAGCGACGGGCGATATGTACATATTTTAGAGCTAAAATCATAAAATTTAAATTAATTTTATTACTATTAAATCCACCTTCATAAAAGTATATTCTCCCCCTAATCCGTATAAATAAATTTATTGTAGCCCATTTCTGCTTAACTATAAACTGCACCTTGATCTGATATATTTTTTTATATAAAATATTAAAAATTTATATTCTTTTAAAATCTTCTTATAACGACGGTATACAAATTTATTTAAATTAAGTAAAATTAATCGTGGATTATCAATGATAGAACAGGCTCCTCTAAATAGACTAAAATACCGCCAAAATCTTTAAATTTCAAGAACATAACTAATACTAATTTAGTATATTTATTTTACATTTAAAATAATAGGGTATCTAATCCTAGTTTAAAAATAAATTTCATAATATTAAAAACTTAAATTATTAAAATTATATACTGCGAATAAAATCTTTTAATAAAACTATTAAAATTTTATTAACAAACTCACAAAAATTTACATGTAAAAAAAAAATTAAATAAATCTTTAAGCCAGAATTAAACTTTATTTAGTTATTAATTTATTACAACTATAATATTTATTATCAATAATTTATTTGCTATTTAATTAAAAATAGACAATAATTATTAAAGTTCCCTTTATCTTAATCTCAAACACTCACAGATAAAATTTTACCTCTAAATTAAATCTGTGAATATTTGTAATTAAATATAATCCGATAAACTAATACTTAATCAAAACCTTTTATAATCCAAATTTATTTAATATATCAAATTATTCCCCACTAATTTTTTATATTTAATAAAAATTGAATTAAAACAACAATTATAAGCATAAAAATTAATTCAAAATCTAATAATTATAATCTAAATTTATAATTTTACCTGGATTTATAAGCTTGAGTCGATTAATCATCTATTAAATTATTAATTTATTACAACTACAATATTTATTATCAATAATTTGTTTACTATTTAATTAAAAATAGACAATAATTAAACAAATTCCCTCTCGGTTACTCTCAAACACTCACAGATAAAATTTTACCCCCAAAATTAAATCTGTAAATATTTGTGATTAAATATAGTCCGATAAACTAATACTTAATCAAAACCTTTTATAATTCAAATTTATTTAATATATCAAATTATTCCCCATTAATTTTTTATATTTAATAAAAATTAAATTAAATTAACAATTATAAGCATAAAAATTAATTCAAAATCTAATAATTATTAATCTAAATTTATAATTTTACCTGGATTTATCCAACTGAATATTCATGTAATTCTTATTATGGCTATACTAACGCTAAACACGTTCTACAATAAACAACACATCTTGTTAAATCAGATATCAAACTTTGACAAGGAACTCAACACTATGGGAATATTTCTCGACTATAAAATAGTGTATCGTCGACTGACGAAAAGAATTTCACTGGATATCCTGACAGTTCTTATACTCTTTGTCTATAAATGTGTGGATTTCCACTGGTATAGTTTTGTGAATTTTCTAATTTATGTTGTGGAGCGATGTGCCATTATGTCTATGGTGATTCATTTTGAATTCTGGATGCATCTGATACAAGACAGGTTCTTGGCTCTGCACAATCATTTATTGAACATTGTCGAAAACAATGAGACAAGCTTGACAAATGGTAAGTCTAAAATATAATTACATCCTCATATCGATTCGAGATATTTAGAAACACGGATAGTTTTCTTTTAATTTAGTGGGTGTTTTTGGGGTTTTTTGGGTGTTTTTGGATGTTTATGGGTGTTTTTGGGTGCTTATGGGTGTCTGTGGGTGTTTATGGGTGTTTGTCGGTGTGTATAGGTGTTTTTGGGTGTTTATGGGTGTTTTTGGGTGTTTATGGGTGTTTTTGGGTGTCTGTGGGTGTTTATGGGTGTTTGTCGGTGTGTATAGGTGTTTTTGGGTATGTGAGGGTGTTTTAGAGTGTTTTTGGGTGTCTGTGGGTGTTTATGGGTGTTTGTCGGTGTGTATAGGTGTTTTTGGGTATTTGAGGGTGTTTTTGGGTGTCTGTGGGTGTTTGTCGGTGTGTATAGGTGTTTTTGGGTATTTGAGGGTGTTTTTGGGTGTTTATGGGTGTTTTTGGGTGTCTGTGGGTGTTTATGGGTGTTTGTCGGTGTGTATAGGTGTTTTTGGGTATTTGAGGGTGTTTTTGGGTGCCTGTGGGTGTTTATGGGTGTTTGTCGGTGTGTATAGGTGTTTTTGGGTATTTGAGGGTGTTTTTGGGTGTTTATTTGTGTTTATGGGTGTTTTTGGGTGCCGGTGGGTGTTTATGGGTGTTTGTCGGTGTGTATAGGTGTTTTTGGGTATTTGAGGGTGTTTTTGGATGTTTATGGGTGTTTTTGGGTGCCTGTGGGTGTTTGTCGGTGTGTATAGGTGTTTTTGGGTATTTGAGGGTGTTTTTGTGTGTCTGTGGGTGTTTTTGGGTGTCTGTGGGTGTTTATGGGTGTTTGTCGGTGTGTATAGGTGTTTTTGGGTGTTTATGGGTGTTTTTGGGTGTCTGTGGGTGTTTATGGGTGTTTGTCGGTGTGTATAGGTGTTTTTGGGTATTTGAGGGTGTTTTTGGGTGTTTATGGGTGTTTTTGGGTGTCTGTGGGTGTTTGTCGGTGTGTATAGGTGTTTTTGGGTATTTTAGGGTGTTTTTGGGTGTTTATGGGTGTTTTTGGGTGTCTGTGGGTGTTTATGAGTGTTTGTCGGTGTGTATAGGTGTTTTTGGGTATTTGAGGGTGTTTTTGGGTGTTTATACAATATTCGTTATTTATAAGTACATATTTGTTATTTAAAAACATGTAACAAAAAATTGTGTTTTTATTGGGGTGCGGGGTCCCGCAACGAGTTAATGACATTTCAATGGTGGAAATTGATTTGTCATACGAGTAGTTTGAATTACGAGCTCCTTCACGACATTAAACTCGTAGATTAAGGTAGCGCTATTTTTTTCTATCTATACAGATTTGAATTATAGATATTTATATCACGACCTTCTTGATTAAAAGTGTAAGACTAACCGGGAAGGTCGTGATATATAGGTATTCATAAAAAGTATTGCAAATATCATAAAAAATATAAAAAAATATAAATGGAAATAATCATTGAATGTCAATTAAAAATTCCATAGCTTTAGATGATTATGCCCATCTGGCGACATCATTCCCTCGGGCTGGAACATCGTCAGCCTCCTTTAATAATCATCGTCATAGCACTCTTGGTACATAAATAACTATTATAGGTTTCTTCAATATGAAATTTGTTAAATCCAATCATACGTATCGGATTACGTGTGACAGAGCAATTAAAATATCATCATGGAATATCAAATGACAAGTATCACCCGTTTAGTGATATATTATAGGCAATAATGACCCATGAAATTATACTTTGAATTTTCATATATCCCGTCATTTGCATTATAATTATTCTAACATATTTCTATTGAAAATAAAACACAATACTAAATATACCTGGAGCAGTTCTCACAGCCCGTTTTCAATGTATTTTTTGTTCTGTACAGTCATAATAATATCCTTAAAATTACATCCTCAATTCCAATAAAATATTAAACCACATAACAAACAGTATAACTGCGGTTAATCTCTACATAATTTCCCAATGTTAAATTTCCTATGTCTGGTAGTCACTGAGACATTGTATAAATTATTACATTATAAATATTCATATCATATTTAAATGCAATTGTTTTATACCAAATTTTCATGGCACACAACGAAAATCATTCTATTTGCCATACGTTTTAATTTTTCTTCAAAACTAAAACAGATATTTACATAAACGAATACATTACTGTAAAGAGAAAAAATAGCACTTTTTAGTGAGATAAAAATTAAGTATAGTTTCCATTTTGCACGCTGTATCTCCAGAAATATTCATTAAAAGAAAATTCATTGAATTCACTGAAAAGCTGCTTCTGTATGCCGAAATATTTATTTGAAGCTTTGCTCAATATTTTCAGCCGTTCTCAAAATAAGCTCCTCTCCTCTACATACGTTTGACAGGAACTTCATTAATCCTTGGCACTTTGAGTGTATTGTGAAAATTAAATATATTAATTCATCAGTTGCACTTATCAGGCATTTTCCTTACACAAACACACTTTTTTTTTAATGGTATTTATTTACATTTGTAAGGTACCGTTTTAATTTTTGTATTTTTAATGCGTGTTATAACACTTGTTATGGGTGACGGTGCATCCGTAACCACTTCATGTAACTTTAATGTCTCCCCATCTAATCACCAGATAAGATTATATTCAGTCTAGCACGAGTATTCCACGGAACAACAACTCTCCTTGGGTGAGTGCAACCTTCTGCTGTTTTGGGTGTGTGACTGGTTTGTGTCGATGTTAGTGCTTCCGTTGCATGTGCAGGTGACTCCAGGTGAGGTATGTCATGTTGTTGTATGTGGCCCAACGTGTATATCTGTGGATCTGGCCGATGTGTTTAGGATCAGGTAGTTTGATAGTCCAGTGGTTAGTCAGATATAAAATGTGAAACCCGTTTATATACATACATGAACAACTGTCTGAATATTATTAATTCATCAGTTGTACATATCAGGCATTTTCCTTCTAAAGCGTGCATTACACGATGAAGTTTTTCTTTTCAAGTAACTTTAAAAGCGTCTTTATAAGTGACCTTACAAGTTTATTTACACGATCAAGTTTTACGTGAATTAAAATATCCAAGTGTCAAACAAGCAGCCATACCAACAGAAATTAAATTTCTTCTTAATTTAATAAATTAACTTAATTAAATATCGATTTATTCTCTACTCCAATATGCCATTTTACAGTTTAAACATAAAAATATAAACAAATAACAAAACAAACTGACAGATGAAAATAAATGGAAGCTACTTTTCAACACGCTTTAAGTTGGTAATGAAGTACACGCAGTAATGCGCATGCCCACGGCCAGAACTTGAAGGAACTTTTAAGAAAAAGTAGTGCATGTTGCAGTTTTACGTTATAAGTTTCTCGTTATAAGTCGACTTTACTATCTCTCTTACACTTACGTAATTGTGCGAGAGCGAAAACTTTTAAGGTTACTTGAAAAGAAAATCTTCATCGTGTAATGCACGCTTTACACAACACACACTTTCGTTGAATGGTATTTTTCTTACATTGTATTAATAGTGTATTGATTTTAATTAAGTTTAATGTGTTTTTTTTTTGTGAAGTTATTTCACGCTTAATTATCTCATCTATTGAATACATTAACTGAGAAAGTAATGAAAAGTCTAGTAAATGAAACATACATCGGTCGTCTGTCATACTAACAAATATTACACGCATTAATCGAAGAACAACTGAATTATTGCTTGGCATTCAATGGAGGATATTTTTACATCTTTAGCGCCGATATATTACTATGGAAAATTGTTTGGTAGCGCCAATTATAAACCAATTGGCACAATTGGATACCGTGTATTTCAATTCGATAAAATTACCTGGATTTGTACATCAATAATTGGTATAGTCAATGTGTTCATCTCACTGTATCTGGATTACACGGACTATATAGAGAAAAGATTTGCTGATCCTGCCATGAATCTAATCAATTTTATCCAACTGAATATTCATGTAATTCTTATTATGGCTATACTAACGCTAAACACGTTCTACAATAAACAACACATCTTGTTAAATCAGATATCAAACTTTGACAAGGAACTCAACACTATGGGAATATTTCTCGACTATAAAATAGTGTATCGTCGACTGACGAAAAGAATTTCACTGGATATCCTGACAGTTCTTATACTCTTTGTCTATAAATGTGTGGATTTCCACTGGTATAGTTTTGTGAATTTTCTAATTTATGTTGTGGAGCGATGTGCCATTATGTCTATGGTGATTCATTTTGAATTCTGGATGCATCTGATACAAGACAGGTTCTTGGCTCTGCACAATCATTTATTGAACATTGTCGAAAACAATGAGACAAGCTTGACAAATGGTAAGTCTAAAATATAATTACATCCTCATATCGATTCGAGATATTTAGAAACACGGATAGTTTTCTTTTAATTTAGTGGGTGTTTTTGGGGTTTTTTGGGTGTTTTTGGGTGTTTATGGGTGCTTATGGGTGTTTTTGGGTGTCTGTGGGTGTTTATGGGTGTTTGTCGGTGTGTATAGGTGTTTTTGGGTGTTTATGGGTGTTTATACAATATTCGTTATTTATAAGTACATATTTGTTATTTAAAAACATGTAACAAAAAATTGTGTTTTTATTGGGGTGCGGGGTCCCGCAACGAGTTAATGACATTTCAATGGTGGAAATTGATTTGTCATACGAGTAGTTTGAATTACGAGCTCCTTCACGACATTAAACTCGTAGATTAAGGTAGCGCTATTTTTTTCTATCTATACAGATTTGAATTATAGATATTTATATCACGACCTTCTTGATTAAAAGTGTAAGACTAACCGGGAAGGTCGTGATATATAGGTATTCATAAAAAGTATTGCAAATATCATAAAAAATATAAAAAAATATAAATGGAAATAATCATTGAATGTCAATTAAAAATTCCATAGCTTTAGATGATTATGCCCATCTGGCGACATCATTCCCTCGGGCTGGAACATCGTCAGCCTCCTTTAATAATCATCGTCATAGCACTCTTGGTACATAAATAACTATTATAGGTTTCTTCAATATGAAATTTGTTAAATCCAATCATACGTATCGGATTACGTGTGACAGAGCAATTAAAATATCATCATGGAATATCAAATGACAAGTATCACCCGTTTAGTGATATATTATAGGCAATAATGACCCATGAAATTATACTTTGAATTTTCATATATCCCGTCATTTGCATTATAATTATTCTAACATATTTCTATTGAAAATAAAACACAATACTAAATATACCTGGAGCAGTTCTCACAGCCCGTTTTCAATGTATTTTTTGTTCTGTACAGTCATAATAATATCCTTAAAATTACATCCTCAATTCCAATAAAATATTAAACCACATAACAAACAGTATAACTGCGGTTAATCTCTACATAATTTCCCAATGTTAAATTTCCTATGTCTGGTAGTCACTGAGACATTGTATAAATTATTACATTATAAATATTCATATCATATTTAAATGCAATTGTTTTATACCAAATTTTCATGGCACACAACGAAAATCATTCTATTTGCCATACGTTTTAATTTTTCTTCAAAACTAAAACAGATATTTACATAAACGAATACATTACTGTAAAGAGAAAAAATAGCACTTTTTAGTGAGATAAAAATTAAGTATAGTTTCCATTTTGCACGCTGTATCTCCAGAAATATTCATTAAAAGAAAATTCATTGAATTCACTGAAAAGCTGCTTCTGTATGCCGAAATATTTATTTGAAGCTTTGCTCAATATTTTCAGCCGTTCTCAAAATAAGCTCCTCTCCTCTACATACGTTTGACAGGAACTTCATTAATCCTTGGCACTTTGAGTGTATTGTGAAAATTAAATATATTAATTCATCAGTTGCACTTATCAGGCATTTTCCTTACACAAACACACTTTTTTTTTTGAATGGTATTTATTTACATTTGTAAGGTACCGTTTTAATTTTTGTATTTTTAATGCGTGTTATAACACTTGTTATGGGTGACGGTGCATCCGTAACCACTTCATGTAACTTTAATGTCTCCCCATCTAATCACCAGATAAGATTATATTCAGTCTAGCACGAGTATTCCACGGAACAACAACTCTCCTTGGGTCAGTGCAACCTTCTGCTGTTTTGGGTGTGTGACTGGTTTGTGTCGATGTTAGTGCTTCCGTTGCATGTGCAGGTGACTCCAGGTGAGGTATGTCATGTTGTTGTATGTGGCCCAACGTGTATATCTGTGGATCTGGCCGATGTGTTTAGGATCAGGTAGTTTGATAGTCCAGTGGTTAGTCAGATATAAAATGTGAAACCCGTTTATATACATACATGAACAACTGTCTGAATATTATTAATTCATCAGTTGTACATATCAGGCATTTTCCTTCTAAAGCGTGCATTACACGATGAAGTTTTTCTTTTCAAGTAACTTTAAAAGCGTCTTTATAAGTGACTTTACAAGTTTATTTACACGATCAAGTTTTACGTGAATTAAAATATCCAAGTGTCAAACAAGCAGCCATACCAACAGAAATTAAATTTCTTCTTAATTTAATAAATTAACTTAATTAAATATCGATTTATTCTCTACTCCAATATGCCATTTTACAGTTTAAACATAAAAATATAAACAAATAACAAAACAAACTGACAGATGAAAATAAATGGAAGCTACTTTTCAACACGCTTTAAGTTGGTAATGAAGTACACGCAGTAATGCGCATGCCCACGGCCAGAACTTGAAGGAACTTTTAAGAAAAAGTAGTGCATGTTGCAGTTTTACGTTATAAGTTTCTCGTTATAAGTCGACTTTACTATCTCTCTTACACTTACGTAATTGTGCGAGAGCGAAAACTTTTAAGGTTACTTGAAAAGAAAATCTTCATCGTGTAATGCACGCTTTACACAACACACACTTTCGTTGAATGGTATTTTTCTTACATTGTATTAATAGTGTATTGATTTTAATTAAGTTTAATGTGTTTTTTTTTTTTTGGTGAAGTTATTTCACGCTTAATTATCTCATCTATTGAATACATTAACTGAGAAAGTAATGAAAAGTCTAGTAAATGAAACATACATCGGTCGTCTGTCATACTAACAAATATTACATGTATTAATCGAAGAACAACTGAATTATTGCTTGGCATTCAATGGAGGATATTTTTACATCTTTAGCGCCGATATATTACTATGGAAAATTGTTTGGTAGCGCCAATTATAAACCAATTGGCACAATTGGATACCGTGTATTTCAATTCGATAAAATTACCTGGATTTGTACATCAATAATTGGTATAGTCAATGTGTTCATCTCACTGTATCTGGATTACACGGACTATATAGAGAAAAGATTTGCTGATCCTGCCATGAATCTAATCAATTTTATCCAACTGAATATTCATGTAATTCTTATTATGGCTATACTAACGCTAAACACGTTCTACAATAAACAACACATCTTGTTAAATCAGATATCAAACTTTGACAAGGAACTCAACACTATGGGAATATTTCTCGACTATAAAATAGTGTATCGTCGACTGACGAAAAGAATTTCACTGGATATCCTGACAGTTCTTATACTCTTTGTCTATAAATGTGTGGATTTCCACTGGTATAGTTTTGTGAATTTTCTAATTTATGTTGTGGAGCGATGTGCCATTATGTCTATGGTGATTCATTTTGAATTCTGGATGCATCTGATACAAGACAGGTTCTTGGCTCTGCACAATCATTTATTGAACATTGTCGAAAACAATGAGACAAGCTTGACAAATGGTAAGTCTAAAATATAATTACATCCTCATATCGATTCGAGATATTTAGAAACACGGATAGTTTTCTTTTAATTTAGTGGGTGTTTTTGGGGTTTTTTGGGTGTTTTTGGATGTTTATGGGTGTTTTTGGGTGCTTATGGGTGTTTTTGGGTGTTTATGGGTGTTTTTGGGGAGTTTTTGGGGTGTTTTTGGGGGTTTTTGGGTGTTTTTGGGTGTTTATGGGTGTTTTTGGGTGTCTGTGGGTGTTTATGGGTGTTTGTCGGTGTGTATAGGTGTTTTTGGGTATGTGAGGGTGTTTTAGAGTGTTTTTGGGTGTCTGTGGGTGTTTATGGGTGTTTGTCGGTGTGTATAGGTGTTTTTGGGTATTTGAGGGTGTTTTTGGGTGTCTGTGGGTGTTTATGGGTGTTTGTCGGTGTGTATAGGTGTTTTTGGGTATTTGAGGGTGTTTTTGGGTGTTTATGGGTGTTTATGGGTGTTTTTGGGTGTCTGTGGGTGTTTGTCGGTGTGTATAGGTGTTTTTGGGTATTTGAGGGTGTTTTTGGGTGTTTATGGGTGTTTTTGGGTGTCTGTGGGTGTTTATGGGTGTTTGTCGGTGTGTATAGGTGTTTTTGGGTATTTGAGGGTGTTTTTGGGTGTCTGTGGGTGTTTATGGGTGTTTGTCGGTGTGTATAGGTGTTTTTGGGTATTTGAGGGTGTTTTTGGGTGTTTATGGGTGTTTATGGGTGTTTATGGGTGTTTTTGGGTGTCTGTGGGTGTTTATGGGTGTCTGTGGGTGTTTATGGGTGTTCGTCGGTGTGTATAGGTGTTTTTGGGTATTTGAGGGTGTTTTTGGGTGTTTATGGGTGTTTGTCGGTGTGTATAGGTGTTTTTGGGTATTTGAGGATGTTTTTGGGTGTTTTTGGGTGTCTGTGGGTGTGTATAGGTGTTTTTGGGTATTTGAGGGTGTTTTTGGTTGTTTATGGGTGTTTATACAATATTCGTTATTTATAAGTACATATTTGTTATTTAAAAACATGTAACAAAAAATTGTGTTTTTATTGGGGTGCGGGGTCCCGCAACGAGTTAATGACATTTCAATGGTGGAAATTGATTTGTCATACGAGTAGTTTGAATTACGAGCTCCTTCACGACATTAAACTCGTAGATTAAGGTAGCGCTATTTTTTTCTATCTATACAGATTTGAATTATAGATATTTATATCACGACCTTCTTGATTAAAAGTGTAAGACTAACCGGGAAGGTCGTGATATATAGGTATTCATAAAAAGTATTGCAAATATCATAAAAAATATAAAAAAATATAAATGGAAATAATCATTGAATGTCAATTAAAAATTCCATAGCTTTAGATGATTATGCCCATCTGGCGACATCATTCCCTCGGGCTGGAACATCGTCAGCCTCCTTTAATAATCATCGTCATAGCACTCTTGGTACATAAATAACTATTATAGGTTTCTTCAATATGAAATTTGTTAAATCCAATCATACGTATCGGATTACGTGTGACAGAGCAATTAAAATATCATCATGGAATATCAAATGACAAGTATCACCCGTTTAGTGATATATTATAGGCAATAATGACCCATGAAATTATACTTTGAATTTTCATATATCCCGTCATTTGCATTATAATTATTCTAACATATTTCTATTGAAAATAAAACACAATACTAAATATACCTGGAGCAGTTCTCACAGCCCGTTTTCAATGTATTTTTTGTTCTGTACAGTCATAATAATATCCTTAAAATTACATCCTCAATTCCAATAAAATATTAAACCACATAACAAACAGTATAACTGCGGTTAATCTCTACATAATTTCCCAATGTTAAATTTCCTATGTCTGGTAGTCACTGAGACATTGTATAAATTATTACATTATAAATATTCATATCATATTTAAATGCAATTGTTTTATACCAAATTTTCATGGCACACAACGAAAATCATTCTATTTGCCATACGTTTTAATTTTTCTTCAAAACTAAAACAGATATTTACATAAACGAATACATTACCGTAAAGAGAAAAAATAGCACTTTTTAGTGAGATAAAAATTAAGTATAGTTTCCATTTTGCACGCTGTATCTCCAGAAATATTCATTAAAAGAAAATTCATTGAATTCACTGAAAAGCTGCTTCTGTATGCCGAAATATTTATTTGAAGCTTTGCTCAATATTTTCAGCCGTTCTCAAAATAAGCTCCTCTCCTCTACATACGTTTGACAGGAACTTCATTAATCCTTGGCACTTTGAGTGTATTGTGAAAATTAAATATATTAATTCATCAGTTGCACTTATCAGGCATTTTCCTTACACAAACACACTTTTTTTTTTTGAATGGTATTTATTTACATTTGTAAGGTACCGTTTTAATTTTTGTATTTTTAATGCGTGTTATAACACTTGTTATGGGTGACGGTGCATCCGTAACCACTTCATGTAACTTTAATGTCTCCCCATCTAATCACCAGATAAGATTATATTCAGTCTAGCACGAGTATTCCACGGAACAACAACTCTCCTTGGGTGAGTGCAACCTTCTGCTGTTTTGGGTGTGTGACTGGTTTGTGTCGATGTTAGTGCTTCCGTTGCATGTGCAGGTGACTCCAGGTGAGGTATGTCATGTTGTTGTATGTGGCCCAACGTGTATATCTGTGGATCTGGCCGATGTGTTTAGGATCAGGTAGTTTGATAGTCCAGTGGTTAGTCAGATATAAAATGTGAAACCCGTTTATATACATACATGAACAACTGTCTGAATATTATTAATTCATCAGTTGTACATATCAGGCATTTTCCTTCTAAAGCGTGCATTAAACGATGAAGTTTTTCTTTTCAAGTAACTTTAAAAGCGTCTTTATAAGTGACCTTACAAGTTTATTTACACGATCAAGTTTTACGTGAATTAAAATATCCAAGTGTCAAACAAGCAGCCATACCAACAGAAATTAAATTTCTTCTTAATTTAATAAATTAACTTAATTAAATATCGATTTATTCTCTACTCCAATATGCCATTTTACAGTTTAAACATAAAAATATAAACAAATAACAAAACAAACTGACAGATGAAAATAAATGGAAGCTACTTTTCAACACGCTTTAAGTTGGTAATGAAGTACACGCAGTAATGCGCATGCCCACGGCCAGAACTTGAAGGAACTTTTAAGAAAAAGTAGTGCATGTTGCAGTTTTACGTTATAAGTTTCTCGTTATAAGTCGACTTTACTATCTCTCTTACACTTACGTAATTGTGCGAGAGCGAAAACTTTTAAGGTTACTTGAAAAGAAAATCTTCATCGTGTAATGCACGCTTTACACAACACACACTTTCGTTGAATGGTATTTTTCTTACATTGTATTAATAGTGTATTGATTTTAATTAAGTTTAATGTGTTTTTTTTTTTTTGGTGAAGTTATTTCACGCTTAATTATCTCATCTATTGAATACATTAACTGAGAAAGTAATGAAAAGTCTAGTAAATGAAACATACATCGGTCGTCTGTCATACTAACAAATATTACATGTATTAATCGAAGAACAACTGAATTATTGCTTGGCATTCAATGGAGGATATTTTTACATCTTTAGCGCCGATATATTACTATGGAAAATTGTTTGGTAGCGCCAATTATAAACCAATTGGCACAATTGGATACCGTGTATTTCAATTCGATAAAATTACCTGGATTTGTACATCAATAATTGGTATAGTCAATGTGTTCATCTCACTGTATCTGGATTACACGGACTATATAGAGAAAAGATTTGCTGATCCTGCCATGAATCTAATCAATTTTATCCAACTGAATATTCATGTAATTCTTATTATGGCTATACTAACGCTAAACACGTTCTACAATAAACAACACATCTTGTTAAATCAGATATCAAACTTTGACAAGGAACTCAACACTATGGGAATATTTCTCGACTATAAAATAGTGTATCGTCGACTGACGAAAAGAATTTCACTGGATATCCTGACAGTTCTTATACTCTTTGTCTATAAATGTGTGGATTTCCACTGGTATAGTTTTGTGAATTTTCTAATTTATGTTGTGGAGCGATGTGCCATTATGTCTATGGTGATTCATTTTGAATTCTGGATGCATCTGATACAAGACAGGTTCTTGGCTCTGCACAATCATTTATTGAACATTGTCGAAAACAATGAGACAACCTTGACAAATGGTAAGTCTAAAATATAATTACATCCTCATATCGATTCGAGATATTTAGAAACACGGATAGTTTTCTTTTAATTTAGTGGGTGTTTTTGGGGTTTTTTGGGTGTTTTTGGGTGTTTATGGGTGTTTTTGGGTGCTTATGGGTGTTTTTGGGTGTCTGTGGGTGTTTATGGGTGTTTGTCGGTGTGTATAGGTGTTTTTGGGTGTTTATGGGTGTTTTTGGGTGTTTATGGGTGTTTTTGGGTGTCTGTGGGTGTTTATGGGTGTTTGTCGGTGTGTATAGGTGTTTTTGGGTATGTGAGGGTGTTTTAGGGTGTTTTTGGGTGTCTGTGGGTGTTTATGGGTGTTTGTCGGTGTGTATAGGTGTTTTTGGGTATTTGAGGGTGTTTTTGGGTGTTTATTTGTGTTTATGGGTGTTTTTGGGTATCTGTGGGTGTTTATGGGTGTTTGTCGGTGTGTATAGGTGTTTTTGGGTATTTGAGGGTGTTTTTGGGTGTTTATGGGTGTTTTTGGGTGTCTGTGGGTGTTTATGGGTGTTTGTCGGTGTGTATAGGTGTTTTTGGGTATTTGAGGGTGTTTTTGGGTGCCTGTGGGTGTTTATGGGTGTTTGTCGGTGTGTATAGGTGTTTTTGGGTATTTGAGGGTGTTTTTGGGTGTTTATGGGTGTTTTTGGGTGTCTGTGGGTGTTTATGGGTGTTTGTCGGTGTGTATTGGTGTTTTTGGGTATTTGAGGGTGTTTTTGGGTGTTTTTGGGTAACTGTGGGTATTTATGGGTGTTTGTCGGTGTGTATAGGTGTTTTTGGGTATTTGAGGGTGTTTTTGTGTGTCTGTGGGTGTGTTTTTGGGTGTTTATGGGTGTTTATGTGTGTTTTTGGGTGTCTGTGGGTGTTTGTCGGTGTGTATAGGTGTTTTTGGGTATTTGAGGGTGTTTTTGGGTGTTTATGGGTGTTTTTGGGTGTCTGTGGGTGTTTATGAGTGTTTGTCGGTGTGTATAGGTGTTTTTGGGTATTTGAGGGTGTCTTTGGGTGTTTATACAATATTCGTTATTTATAAGTACATATTTGTTATTTAAAAACATGTAACAAAAAATTGTGTTTTTATTGGGGTGCGGGGTCCCGCAACGAGTTAATGACATTTCAATGGTGGAAATTGATTTGTCATACGAGTAGTTTGAATTACGAGCTCCTTCACGACATTAAACTCGTAGATTAAGGTTGCGCTATTTTTTTCTATCTATACAGATTTGAATTATAGATATTTATATCACGACCTTCTTGATTAAAAGTGTAAGACTAACCGGGAAGGTCGTGATATATAGGTATTCATAAAAAGTATTGCAAATATCATAAAAAATATAAAAAAATATAAATGGAAATAATCATTGAATGTCAATTAAAAATTCCATAGCTTTAGATGATTATGCCCATCTGGCGACATCATTCCCTCGGGCTGGAACATCGTCAGCCTCCTTTAATAATCATCGTCATAGCACTCTTGGTACATAAATAACTATTATAGGTTTCTTCAATATGAAATTTGTTAAATCCAATCATACGTATCGGATTACGTGTGACAGAGCAATTAAAATATCATCATGGAATATCAAATGACAAGTATCACCCGTTTAGTGATATATTATAGGCAATAATGACCCATGAAATTATACTTTGAATTTTCATATATCCCGTCATTTGCATTATAATTATTCTAACATATTTCTATTGAAAATAAAACACAATACTAAATATACCTGGAGCAGTTCTCACAGCCCGTTTTCAATGTATTTTTTGTTCTGTACAGTCATAATAATATCCTTAAAATTACATCCTCAATTCCAATAAAATATTAAACCACATAACAAACAGTATAACTGCGGTTAATCTCTACATAAATTCCCAATGTTAAATTTCCTATGTCTGGTAGTCACTGAGACATTGTATAAATTATTACATTATAAATATTCATATCATATTTAAATGCAATTGTTTTATACCAAATTTTCATGGCACACAACGAAAATCATTCTATTTGCCATACGTTTTAATTTTTCTTCAAAACTAAAACAGATATTTACATAAACGAATACATTACTGTAAAGAGAAAAAATAGCACTTTTTAGTGAGATAAAAATTAAGTATAGTTTCCATTTTGCACGCTGTATCTCCAGAAATATTCATTAAAAGAAAATTCATTGAATTCACTGAAAAGCTGCTTCTGTATGCCGAAATATTTATTTGAAGCTTTGCTCAATATTTTCAGCCGTTCTCAAAATAAGCTCCTCTCCTCTACATACGTTTGACAGGAACTTCATTAATCCTTGGCACTTTGAGTGTATTGTGAAAATTAAATATATTAATTCATCAGTTGCACTTATCAGGCATTTTCCTTACACAAACACACTTTTTTTTTTTGAATGGTATTTATTTACATTTGTAAGGTACCGTTTTAATTTTTGTATTTTTAATGCGTGTTATAACACTTGTTATGGGTGACGGTGCATCCGTAACCACTTCATGTAACTTTAATGTCTCCCCATCTAATCACCAGATAAGATTATATTCAGTCTAGCACGAGTATTCCACGGAACAACAACTCTCCTTGGGTGAGTGCAACCTTCTGCTGTTTTGGGTGTGTGACTGGTTTGTGTCGATGTTAGTGCTTCCGTTGCATGTGCAGGTGACTCCAGGTGAGGTATGTCATGTTGTTGTATGTGGCCCAACGTGTATATCTGTGGATCTGGCCGATGTGTTTAGGATCAGGTAGTTTGATAGTCCAGTGGTTAGTCAGATATAAAATGTGAAACCCGTTTATATACATACATGAACAACTGTCTGAATATTATTAATTCATCAGTTGTACATATCAGGCATTTTCCTTCTAAAGCGTGCATTACACGATGAAGTTTTTCTTTTCAAGTAACTTTAAAAGCGTCTTTATAAGTGACCTTACAAGTTTATTTACACGATCAAGTTTTACGTGAATTAAAATATCCAAGTGTCAAACAAGCAGCCATACCAACAGAAATTAAATTTCTTCTTAATTTAATAAATTAACTTAATTAAATATCGATTTACTCTCTACTCCAATATGCCATTTTACAGTTTAAACATAAAAATATAAACAAATAACAAAACAAACTGACAGATGAAAATAAATGGAAGCTACTTTTCAACACGCTTTAAGTTGGTAATGAAGTACACGCAGTAATGCGCATGCCCACGGCCAGAACTTGAAGGAACTTTTAAGAAAAAGTAGTGCATGTTGCAGTTTTACGTTATAAGTTTCTCGTTATAAGTCGACTTTACTATCTCTCTTACACTTACGTAATTGTGCGAGAGCGAAAACTTTTAAGGTTACTTGAAAAGAAAATCTTCATCGTGTAATGCACGCTTTACACAACACACACTTTCGTTGAATGGTATTTTTCTTACATTGTATTAATAGTGTATTGATTTTAATTAAGTTTAATGTGTTTTTTTTTTTTTGGTGAAGTTATTTCACGCTTAATTATCTCATCTATTGAATACATTAACTGAGAAAGTAATGAAAAGTCTAGTAAATGAAACATACATCGGTCGTCTGTCATACTAACAAATATTACATGTATTAATCGAAGAACAACTGAATTATTGCTTGGCATTCAATGGAGGATATTTTTACATCTTTAGCGCCGATATATTACTATGGAAAATTGTTTGGTAGCGCCAATTATAAACCAATTGGCACAATTGGATACCGTGTATTTCAATTCGATAAAATTACCTGGATTTGTACATCAATAATTGGTATAGTCAATGTGTTCATCTCACTGTATCTGGATTACACGGACTATATAGAGAAAAGATTTGCTGATCCTGCCATGAATCTAATCAATTTTATCCAACTGAATATTCATGTAATTCTTATTATGGCTATACTAACGCTAAACACGTTCTACAATAAACAACACATCTTGTTAAATCAGATATCAAACTTTGACAAGGAACTCAACACTATGGGAATATTTCTCGACTATAAAATAGTGTATCGTCGACTGACGAAAAGAATTTCACTGGATATCCTGACAGTTCTTATACTCTTTGTCTATAAATGTGTGGATTTCCACTGGTATAGTTTTGTGAATTTTCTAATTTATGTTGTGGAGCGATGTGCCATTATGTCTATGGTGATTCATTTTGAATTCTGGATGCATCTGATACAAGACAGGTTCTTGGCTCTGCACAATCATTTATTGAACATTGTCGAAAACAATGAGACAACCTTGACAAATGGTAAGTCTAAAATATAATTACATCCTCATATCGATTCGAGATATTTAGAAACACGGATAGTTTTCTTTTAATTTAGTGGGTGTTTTTGGGGTTTTTTGGGTGTTTTTGGGTGTTTATGGGTGTTTTTGGGTGTTTATGGGTGTTTTTGGGTGTTTATGGGTGTTTTTGGGTGTCTGTGGGTGTTTATGGGTGTTTGTCGGTGTGTATAGGTGTTTTTGGGTGTCTGTGGGTGTTTTGTCGGTGTGTATAGGTGTTTTTGGGTATTTGAGGGTGTTTTTGGGTGTCTGTGGGTGTTTATGGGTGTTTGTCGGTGTGTATAGGTGTTTTTGGGTATTTGAGGGTGTTTTTGGGTGTTTATGGGTGTTTTTGGGTGTCTGTGGGTGTTTATGGGTGTTTGTCGGTGTGTATAGGTGTTTTTGGGTTTTTGAGAGTGTTTTTGGGTGTCTGTGGGTGTTTGTCGGTGTGTATAGGTGTTTTTGGGTATTTGAGGGTGTTTTTGGGTATTTGAGGGTGTTTTTGGGTGTCTGTGGGTGTTTATGGGTGTTTGTCGGTGTGTATAGGTGTTTTTGGGTATTTGAGGGTGTTTTTGGGTGTTTATGGGTGTTTATGGGTGTTTGTCGGTGTGTATAGGTGTTTTTGGGTATTTGAGGGTGTTTTTTGGTGTCTGTGGGTGTTTATGGGTGTTTGTCGGTGTGTATAGTTGTTTTTGGGTATTTGAGGGTGTTTTGGGGTGTTTATGGGTGTTTATGTGTGTCTGTGGGTGTTTATGGGTGTTTGTCGGTGTGTATAGGTGTTTTTGGGTATTTGAGGGTGTTTTTGGGTGTTTATGGGTGTTTTTGGTTGTCTGTGGGTGTTTATGGGTGTTTGTCGGTGTGTATAGGTGTTTTTGGGTATTTGAGGGTGTTTTTGGGTGTTTATGGGTGTTTTTGGGTGTCTGTGGGTGTTTGTCGGTGTGTATAGGTGTTTTTGGGTTTTGAGAGTGTTTTTGGGTGTCTGTGGGTGTTTATGGGTGTTTGTCGGTGTGTATAGGTGTTTTTGGGTATTTGAGGGTGTTTTTGGGTGTTTATGGGTGTTTGTCGGTGTGTATAGGTGTTTTTGGGTATTTGAGGGTGTTTTTAGGTGTCTGTGGGTGTTTATGGGTGTTTGTCGGTGTGTATAGGTGTTTTTGGGTATTTGAGGGTGTCTATGGGTGTTTATGGGTGTTTTTGGGTGTCTGTGGGTGTTTATGGATGTTTGTCAGTGTGTATAGGTGTTTTTGGGTATTTGAGGGTGTTTTTGGGTGTTTATGGGTGTTTATACAATATTCGTTATTTATAAGTACATATTTGTTATTTAAAAACATGTAACAAAAAATTGTGTTTTTATTGGGGTGCGGGGTCCCGCAACGAGTTAATGACATTTCAATGGTGGAAATTGATTTGTCATACGAGTAGTTTGAATTACGAGCTCCTTCACGACATTAAACTCGTAGATTAAGGTAGCGCTATTTTTTTTCTATCTATACAGATTTGAATTATAGATATTTATATCACGACCTTCTTGATTAAAAGTGTAAGACTAACCGGGAAGGTCGTGATATATAGGTATTCATAAAAAGTATTGCAAATATCATAAAAAATATAAAAAAATATAAATGGAAATAATCATTGAATGTCAATTAAAAATTCCATAGCTTTAGATGATTATGCCCATCTGGCGACATCATTCCCTCGAGCTGGAACATCGTCAGCCTCCTTTAATAATCATCGTCATAGCACTCTTGGTACATAAATAACTATTATAGGTTTCTTCAATATGAAATTTGTTAAATCCAATCATACGTATCGGATTACGTGTGACAGAGCAATTAAAATATCATCATGGAATATCAAATGACAAGTATCACCCGTTTAGTGATATATTATAGGCAATAATGACCCATGAAATTATACTTTGAATTTTCATATATCCCGTCATTTGCATTATAATTATTCTAACATATTTCTATTGAAAATAAAACACAATACTAAATATACCTGGAGCAGTTCTCACAGCCCGTTTTCAATGTATTTTTTGTTCTGTACAGTCATAATAATATCCTTAAAATTACATCTTCAATTCCAATAAAATATTAAACCACATAACAAACAGTATAACTGCGGTTAATCTCTACATAATTTCCCAATGTTAAATTTCCTATGTCTGGTAGTCACTGAGACATTGTATAAATTATTACATTATAAATATTCATATCATATTTAAATGCAATTGTTTTATACCAAATTTTCATGGCACACAACGAAAATCATTCTATTTGCCATACGTTTTAATTTTTCTTCAAAACTAAAACAGATATTTACATAAACGAATACATTACTGTAAAGAGAAAAAATAGCACTTTTTAGTGAGATAAAAATTAAGTATAGTTTCCATTTTGCACGCTGTATCTCCAGAAATATTCATTAAAAGAAAATTCATTGAATTCACTGAAAAGCTGCTTCTGTATGCCGAAATATTTATTTGAAGCTTTGCTCAATATTTTCAGCCGTTCTCAAAATAAGCTCCTCTCCTCTACATACGTTTGACAGGAACTTCATTAATCCTTGGCACTTTGAGTGTATTGTGAAAATTAAATATATTAATTCATCAGTTGCACTTATCAGGCATTTTCCTTACACAAACACACTTTTTTTTTTTGAATGGTATTTATTTACATTTGTAAGGTACCGTTTTAATTTTTGTATTTTTAATGCGTGTTATAACACTTGTTATGGGTGACGGTGCATCCGTAACCACTTCATGTAACTTTAATGTCTCCCCATCTAATCACCAGATAAGATTATATTCAGTCTAGCACGAGTATTCCACGGAACAACAACTCTCCTTGGGTGAGTGCAACCTTCTGCTGTTTTGGGTGTGTGACTGGTTTGTGTCGATGTTAGTGCTTCCGTTGCATGTGCAGGTGACTCCAGGTGAGGTATGTCATGTTGTTGTATGTGGCCCAACGTGTATATCTGTGGATCTGGCCGATGTGTTTAGGATCAGGTAGTTTGATAGTCCAGTGGTTAGTCAGATATAAAATGTGAAACCCGTTTATATACATACATGAACAACTGTCTGAATATTATTAATTCATCAGTTGTACATATCAGGCATTTTCCTTCTAAAGCGTGCATTACACGATGAAGTTTTTCTTTTCAAGTAACTTTAAAAGCGTCTTTATAAGTGACCTTACAAGTTTATTTACACGATCAAGTTTTACGTGAATTAAAATATCCAAGTGTCAAACAAGCAGCCATACCAACAGAAATTAAATTTCTTCTTAATTTAATAAATTAACTTAATTAAATATCGATTTACTCTCTACTCCAATATGCCATTTTACAGTTTAAACATAAAAATATAAACAAATAACAAAACAAACTGACAGATGAAAATAAATGGAAGCTACTTTTCAACACGCTTTAAGTTGGTAATGAAGTACACGCAGTAATGCGCATGCCCACGGCCAGAACTTGAAGGAACTTTTAAGAAAAAGTAGTGCATGTTGCAGTTTTACGTTATAAGTTTCTCGTTATAAGTCGACTTTACTATCTCTCTTACACTTACGTAATTGTGCGAGAGCGAAAACTTTTAAGGTTACTTGAAAAGAAAATCTTCATCGTGTAATGCACGCTTTACACAACACACACTTTCGTTGAATGGTATTTTTCTTACATTGTATTAATAGTGTATTGATTTTAATTAAGTTTAATGTGTTTTTTTTTTTTTGGTGAAGTTATTTCACGCTTAATTATCTCATCTATTGAATACATTAACTGAGAAAGTAATGAAAAGTCTAGTAAATGAAACATACATCGGTCGTCTGTCATACTAACAAATATTACATGTATTAATCGAAGAACAACTGAATTATTGCTTGGCATTCAATGGAGGATATTTTTACATCTTTAGCGCCGATATATTACTATGGAAAATTGTTTGGTAGCGCCAATTATAAACCAATTGGCACAATTGGATACCGTGTATTTCAATTCGATAAAATTACCTGGATTTGTACATCAATAATTGGTATAGTCAATGTGTTCATCTCACTGTATCTGGATTACACGGACTATATAGAGAAAAGATTTGCTGATCCTGCCATGAATCTAATCAATTTTATCCAACTGAATATTCATGTAATTCTTATTATGGCTATACTAACGCTAAACACGTTCTACAATAAACAACACATCTTGTTAAATCAGATATCAAACTTTGACAAGGAACTCAACACTATGGGAATATTTCTCGACTATAAAATAGTGTATCGTCGACTGACGAAAAGAATTTCACTGGATATCCTGACAGTTCTTATACTCTTTGTCTATAAATGTGTGGATTTCCACTGGTATAGTTTTGTGAATTTTCTAATTTATGTTGTGGAGCGATGTGCCATTATGTCTATGGTGATTCATTTTGAATTCTGGATGCATCTGATACAAGACAGGTTCTTGGCTCTGCACAATCATTTATTGAACATTGTCGAAAACAATGAGACAACCTTGACAAATGGTAAGTCTAAAATATAATTACATCCTCATATCGATTCGAGATATTTAGAAACACGGATAGTTTTCTTTTAATTTAGTGGGTGTTTTTGGGGTTTTTTGGGTGTTTTTGGGTGTTTATGGGTGTTTTTGGGTGTTTATGGGTGTTTTTGGGTGTTTATGGGTGTTTTTGGGTGTCTGTGGGTGTTTATGGGTGTTTGTCGGTGTGTATAGGTGTTTTTGGGTGTCTGTGGGTGTTTTGTCGGTGTGTATAGGTGTTTTTGGGTATTTGAGGGTGTTTTTGGGTGTCTGTGGGTGTTTATGGGTGTTTGTCGGTGTGTATAGGTGTTTTTGGGTATTTGAGGGTGTTTTTGGGTGTTTATGGGTGTTTTTGGGTGTCTGTGGGTGTTTATGGGTGTTTGTCGGTGTGTATAGGTGTTTTTGGGTTTTTGAGAGTGTTTTTGGGTGTCTGTGGGTGTTTGTCGGTGTGTATAGGTGTTTTTGGGTATTTGAGGGTGTTTTTGGGTATTTGAGGGTGTTTTTGGGTGTCTGTGGGTGTTTATGGGTGTTTGTCGGTGTGTATAGGTGTTTTTGGGTATTTGAGGGTGTTTTTGGGTGTTTATGGGTGTTTATGGGTGTTTGTCGGTGTGTATAGGTGTTTTTGGGTATTTGAGGGTGTTTTTTGGTGTCTGTGGGTGTTTATGGGTGTTTGTCGGTGTGTATAGTTGTTTTTGGGTATTTGAGGGTGTTTTGGGGTGTTTATGGGTGTTTATGTGTGTCTGTGGGTGTTTATGGGTGTTTGTCGGTGTGTATAGGTGTTTTTGGGTATTTGAGGGTGTTTTTGGGTGTTTATGGGTGTTTTTGGTTGTCTGTGGGTGTTTATGGGTGTTTGTCGGTGTGTATAGGTGTTTTTGGGTATTTGAGGGTGTTTTTGGGTGTTTATGGGTGTTTTTGGGTGTCTGTGGGTGTTTGTCGGTGTGTATAGGTGTTTTTGGGTTTTGAGAGTGTTTTTGGGTGTCTGTGGGTGTTTATGGGTGTTTGTCGGTGTGTATAGGTGTTTTTGGGTATTTGAGGGTGTTTTTGGGTGTTTATGGGTGTTTGTCGGTGTGTATAGGTGTTTTTGGGTATTTGAGGGTGTTTTTAGGTGTCTGTGGGTGTTTATGGGTGTTTGTCGGTGTGTATAGGTGTTTTTGGGTATTTGAGGGTGTCTATGGGTGTTTATGGGTGTTTTTGGGTGTCTGTGGGTGTTTATGGATGTTTGTCAGTGTGTATAGGTGTTTTTGGGTATTTGAGGGTGTTTTTGGGTGTTTATGGGTGTTTATACAATATTCGTTATTTATAAGTACATATTTGTTATTTAAAAACATGTAACAAAAAATTGTGTTTTTATTGGGGTGCGGGGTCCCGCAACGAGTTAATGACATTTCAATGGTGGAAATTGATTTGTCATACGAGTAGTTTGAATTACGAGCTCCTTCACGACATTAAACTCGTAGATTAAGGTAGCGCTATTTTTTTTCTATCTATACAGATTTGAATTATAGATATTTATATCACGACCTTCTTGATTAAAAGTGTAAGACTAACCGGGAAGGTCGTGATATATAGGTATTCATAAAAAGTATTGCAAATATCATAAAAAATATAAAAAAATATAAATGGAAATAATCATTGAATGTCAATTAAAAATTCCATAGCTTTAGATGATTATGCCCATCTGGCGACATCATTCCCTCGAGCTGGAACATCGTCAGCCTCCTTTAATAATCATCGTCATAGCACTCTTGGTACATAAATAACTATTATAGGTTTCTTCAATATGAAATTTGTTAAATCCAATCATACGTATCGGATTACGTGTGACAGAGCAATTAAAATATCATCATGGAATATCAAATGACAAGTATCACCCGTTTAGTGATATATTATAGGCAATAATGACCCATGAAATTATACTTTGAATTTTCATATATCCCGTCATTTGCATTATAATTATTCTAACATATTTCTATTGAAAATAAAACACAATACTAAATATACCTGGAGCAGTTCTCACAGCCCGTTTTCAATGTATTTTTTGTTCTGTACAGTCATAATAATATCCTTAAAATTACATCTTCAATTCCAATAAAATATTAAACCACATAACAAACAGTATAACTGCGGTTAATCTCTACATAATTTCCCAATGTTAAATTTCCTATGTCTGGTAGTCACTGAGACATTGTATAAATTATTACATTATAAATATTCATATCATATTTAAATGCAATTGTTTTATACCAAATTTTCATGGCACACAACGAAAATCATTCTATTTGCCATACGTTTTAATTTTTCTTCAAAACTAAAACAGATATTTACATAAACGAATACATTACTGTAAAGAGAAAAAATAGCACTTTTTAGTGAGATAAAAATTAAGTATAGTTTCCATTTTGCACGCTGTATCTCCAGAAATATTCATTAAAAGAAAATTCATTGAATTCACTGAAAAGCTGCTTCTGTATGCCGAAATATTTATTTGAAGCTTTGCTCAATATTTTCAGCCGTTCTCAAAATAAGCTCCTCTCCTCTACATACGTTTGACAGGAACTTCATTAATCCTTGGCACTTTGAGTGTATTGTGAAAATTAAATATATTAATTCATCAGTTGCACTTATCAGGCATTTTCCTTACACAAACACACTTTTTTTTTTTGAATGTTATTTATTTACATTTGTAAGGTACCGTTTTAATTTTTGTATTTTTAATGCGTGTTATAACACTTGTTATGGGTGACGGTGCATCCGTAACCACTTCATGTAACTTTAATGTCTCCCCATCTAATCACCAGATAAGATTATATTCAGTCTAGCACGAGTATTCCACGGAACAACAACTCTCCTTGGGTGAGTGCAACCTTCTGCTGTTTTGGGTGTGTGACTGGTTTGTGTCGATGTTAGTGCTTCCGTTGCATGTGCAGGTGACTCCAGGTGAGGTATGTCATGTTGTTGTATGTGGCCCAACGTGTATATCTGTGGATCTGGCCGATGTGTTTAGGATCAGGTAGTTTGATAGTCCAGTGGTTAGTCAGATATAAAATGTGAAACCCGTTTATATACATACATGAACAACTGTCTGAATATTATTAATTCATCAGTTGTACATATCAGGCATTTTCCTTCTAAAGCGTGCATTACACGATGAAGTTTTTCTTTTCAAGTAACTTTAAAAGCGTCTTTATAAGTGACCTTACAAGTTTATTTACACGATCAAGTTTTACGTGAATTAAAATATCCAAGTGTCAAACAAGCAGCCATACCAACAGAAATTAAATTTCTTCTTAATTTAATAAATTAACTTAATTAAATATCGATTTATTCTCTACTCCAATATGCCATTTTACAGTTTAAACATAAAAATATAAACAAATAACAAAACAAACTGACAGATGAAAATAAATGGAAGCTACTTTTCAACACGCTTTAAGTTGGTAATGAAGTACACGCAGTAATGCGCATGCCCACGGCCAGAACTTGAAGGAACTTTTAAGAAAAAGTAGTGCATGTTGCAGTTTTACGTTATAAGTTTCTCGTTATAAGTTTCTCGTTATAAGTCGACTTTACTATCTCTCTTACACTTACGTAATTGTGCGAGAGCGAAAACTTTTAAGGTTACTTGAAAAGAAAATCTTCATCGTGTAATGCACGCTTTACACAACACACACTTTCGTTGAATGGTATTTTTCTTACATTGTATTAATAGTGTATTGATTTTAATTAAGTTTAATGTGTTTTTTTTTTTTGTGAAGTTATTTCACGCTTAATTATCTCATCTATTGAATACATTAACTGAGAAAGTAATGAAAAGTCTAGTAAATGAAACATACATCGGTCGTCTGTCATACTAACAAATATTACATGTATTAATCGAAGAACAACTGAATTATTGCTTGGCATTCAATGGAGGATATTTTTACATCTTTAGCGCCGATATATTACTATGGAAAATTGTTTGGTAGCGCCAATTATAAACCAATTGGCACAATTGGATACCGTGTATTTCAATTCGATAAAATTACCTGGATTTGTACATCAATAATTGGTATAGTCAATGTGTTCATCTCACTGTATCTGGATTACACGGACTATATAGAGAAAAGATTTGCTGATCCTGCCATGAATCTAATCAATTTTATCCAACTGAATATTCATGTAATTCTTATTATGGCTATACTAACGCTAAACACGTTCTACAATAAACAACACATCTTGTTAAATCAGATATCAAACTTTGACAAGGAACTCAACACTATGGGAATATTTCTCGACTATAAAATAGTGTATCGTCGACTGACGAAAAGAATTTCACTGGATATCCTGACAGTTCTTATACTCTTTGTCTATAAATGTGTGGATTTCCACTGGTATAGTTTTGTGAATTTTCTAATTTATGTTGTGGAGCGATGTGCCATTATGTCTATGGTGATTCATTTTGAATTCTGGATGCATCTGATACAAGACAGGTTCTTGGCTCTGCACAATCATTTATTGAACATTGTCGAAAACAATGAGACAAGCTTGACAAATGGTAAGTCTAAAATATAATTACATCCTCATATCGATTCGAGATATTTAGAAACACGGATAGTTTTCTTTTAATTTAGTGGGTGTTTTTGGGGTTTTTTGGGTGTTTTTGGGTGTTTATGGGTGTTTTTGGGTGTTTTTGGGTGTTTATGGGTGTTTTTGGGTGTCTGTGGGTGTTTGTCGGTGTGTATAGGTGTTTTTGGGTGTTTTTGGGTGTCTGTGGGTGTTTTGTCGGTGTGTATAGGTGTTTTTGGGTATTTGAGGGTGTTTTTGGGTGTTTTTGGGTGTCTGTGGGTGTTTATGGGTGTTTGTCGGTGTGTATAGGTGTTTTTGGGTATTTGAGGGTGTTTTTGGGTGTCTATGGGTGTTTTTGGGTGTCTGTGGGTGTTTATGGGTGTTTGTCGGTGTGTATAGGTGTTTTTGGGTATTTGAGGGTGTTTTTGGGTGTTTGTCGGTGTGTATAGGTGTTTTTGGGTATTTGAGGGTGTTTTTGGGTGTCTGTGGGTGTTTATGGGTGTTTGTCGGTGTGTATAGGTGTTTTTGGGTATTTGAGGGTGTTTTTGGGTGTTTATGGGTGTTTATGGGTGTTTGTCGGTGTGTATAGGTGTTTTTGGGTATTTGAGGGTGTTTTTTGGTGTCTGTGGGTGTTTATGGGTGTTTGTCGGTGTGTATAGTTGTTTTTGGGTATTTGAGGGTGTTTTGGGGTGTTTATGGGTGTTTATGTGTGTCTGTGGGTGTTTATGGGTGTTTGTCGGTGTGTATAGGTGTTTTTGGGTATTTGAGGGTGTTTTTGGGTGTTTATGGGTGTTTTTGGTTGTCTGTGGGTGTTTATGGGTGTTTGTCGGTGTGTATAGGTGTTTCTGGGTATTTGAGGGTGTTTTTGGGTGTTTATGGGTGTTTTTGGGTGTCTGTGGGTGTTTGTCGGTGTGTATAGGTGTTTTTGGGTTTTGAGAGTGTTTTTGGGTGTCTGTGGGTGTTTATGGGTGTCTGTGGGTGTTTGTCGGTGTGTATAGGTGTTTTTGGGTATTTGAGGGTGTTTTTGGGTGTTTATGGGTGTTTGTCGGTGTGTATAGGTGTTTTTGGGTATTTGAGGGTGTTTTTGGGTTTTTATGGGTGTTTTTGGGTGTCTGTGGGTGTTTATGGGTGTTTGTCGGTGTGTATAGGTGTTTTTGGGTATTTGAGGGTGTTTTTAGGTGTCTGTGGGTGTTTATGGGTGTTTGTCGGTGTGTATAGGTGTTTTTGGGTATTTGAGGGTGTTTATGGGTGTTTATGGGTGTTTGTCAGTGTGTATAGGTGTTTTTGGGTATTTGAGGGTGTTTTTGGGTGTTTATGGGTGTTTATACAATATTCGTTATTTATAAGTACATATTTGTTATTTAAAAACATGTAACAAAAAATTGTGTTTTTATTGGAATGCGGGGTCCCGCAACGAGTTAATGACATTTCAATGGTGGAAATTGATTTGTCATACGAGTAGTTTGAATTACGAGCTCCGTCACGACATTAAACTCGTAGATTAAGGTAGCGCTATTTTTTTCTATCTATACAGATTTGAATTATAGATATTTATATCACGACCTTCTTGATTAAAAGTGTAAGACTAACCGGGAAGGTCGTGATATATAGGTATTCATAAAAAGTATTGCAAATATCATAAAAAATATAAAAAAATATAAATGGAAATAATCATTGAATGTCAATTAAAAATTCCATAGCTTTAGATGATTATGCCCATCTGGCGACATCATTCCCTCGGGCTGGAACATCGTCAGCCTCCTTTAATAATCATCGTCATAGCACTCTTGGTACATAAATAACTATTATAGGTTTCTTCAATATGAAATTTGTTAAATCCAATCATACGTATCGGATTACGTGTGACAGAGCAATTAAAATATCATCATGGAATATCAAATGACAAGTATCACCCGTTTAGTGATATATTATAGGCAATAATGACCCATGAAATTATACTTTGAATTTTCATATATCCCGTCATTTGCATTATAATTATTCTAACATATTTCTATTGAAAATAAAACACAATACTAAATATACCTGGAGCAGTTCTCACAGCCCGTTTTCAATGTATTTTTTGTTCTGTACAGTCATAATAATATCCTTAAAATTACATCCTCAATTCCAATAAAATATTAAACCACATAACAAACAGTATAACTGCGGTTAATCTCTACATAATTTCCCAATGTTAAATTTCCTATGTCTGGTAGTCACTGAGACATTGTATAAATTATTACATTATAAATATTCATATCATATTTAAATGCAATTGTTTTATACCAAATTTTCATGGCACACAACGAAAATCATTCTATTTGCCATACGTTTTAATTTTTCTTCAAAACTAAAACAGATATTTACATAAACGAATACATTACTGTAAAGAGAAAAAATAGCACTTTTTAGTGAGATAAAAATTAAGTATAGTTTCCATTTTGCACGCTGTATCTCCAGAAATATTCATTAAAAGAAAATTCATTGAATTCACTGAAAAGCTGCTTCTGTATGCCGAAATATTTATTTGAAGCTTTGCTCAATATTTTCAGCCGTTCTCAAAATAAGCTCCTCTCCTCTACATACGTTTGACAGGAACTTCATTAATCCTTGGCACTTTGAGTGTATTGTGAAAATTAAATATATTAATTCATCAGTTGCACTTATCAGGCATTTTCCTTACACAAACACACTTTTTTTTTTTGAATGGTATTTATTTACATTTGTAGGGTACCGTTTTAATTTTTGTATTTTTAATGCGTGTTATAACACTTGTTATGGGTGACGGTGCATCCGTAACCACTTCATGTAACTTTAATGTCTCCCCATCTAATCACCAGATAAGATTATATTCAGTCTAGCACGAGTATTCCACGGAACAACAACTCTCCTTGGGTGAGTGCAACCTTCTGCTGTTTTGGGTGTGTGACTGGTTTGTGTCGATGTTAGTGCTTCCGTTGCATGTGCAGGTGACTCCAGGTGAGGTATGTCATGTTGTTGTATGTGGCCCAACGTGTATATCTGTGGATCTGGCCGATGTGTTTAGGATCAGGTAGTTTGATAGTCCAGTGGTTAGTCAGATATAAAATGTGAAACCCGTTTATATACATACATGAACAACTGTCTGAATATTATTAATTCATCAGTTGTACATATCAGGCATTTTCCTTCTAAAGCGTGCATTACACGATGAAGTTTTTCTTTTCAAGTAACTTTAAAAGCGTCTTTATAAGTGACCTTACAAGTTTATTTACACGATCAAGTTTTACGTGAATTAAAATATCCAAGTGTCAAACAAGCAGCCATACCAACAGAAATTAAATTTCTTCTTAATTTAATAAATTAACTTAATTAAATATCGATTTATTCTCTACTCCAATATGCCATTTTACAGTTTAAACATAAAAATATAAACAAATAACAAAACAAACTGACAGATGAAAATAAATGGAAGCTACTTTTC